>JAMPIV010014829.1:0-600000 GCA_024509875.1 Oreohelix idahoensis
CCACGTTATTGGATTGAAGCTAAATATGTTTAAAGTACAGTGGGTGTACTCTGCCATAGGGACCTGAGGTAGTGGTCACAGAAAGGTGTGGAGTCATATTAATAGGAGGATGATTGCACATGAATGCACACGAGTGCTGAACCCCATTTACACGTCCATGCTATACATAGGGATAAGATGTTCGTGAAACAGATAATGTATAAGGCCAGGGTGTCTTTTTATTAATGGGGGTTTTTTATTCATGTCTACCATTCCGGTTGAAGGAAACACTGATGAGTGAGTGAGAAGTGTTAAAGTCTCAATTATAAAGTTTATGCTGTCATCAAGACTAGCTGAAGGATGCTTGTCAGGTGAGTGCGGATTATACTGACGTATGATAGTATAAAAAAAACCTAGATATCCCAAGTGAAACGTTAACAGATGGGACATCTGACACTTCATCGAATAACGGAGGTTCTTATTAAAATTACACAAACAGAAATTATATGGGCAAATGAAGGAAAACACCAGCTCCTCATAACCATGATGATTTCACTAGCATCTATTAAAGGTTTTACATGTGTGTCGTTAGTCTGTAGATTACACCTTACAGGGTACTCTATAATACATTATATTCAGTAGGGACCAAGAGTCACATATTTTAGTTAAAGCTTTATTATGTAAAATAGATTTCCTATTTTCAATGACCGGTCAAAAGAGGATGGCGGACAGGCAGATTAAATTGCTACAAGAAAATACTTTCCACATTTTACTACGATAACTTTATACCACAGTCTTATTATTTTTCTTTATAGTGAGTTAAAGCGTATTGTGTTGTTGTTGTACCATTCATTTTACATTTCCAACCCCCTTCACCACTGAGACATTCATACACCAGCTCACTAGATCAAAATACGGGACTGTGTGAGATCTAGGAGGTAGCTATTAGGTTCCCTGAATAATATATTTTCCATTTATCATCATCATCTTTTTTAGTATTCAGGGACCACTGTGCTTGACCTGAGTATTTAGTGGTGTAGATATTTTCCTATAGCTGACTCGCGAAACCCTCGAATCGGTCGGATTGGATCGGAGGGTGTGATTCATGTGAGTTAACAATTTCACTATCGTAAAAAAATCTCAAGGCTATTGTTACCGAAAAAAAAACAGAAAACCAGAGCTCGACAGTAAACATGACTCACTCTAATTCTTGGGGGCGCTAAGGAGATTTTTTAAAATTGGATACTGGAATGTAAGAACTATGAATGACACAGAAAGCAGCAGCATCGCTTATCAGCTGGGTACCTATCAATGAGAGGCTAATATTAGCTAGATTTCAGACACGATTTTTCAAGCTCTCAATTGTACAATGTTATGCACCAACTAACGACGCTCTTGATACCACAAAAGATGACTTCTATGAAGCACTTCTAAGTACCATCAACACAATACCCAAGCATGACATAATAGCAGTCATGGGTGTTTTTTAACGCCAAAGTAGGTGACAACAACGATGGAGTACAAAGATATCTCGGTACTCATGGCATAGGCTGTATGAATCAAAATGGCGAAAGACTTCTAGAACTTTGTGAAATATCAAACCTCGTTGTGGCAGACACCATCTTTCCACATAAGAATATCCACAAGATAACATGGAATTCACCTGATGGCAGAACTAAGAACCAGATAGATCACTTCTGCATAAGCGCTAAATTTCGCTCATCAGTTCAAGACGTCAGAGCATACAGAGGTGCAGAGATCGGAAGCGATCATAACCTCTGCATAGCTAAAATGAGAATTAAACTGAAGAAGTTATACCAACCGAATAAAAATAGAAGAATAGAGGTACACAGACTGCAATCAAATGATATAAAGAAGGAATATAATGTCAAAATGAACAACTATTTCGATGCTTTAGGCAAAATTGACAACGATATCACCACCAAGACAATCGATACTAAATGGGAACAACTGAGAACAGCAATGACAGAAGCAGCTGTAGCGACCACCGGATACCTAGTACATAAAAAGAAAAAATGGATGAGAGAAGATACTTGGGATAAAATACAAGAAAGGAAAACAGCAAAACTTAAACTACTAGCGGCAAGTACACATAATGCAGTTGAATCTTGCAAACTAACTTATAACTTGTTAAATAAAGAAGTGAAGACAAAAACTCGAAGAGATAAAAGACATTTCATCAATGAACTGGCCGTAGAAGCTGAAAATGCTGCAAGAACTGGTAATAGTAGGTGCCTTTATCAAATTACAAAACAACTATGTCACCAGCCTACTGCTATGGAAACACCTGTTAAAGGTAAATTAGGGAATTCAATACCAACAGAAAAAGAACAAATGAAGAGATGGGCTGAGCACTTCATGGAGGTGCTAAACAGACCACCACCAACAGTAACACCTGATTTTAATAATGAAACATCCACAACCACCTTGCCAATAACTTGCGATGAATTCACGCTGGACGAGATCAAACAAGCCGTTAAAAGATTAAAAAATTTTAAAGCTGCTGGAGTTGACGAAATTTCAGGGGAAATGATTAAAGCAGTTAATGACAACAACCTCTTGAGAATTTTAGATATTATAAATGAAGTATGGAGAGAAGAACAACCACCACAACAATGGAAAGACAGTATTATTGTAAAGTTACCGAAGAAAGGTGATCTATCAGACTGTAATAACTGGCGTGGTATATCTCTATTATCAGTACCTGGAAAATTATTATGTTGCATGATGTTAGAAAGACTTAAATTGCATGCTGACGAAAAGATCAGAGAAGAACAAGCGGGTTTCAGGCCGAAACGATCATGTATTGATCAAATATTCACACTAAGAACAATTATAGAAGAATCAGTGGAAAGGCAATCGCCACTTATTATCACCTTCGTCGATTTTCAAAAAGCCTTTGATAGTCTCTACACCGCCCATCATTGTGGAAGATACTTACAATCTATGGTTTTCCAACAAAATATGTGAATATAATCAAAGCGCTATATGACAATGCAAGATGTTGTGTTAGAACAAATAAAGGGAATACAGAATGGTTTACAGTAGAAAACAGGGGTGAAACAAGGCTGTATTATGTCACCACTACTTTTTGGAATAGCTATTGATTGGGTTATGAGAAACTATACCCACAATGAACAATTGGGTATAAAATGGACAAATGGAAAATTCCTGGGGGACCTGGATTTCGCAGATGATGTAGCATTCTTAAGTTCAACACCAAGACAATCCCAAGAAGCAATAAATAATTTGTGTCATCTCTCGGTTAAAAATGGTCTCCAAATAAATGCCTCTAAAACTAAAGCTATGAACTTTTCTAACGAGACCTTTGATATCATCTTGAACGGGGAAAAACTACAGAAAGTTGAAAGTTTCAATTATTTAGGCAGTAAAATGACTCAGGATGGTGACACAACAAGAGAGAAATCCATACTAGAATTGCTTTGGCAGCTAGCGCCTTCAATAGATTATCTAACATTTGGAAATTACGATCATTGAATATACATACCAAGCTTCGTCTGTTTAATTCAAATGTTATCTCAGTGTTAACATACGGCTGTGAGAGTTGGAAAATAACAAAATCATTGGAGAACAAGCTGAATACATTCGAGAACAAATGTCTTAGAAAACTCATGAACAGAACGTTGGGGCCTAAATAATGTGCATAGAGCTAAGAGGAGTGGCGTCACAACGAACAACCTGGAGAGCACTGGTTTCTGCCTTATGAGCCGAAGTGTTAAGGTGCTTAAAGAATGTATTAATTATTATTATTTTATTAGGGTCCTAGTTAAATAACTGTGGGTATTAGCTGTACCTATACACCACACTACATATCATTTTACCCTAGGGACACGTTACGTAGCCATTATTCATATTGCCAACAAGAAATTTGGGACGTGATGAAGTGTCAGTAGCCTGGAAATAATTAATTAAAGTTGTACTTGTTTTAGAAAATTCGAGGTAGAACATTTAGTATTTATCAGATGGGGATTTGGCCCAAGTTTTCGCTTGTGCTGTGCAGACTGCGAGAGACCATGAACATTGGTGGGTCAAAGTATTGACATTGACAATACCTGTCAAACCACTCACCTACATCCGTGACCACGTTTAAGGGGAATGAAAGGCATAGGTATGATGCTGCTACTTTAGAGTGAGATTGCAGTTAAAAGCTCTATGCTTTACGAGGCAGATGCAAAGAATATTAGAGTTTTAGTCACTTAGAGTGGCTCATGGAAAGTCCTATCAACTCTAAAGTTTATTCATCATCATCATCCGCTGTGTCTATCTCCACATTCAGAGGTCGGCTGCAATGTGATCTCCAACGTCTTCATGTTCTCTTGTCTTGATGGTGGCAACTCTGATAGATTGTTTGAAAGCGACCAGTACCAAGTCTTAGAAGGGTAGCATTGATGTTATCTTCCCACTTATAGCGCATCTTCCTCTTGCACATTTGCCGTGAACTCTGACTTCTATTATGGTCTTCAGTGTCCGGTGTTATATCTCTTTACATGTCCAAAATATTTTAGCTGTCTTGTTTTGATCTCCTTCATTTATTCTATTTTTATTCCTAGGTTTTCTAGGACCTTTTTATTTGTTGTCTTCTCTTTCAATGAGCCGTGCTCCATTCTTATATATACAAGGTATATCCACTTCTCGAAGATTTTAATATACTCTGCTGCATATCTAAATATAGGGACCATGATACCATCACCAGAACTGCTTTGCTATGGACCCCAGAAGGACGGCGAAAGAGAGGCAGGCCAAAGACAACCTGGCGGAGAACAGTGGAGGCTGAGATGCAAAGCATGAACTAGAGTTGAGGCACAGCAGGAAGGACGGCCATCAATCAAGCAAAATGGGGACAGTTTGTTGCTGACCTACATGACGCCACTAGGCGTGATAGCCACTGACTGCTTTGTCAGCCGGAGGCTAAGGATCCAAGAAAGAAAAAAAAAAGATCCCGAAATATAAAAGTTTAGTTTAGCCTTTGAAATCCATTTGAGTTTGAAATGTCTCTCTTTATACAGGGGTGACACGGAGAACGAACTGTCCAAGAAAGTCGCTGAGACGGTATCAGGCAGCCCTTTCAGACGGAAGTGGAATATGTCAGATTAATTAAATGGCTTACAAACATGTATCACAATTTTAAGAACTACAGGGCATACACTCGGAGCCATAATTTGGGTTCCGGTTTCCAGACCACCTGCAATAAAACGAATAACGGCAATAAAAGCGTGTGTCACCACCTATTGTTTAGGTGTGCCTTCCGAGTGCATATAAAATCCTAAAATCATGTTTATACTATGTGTCCTGATTAAGGTTTTGCATAAGAGATGAGGGTCATGACACCAAATTTTGTAACAAGGAAACCTGTATGGTATGTAAATGCTATGAAGTTTGGCTTAAACAAAGGAAGTAAAGGTAAAACATACTGGACACTTCAAGGAATCTGTACCAACCCCCAGTATTGCCGAAATCGTGGTATGTAATGGATTTCCACGTTCTATTAGGTAAACCATGAATTATCGAAAATACCGCGTTTGGATCTTTGATTCCGTTGTGAGTAAGCGACTCTGGTTATGCCTGGACATGTATACCACCAGATAAACGACCTGGAGATACAAGGGTGAGATCAGAGCAAATCTTTACCACTAATGATCGACTTCACTATTGCAAGAAATAACAGTCTTGATAATTACCCTCGTCATGCTCCCCCTAGGGATCCATCAGAGCTTGACAAGTAACATGACGCACCCATCTTACCTGTCTGAGTTACTTGGGATGTTCGTTATGTCTTATCTTGGGGACCTCTCAAAGACGATCCTGTGGTCCTGACAAGTTTCAGTCCAGACCCGTTCACTCATCCACGGAATAGGAGAGATTGAGCACAAATACTCATCCAGAGGAGATGTCAGCCAAGGCACATGGCTGAGAGGATAGGACACTCAAGCATTAGCATTTGAAGCAAAGAACCTCAATGGTAGATGCCACACAGCCTCCAAGTACGAACTGCCAGATTTATTATATGTAGAACATATTGTTGGTTATTTAGGAAGGCCGGAACTGGTATGTTTACAATGGTCACGGGACAGTTGGTACTTCCTAAGGCTATAGGGCCAGGGTTGTACTAAGGAAGCTTACATGTTGGGAAAGAATGGGCGAGCATGAGAAAAATAGGTACCATCTGCCTAAAACGGTTTCTAAATATTATTATTGGCCAGATTTAAAGATGATGTTATTGAGAATTTTGTGGAGAAATGCGCGCCAATTTCACGAGGTAGAAACACCAAACAAGTGGGAAAACTTTTCTGGACCTAGAAACGCCACGGGGCAAAACTTAGGCTGGAAATAAAATATTTTATATCAAAGTAGAAAACGTGGGAATGGTAACCCACCTTTTCACACACAGTTTTCAACTTGAATGTATTTAAAATGGCAACTCTGTGTCGAGTACAAAAAGTGGTTTTAACCCTCAGAATAAGTCCGACTAGTCCTCGGTGGGAATTATGTGAAACTGGGTGAAGGTCAAAAGAGAGAGAAGATTCTCTCACAAAGGAACTTTTAAAGTGGGGAGAAATAAACCCCAGGAAAAACGAAATGGTAGTGGTAGATTTTTTGTTTGTGATGAACAAAAAAGGACACGAAACGTCCTCAACAACAAAGGACTTCCAATATTATGAAACAATATGTCAGAAAAATTTAATAAGTCCCAAATATGTAAACCTTGTTAAGGACGTGGAAGGATGAGAAGGCAGGAAGGAGGGGACTGTTACTTCAGCATACCACAAATATGTTAACGAACGGACCAATCGTTAATAATATAGTTTGGAAAACTGGCAATGAAACATTTTTGAAGAAACAAGCAGAAAAAGCCAACGCTGCCTTAATATCTCAAAAAGGCGAATGGATTAGGGAGCTTGCTGATAGGGAGAGAACGGGTGCTTCTTCTATTACCAGGCAAGCAACAATAAACTTAGATCGGATGGCAAGGTCCATCATTACAAGTTTTGGAAAAGGTATCCAGAATACAATAATTATATGAGATCCCACCAAGGAAGGGAAAGGAAAAAAAGTCCTTATCAATGTGATCACCTTTTGAAGAGACAAATTCTGGACCAGAACAAATCCAGGAAAGGAAACACATCTTCAATGGCCTTGTCAATTGCAACCGAAACGAAATGATACAATGAAACCTCCTCACTACCTCTGGTTTGCAATATCCACTGAAGCCCAGTTGAAAAACGTATTATTTTGAAAACCGGTGAAGATCAGTAATCACCTGACATACAAGGACACGATGGGAGACGGAATTCAAAAACGGTCCTGGCCTGAAACATAACAGACGTGTTTAAACGGATACGCCGGGGCACACCTATTTGTTGGACATACGTGATATGACAAAAAACTACTAGAAAAACCTCAAAACACCCATTCTGATATGAGCGACCTTTATTCTTATTCCTTTCGCTAAGGGAAAAGCCTTGCGTGAAAGAGGAGATTAGATTAATTTGTTTTACCAGAAGGGATTATTTCTCACAGTGAGTCTCTCTTATAGTCTCTCTGTGTGGTTTTTGTTTGCGGAAACATCCAATCGGGAGAATCATAGATTGTGCATAGATTTACAGGAGAAACTGAAATATGCTGATCAACAGAACGATAAGGTGGATCCATTACCTGATAACCTACTCACACTTTTTGCCAGGCCTGGAGCCAAGGCGCAAAATATTTTTTCAAGGTGGATCTTAAGCAAAGGGCATAATATATCAAATTTCCAGTAGTAAATCTTGAGGTATCGACTCTATACTTTTCCTTTAAGAAACTCGGGTAAAGCTCTCATTATCGAGTTCGCAAACCATGCTATCACGTTTGGGTTGAATGCACAAATTGGCCGAGTGTGTTCTCTGATAGCGATGATGCGAAAAGAAAATTGTGGGTTTCCCTGTAAAAATCTATGAATCACTCGAATTTCACATGGACAGGTATCTGATATCCTCATTGCCTACTGAACACTTTTGAGGAAAACTCGGTTCTAACCCTCTTTGAATATGACTGTTTCGACTCAGACATCAGAGAGGCTAACTTGACTGCACTAGACCACAAACCAAAAATGTTGTATTAGGTCCTGTAAAAGAGTTTGGATTTCCTCTGGGGATCATTACCGACTACATCACCGCGGTACCATTGACCCCAGACCCCCAAGAATCTTGGAGATCAAACTGACTCAAGAGTAGCACCGAGGCCACAACAACAACGAAAGGATGTGCGATCTTATTGCTGTCGTTTGTGTGCGTTTCTTCCACAATATAGATACACTTAACAACATTTTCAAATCTATATGTGCTCCGCTGGACGGATTTAACCTCGAATAGAGTCAACCTGGATACAATAAAGTTTGTCAGCACCAGTCGTGAATTTGGCTACAGCTCATTACCAGGAGTTAAAAGAAAAACTCACAAGCAAGTGCCAGCCTATTGCCAATTTGCCTGACTTGAATCAACAGAATTTCTGTCCGTGAGAAGTGTGAACATCGACAAGCAATGTGGGCCCTGGCCGACGCTTCAACTCGCTTGCAAATGGTCCTCCCTCAACAAGTTGCGCGGAATTTCCAACCAGTCGCTTTATGACAAGTCTGCAGAGGTGAACTTAGGCTGGAAAAAAATTATTCAACATGCGAGAGATACAGAATGTTTGAGCACGCTGTTTTTACTATCGGGTCTAGTAATAAAATTTCAGATTTATCTATATGGCAGGCACATTTTGTTACGTCCAAAACATGTCATTCAATTTAACCATCTAGTATTCCTATCCACAAGCAAAGCATGAAATTGAAAATGCACTGATTTTTTTAAGCTGGTCATTATTATTTACCAGCCATCTTCCATTTTGCTGATCTGAATTTATTCTCGGACCCTCAGGAACCGTCGGTGCAGATTTTTTGAGTAGCACATCAGTGTGTGATGAAAGCTCAGTAAAGAAATTGTAGGACCTCATCATTAGCGCTAAGTTATCTCAAAGATTGTATAATAATATCTTAAAAAACTTTTTGGGGAAAATGATGCACTGTGTTTAGGGAAGGGAGAAGTGGTGTGCTAGCTAAATACATCTGTGAGATTAATAAGCTTTATTCTCAGTACGATTATAGTTCACTATGATAATAAATTACACACGCATATCAGTTTGTACATTGCACTATTTGTCAATCCTTCCACGACAGTAGAGAGCGCTTGACTTATGGTGCAGTTGGAAATGCTTAAAAAAAAATGGACCCGCCGTTAAATCTAACACGTTTTAGTTTCACGGCAACTTCGAAACATGTCCAATAAATATTATTAACAATTCGCCCGATCTGCTGAACGAACGGGGTAGAAACAACGCTTATAATTAACCGACTATTGCAAAAGACTGTGTGACCTAAATGGCTTTTGACCCATCTAAAGTAATTATGTTAACTTCAATCTCCCTGACATTTGTTTCTCAGTAGTAAGAACGAGACGATTGTAATAATTAACGCACAAATAAACACTACCAACGTTTTGAAAAAAACCCCTCTTCGCTCTGCACGCGGTCTCTTTAATATATACACGCTGTGGGCAAGCCAGCAGAGACAAACACACAGATACAGGTTTTTCATTTCCTCCTAGCGTAAAATATTCTGTAACGTCACTCAAAGTTTTTAAAAAATATTTTGTTTTTTTTTTTAATTTTTAGTTGGTTATTTGAATAGTGAGGAAATGTTAGAGGGGGGGGGGGGGGGGTGGGGGGGGAAATGGCCCGACTTGTGTAAAATTTGTTTTTATTATATTTGACGATTGACAGTGACAAAATTGAAAATCTTATACCATAATGAAACTGACAATAAAAATCATATGGTAGTATAGCTTAGAGTCCCCTGAGCAAAAATATGGTTTTAAAAAAATATGGTAGTCCAAGTATTAGCCAAGTTATAGAGAAAATACTAAAGGTCTACGAACGCTTGACACGGACAGACTGTTGTTCTTGCTCGTTACACATAACGTTATTGGGGACGCATAGTTTAAAAAAAAAGAGGCATTGTAGTAATTCAAATTCTATTGGGTTGGTATAAGAGTATAGGAGTAAAATGGAGAGATAGGAAAATGTTATAAACTAAAAACTAAACATATTTTTTCTATTGGCATAACTAACGCGGACTGACTAATGGACTACGAGGCACCATAGTTTTGTTTGGAATTTGTTTGGTTTTTTTCAAACTAAATTCAAAAAAAAGTTGAAGTAGTGCCTGCTTTCATTGGTCGGCTCTAATAGATATTGGCAAGAGGCTATAGTGGTCATCGTGGCTCCATTTGACTAGAAATTTTTATTCAAACAACTACGTTGAGATCGAAGATGTGATACTTGTTAAAATTTAACTACTAATTCACTATCTGGACGGGGCAGAGCAAAACTGAGGCCATATTCTTTGCCAGTCAACCGTTATTTGTGACATATTTCTTTGAACTAGTGGTAGTGAATGCTTTATGTATTTACATGCTTGATTTAAAACTGAAAAAAAGTCCAAGATATTGCTGTGGAAAAGTGAAGACATGCCGGAAGCAAACATTATTGAGATCATCACATTGAACTGTATTTGACTGTTGCATATTATTACGATTTTTTTTGTATTAATAATTTTGTATTGGAAATGTTAGTAAGCCTCTGTGTTCTTTGAACACTCTTTCAACATGCCTAGAGCGTTTATACAAGTTAGAAAAGAAAAGAAAAAATCATATAAAAGGAGATGTGGTTACTCCACGTTATTGCATTGAAGCAAACTCATGTTAAAAGTACAGTGGCGTATCTTGCCATAGGGACCTGTGTGTGTGGTCACAGAAGGGTGTGAGTCATAAATTAGGTTATGCTGCACATGAATGCACAAGAAGGCTGACCCATACCGTCATATATTTATTATAGGATAAGAAGTTATGATTAGGTTGCAAAAGGCCAGGGTGTCTTTTTATTGGCAGGTTTTTATTTCATGTTACCATCCAGGTGGACAGGAAACCCTGATGAGTGGGTAGTAAAAGTATCCATTATAAAGTTTTAGCTGTCAGCTGATAGCCTGAAGGAGCTTACGTGTGGGTGGCTGATCGACATTGTCTCTACATTGGATATACTGACTTATGCTTCGACCTAACGAATAGAATCCCAGGTGACAAGTTATTCAGCTGGGGACCTCTGACAATTCATCCTAAGAAAATGTTTCTATCAAAATAAAACATTGAATTATATGGGGCTTGATGTAAACAACAGCTCCTCATAACACAAATGACAATCCACTAAGCAACTATTAAAGTTTGATTTCTGTGAATCCACCTATAGGAAAAAACTCTATATTTAACATATATTCAATAGGACAAAGAGTCCATATTTTAGTTAAAATATTATATGTAAATATATTTCCTCATTTTCAAAGACCCTGTCCAAAAGAAGTTGGCGGGACAGGCAGATTAAATTGTATAAAGAAAAAAACATTCAAAATTTTAAAAGAAAAACTTTTAACCACAGTCTTATTCATTTTCTTTTAATGAGTTAAAGTGTATTGTGTTGATGTACCATCATCTTCATTTCACCCCTAGACACTAGAGACATCATACACCAGCCACTAGAATCAAAATACGGACTGTGTGAGATCTAGGGAGGTAGCGTTAGGTTCCCTGATCAATATATCATCATCATCATTCTTTTTATAGTCAGGGACCTACATGTGCTTGACCTCACACAGTTAACACAGACACAACTATCTTTCTTGTTAGGTATAACATCTTAATCTCCCCAGCAAAAATTACATTTGCTACACAGTTGGACACTATATATGGACACTACGTGAAAAAGAAGGTACTCTAGCGGAGCGTCCATGTAGCAGTTTAAGGTGCACAACTATTCGGCTTAGAAAAAACCCTGTAATTGGCATAACATAATTTCCATACAAAAAAAAGGAAATATTATTATAGCTCCTGGTGGTTGTTCGGTCCGCCTAGACCGGTCCCAAGCCCGGCTAAAAAAGGAGGCCGTAAGGAAGCAGCCCCTCCACCATGCAAAAGCACAACAGGCCAATCACCTGTTTGCTTTAAAACATGATTACGCGAACTACAAGAGAGAAAACCGGACTGATTCTAAAGGCGACGAACTGGTACGGACTACGGACTACGATTTATGGAACTAGGAACACAAGAAGTATAAATGGGAAAGAAGAGGAGCTTGTGGAGGACATGAGGAAAGCAAAATTAGAAATCCTAGCTATAACGGAAACAAAGAAAAAGGGACAAGGAGTCATGGATCTCGATGGCAACACGCTGCTCTACAGTGGTGTACCCACATCTGAAAGAGCTAAAGGGGGCGTGGGTTGCTTTGTGACCAAAAACCAAAAAGATAGTATCAAGCGATGGAACTTTGTCTCGGAGCGCATTATGGTTGTAAAACTAAAAGAAAGGAAACCATAGTCAACCTGGTCATAGTGTATGGGCCAAATGAGGATGAGAGAGCAGAGGTCAAGGAGGAATTCTTCGAGCTGCTTCAAAGGACAGTGGATGACTGCCTAGATGAAATTATCATGCTCGGAGATTTTAATGCCAGAGTTGGAAATGACCATGCTAGAAGGGGTGGAGTTATCGGAAGATATGGAGAAGATACTCTCAATGACAATGGGAAAACGAACTCCTTAAAGATTCTGCAGTGAACATAATTGAAAATTACAGAACACAAGTTCCCCATACTCTGCATTGCTTCCGTTATTACATGGTTCATGAATTCAGTTCATTGAATGAGGATTTAGGGATCGATTTACACTATGACATAATGGAGGCAGCTCATTCATTAATATGTTTTCTGGGAGAGAATCTTAGAGTACTAGGTACTGAGCTTACAGCTCGGACAGTAATTCTTTACTAGCCTGACTTCCAATCTTATGAACTCTATCCCCTCTACTATTGTTTGAGCCTAGGGAAGTGCCCAACTTAGCACGCATGAAACCAAGTAAACAAACTCTGGCCACGTATGAGCTTGTCGTCGTCTGACAACGCTTTCTATAATCGTCATAAAATTATCAACACTCATTGATAATCATGGGGCCTCGCTTCTACAGCGGATTGATTCCTGAATATCCAGAAGAACCTCGCTGTTACCTTGGAAACCTCTGGTCAATGTCAAGGAAAATTTTGGATAAGATATTTTTGGTAGGGCAGGCTAGATAAACGCATTTATGAAGTAACCAAATCATGAGTACAAGAGATTAAAGGTATGTGGTACACCTTGGTGGACAGTGGAAGTCATTAGGATAAATTAATTAGATTAATTAAGTGCATGTAATTTCATTACTTAGTGAGTTAAAGATTTTTTTGGTAAGTTTTGAACTTAGAGTATTTGTGGCATACTCATATTACGGACATTGCCATTGAACAAGATGTTAGCAGAAAAGTTCCAGATCTGGCATACACTGCGTTGGCAGAAAGGAAAAGCTTAGGTTTAAGAATGCGCAAGAGGGCTCTGAATCCTGTATGTTGACATTGTGTGTCATAAAGTACACTGCAGGAAGTAGAAGACAATGAAATCTCTTAATTCAGAAAGGTGGGACTTCAAGGCGGAGGGCTGACTGCCCCGAAGGAAGTAATGGAAATGATAGAAGATTATAGCTGGCTTGACTGCTGAATGGAGAGGAAATTAATGCAGCTTGAGGTCCAGGAAAGGTGTTGGAGAAGCGAACTAGCACTGAAGAGAAATCAATGATGGTGAAGATTGGTAGATCTGATGGCAGCACTGGAGAAACTTCAGTATGGGCACTAAGCAGCAGGGCGTAAGATGGTATAATAAACACCATGAAATCAGGTTTAAGCTGCTTCATGGGTGCATTGGCAGCACCTCATTACCCGGGCTTTTAAGGGGTATACTTGGAACCCATTTGTGTCAAGTGAATGTCGCTATAGTTGGCTTAATCTTGATACCCCTACTGATAACCTCCTGGCTATCCCCCCTATGGGTCTGAGAAGGAGTTTGTTGACATGTTTATCAAACCCTCCCCGTTTGTGCATTGATTTAGATGGGTTTGTTGTGCAAGGTATTTTGGAACAATCGACAAATCTTGTTGTGGACATGGGGGAAAGGAGGAGGAGGGATCATCCTCAGAGGAGGCAGAGGGCTAGTGCTGGGGGGGGCTGGGCAAAAGGCATGGCATCTGATAGGAAAGGAAGATGGCGAACTGGAGGGAGTTGCTAGAAGAGAGCAGAGGAGGCTTATCCACTAGTTTTCACGCAGGGCATGATTACACCTTATTCAGTGGGCCCTGAGTATTCTAGGGAATAGTTATCTATATTCGTATGAGGATTTCATTGTGAACAGAGACTCCGTCGCCTTGTGTGTAGCAAGATCCATGAGTTGGGTGGTCGTGTCAAGGAATGAGGATGTGTTCGGATTGATCACGAAGCAGAGAGGTTGGGAAGATGATTTTTTCAGTTTGTGGCTGATTTGTTTTGGGGTAACGCTGGTTCAACGCTGGGGGAATGTAGGGATGTCATGAAGAAACCAGTGGGGTTTACACCTTTCAAAATCAAAAATAAGTTTTTGCAAAAAGACTTGGCAACCAAAATGTTGGCCAAAGTTTTTTTTTTTTTTTTTTATTTTATTTTTTATTTAGAAATAAGAAACCTGACAATAGGGAGATAATAAGGGATTGCAATAATATTTGCAAAATGAATAAACTTATCGACCGGGTGTGCCCATGGTGGTGTAATCAGGGGTAAGTGACATGACACGGTAGCTAGGCACTTAGAGATCTTTCATCCCCTACCTGTGATGAAGTAGCATTTGTAACGGCACTAAAAATATGGTGCCTATGTATTTCAAGGATTGGTATAATTCGAACCAAGAATCTCAAGAACAAAATTTAATCATGAGTGCATCCTTGGTTTGGCTGTTTGATTCAAGGGGGGCCACTGGAACCGTGCAGATACAAAATTTCTTTGGATGGTGAAACGGCACCTAGGTTTGACACATCCCATTAGCAATGATTAAGGTGTAGGACATCGCATCGTGACAAGGAGTGCTCACAGCATCAGGTGGGTGATAGGAGTGCGTGTCATTCAGTACCCCGCTTCTTTACTAGTATTTGCGAGATAATGAATTCTTGGGTTACCCAATGTTATTGTGGGGTGGGGGATCATGCTATTAAACTTTGGCACAAGGGACAGCACTATGTTGAGGGAAGGAATGAACACTCCAATGGGGGTTTCATGTCTTGGGGGGGGGGGTGATCAAAGGACTGGCTCAAGGATGCAGGTGGCTGCGTCAGCGATGGGTTGGCACACGTTGGTCAACACCATCACAACCCCCAAGTAAGGGAACATGGGGGAGGATATGAACAAGAATGGTTTGTACTAGTTTGGTTGTACAGGGGGGGGTGGGGGGTGTCAAATGGGCGGGGGGGGGGTGGGACTGTGGATCGGTGGGGGGGGGGGGGGGGTAGTGTGAAAGTAGCACACGTAGTTTCAGACAGTGGAGTTCAGGAATTTTCTGTCTGTACCTGTATTTTGTCAAAGTGATGGCAGTTCTTCTATTGCTGATGATCCCAGGCTATCACTGATTGCTTTTCTTTAATCAGCTGTGACTGCCTAGTGCACAATTGATAGACATAGGTCCAAACCTGCACAGTCGTTAGCGAAGACCAAGAAGGACTAGGGAAGGTAAGGGAGGGCTTGGGTAGATAGGCCTCGAAGACAGGAGAATAAGAGAGGTGGGAGAGAGGGTTTGTGGCATAGGAGCAGCTATAAAACTTAATCCATGGTGTTCTCACAGTGACAGCAGGTCACCAAGACGACTCTCCGTAATGTTACAGGGCTGGGAGACCAACAGGGTCCATACCAGACAAGGTCGACATCTGTTCGGAATACCAGGAAGCTGGATTATAGACCGAAGTGGTGGCATCAGTCAGCCACCTTTGGTAAAGAACACTTCGGAGAAAGACAGAAAAATGCGGGAGTGAAAGACTTGGCTTTACGGTAGCCATTTTACTGATGCCAACTTCAACTTCCTTACACTGCTGTTTACCTCATTAGCTCTAGAGGTTTGGACTTCTGGAACGTTTTTGTGGGGTGTACGTTCATTGCCTATTGACGGTCTCATTGGAATTATTGTCAAGACTGGGACATAGGACTGGAGGGTATACTAGCCCAAACTTCGTTTTCTTACCAACCTGATCTCTTTGATTGTAGGAACCCTCGATTTCATTGCTAGTCGCGTATGATTTTCGATGGTGAATTGTAAGGGACTTGGGTTGGTCCCTTCTGATTGGCTTGGAATGAGTGATATTACCCAGTGTGAGTGAGTACCATAGGACCTCTAGCAATTGACACGAGTTGAGATGATTTGAAATGCTGATCAATTGAGGTTGTCTCTGAATGCAAGAAAAGCCATTTTTCTCCCTCCTCACCTATCTTCTACGACAACTGTTTACTAGCGTCAGACAGTCTAGGGCACAACAGATACGATCTAGTTATTAATGGGGAGTCTAAGTCTGAAGGGTCTAATTACACTGAGAATTCACGTCACATGACTCGTGAGATCAGACCATTATAAACACTTTAGCATTCGGAGGGGACATTATGATAAATGAAATATATATATTACCTTTGAACGAGTTTGGAAACAATACGTACTGAGTGTTTGTCTCCATGGTGATGAGGAAATTTATTGGATCCCATACAATACACCTTAGCTTATTCACAACACCATGGATGAAAAATACAATCATAGGAATAGAATCATATGACTAATAGTCTAATCATAATCTATGAGAAATGCTACCTTTGGATCGATAGCTCCGTTGGGCAAATCTGACTCTAGGTTTAGCACACAGCCCCGTTAAGTGAACAGTTGATGGCCAGGAAACTGGAAGTCTATAGTTACATATAGGGTATGAGTCTAAGATGGTTTCTTTCTTTCTCAAGTAATGTATGAAGCGTTGCGATAATGCAGCCATTTTTAGGCCTAGAAACGAAGAAGGACTCTAGACCTTAGTAACAATCGTTGTTGCAGATATCTAAAAGATAATTGACATGCTAATAGGTGACTTTCAATTATTTTCACGTTACATAGAAAGGGGTGTCAGACCTATGCGTAACACTCTTATTCATTCAGGACCATGGCAATGTGTGCTCTCAGATAATTTAAACTGTGACAGCTTGCTCTGCTTGCAAAATCTGTCCGAGCATAATAAATTCTAGGAACCTTCACAGGAGAAAAACCCTAATGGCAGTTAGCTCTGGGGACCAATCTGGAAATCCCCCCCCCCCCTCACCCCCCCCCCCCATCCACCCCCCCCACCCACCCCCCCCCCCCCCCCCCACCCCCCGCCCAGTGTCACAAGACGTACTGTATTTTCTCTGTCTCCAGGGGAACAGATTCTCCACTGGCCACGTTTTTATTTTTGGTGTGACCTGTTTACCTTCACATATAAATTGGTCAGGCACGTAAGTTAGTGTGGCTAACAATGTCATTAGCACTCTGGGTTACTAGACCATTGTATGGATTGTCACATTCGGTAATTCTTTTTTAGGAAGGTTCTTGAATGGATTGGTCACCACCATACATTAGTCATACTATGTCGCCAATGTTAATGTTAGGCATTGTAACTATTCTCGACGCCAGGCAAGACTTGTACATTTGCGAATTTTGTGGATGGCATTTGAACTGGCTACAATGAAGCCCTTTATTATATTTATAGTCTTTAGAAAATCGACCTGTGGGTGTCGTATTACTGTCAGAGTCTCATCATGAGGGGCATATGACTGTACTGACCTCTGTTTTATCTTGAAAATAAGAACACTCGTGCGTTTACAGGGATAGGATATATGTCGTCAATGTTCTGCACAAAGTTGTCAATATCATTGCTTACTGAAAAACGCTCGAAACAGTTGGATCACCCACACTTTATATCACTAATAGGAATCTCGAAATAACATGCATGATGGATATAGATTTTACAGAATGACTTTGTTACTCGTCCCATTAACTTTTAATCAGTTTTAAACGGACAAGCCTTACAATGCTTGACTTATTATGTTAAAACTTCCCGTGAAGTAAAGTCTAGATTTTATATCAAAGGGATCAGGACTTAGGAATATCTGCGTATTAAAATGCAAAATATCAATGATAACAAGGTCGACAGTAAATCAGCTTTATGGAGTTTGTTAGAATCGTACAAATTACTCGTGTTGCAGCATTGTATAGGCCAGTTAATGGAGATTTTAATAATGATATCAATATTGCATACATGTTTGTTACGCTAGAGATATCAATTGCATTCTGAAACTTCTATCTGTATTGCGTTTCACTAGAGAAATCAATTTTACTACAAACTTTATATTTAGGTATGCTCTGCACCCAAATCTAACTAGGGAAATCAGCCTAATCGCATGCTTAGTTACAACACCTTTAAGAACAACAAAGGCTACACAAGAACATTTACTTAGTTTATATAATATTAATTACCTCGGTGCTCTGAATGTAGAATAGAACTAAACCAACGTCGACCAAACTAAAGGACCATCTCTTATTTACAGGAGATATTTAGAAATTCGATCAGGCTTCTGACAGAGTCTAACTGCGAATACTGGATGACCAAGAAAATCAGACAATTGCAAGTGGAACTCTGAGTTATAATCTGATGAAGCACTGGGGACTGATAGAATCCCACTGTTTCGAAACACGAAAACTAGCGCCCGTTCTCTCCCCTTTCTCTAAGCACCCTGACAGTCAGCTGTGGAATGTCCCTCATGTCGTAACAGTCCAGAGGTAGACAAGAGAGCGGTTGGAGGAGCGCGCGTTGTGTTGAACATATCGTCAGACAGCTCCTGCTGCAAAACGTGGGCGGAGCGAAGCTTTTCACAAGCTGGACAGCGAGGATTCGCATTCTGACGCGGACCGGCGACTTGCTGATTGATGGAAAGTGACTATTGAATTAGTCTAGTTGAACGGAGGACCTTGGTATGACTACGTTCATTTGGTGACTGCTCTTGCTGTTCGCATTGCCTCCTGAGGGCCTAAAGATCCTATTGATTGAATTGATGATTGAAAGTGATCGTTTGATGTTAAAATGATTGTTAAAATTCGGATTTGGATTTCTCATAATATATTTGCTTGTCTTGTCTGTTTTGGGTGTGTGTGTCTAACCGTGTGAGTAAAACGTAGGTATTGTCTATGTTGCATCAATCTTGGGTTTGTGGTGGGGTTGAAATTGGTGGAGGGGTGTGGTGAGGTTGGTGGGTTTCTTTTTGTACCGGTGCTTGGGTACTCTTTTTGTAACGCCAAAAAAAAGTGGCTACAACGTTAGAGTCTATTGTTGTGGGAGTGAAATCCTGGTGGACCTTCACTGGGAGACGCGGGGGTCTGGATACGACCGTCCTTATGACTGTGTCTGTGTGTGGGTTGGGAGGCTGGGTGGGTGTTGAGTGGGGGGGGGGTGGCTGGGGGGTGGTGGGTGGTTTGGTGTGTGTGTGTGTGTGTGTGTGTGTGTGTGTGTGTGTGTTGTGCTGGGAACCAAACCCGGGTTACTTTTAAATCAGAGGCGGAAGCCAACCTATGCTTCCTATTCAACTACCAGGAGCCGGGGGGGGGGGGGGGAATGCAATACCCGGGTGCCTTTGAATTTTGAGGTGATGCATACTTATAAGCCACTCCGACCCTTAAAACATGGAAGTTAAACTGGCGACTTAACATGGGACCTTAAACCATGGACCATAATACATGGACCTTAAACAAACGTTATCTTCACGGTTCTTCTGTCCAGTGTCGTCGGTCCCCCCATAAAAAAAAAGTCTTTCAGTGTCATTCTTGACCATTACATTTCATCCTAGTTGTGCGTCTGCATGGGTTTGTCGGTTTTCTCATTTACTCGGGCGATTCTATAACACGATACTTATTTGCGATTCTTGCATCTGGTCTTACATCAAAGTGTGTTCCGTCCAATCGCAGGGTCTCTTTTCTTCATCCCCCCGCTCAAACTGGATCTGGTCTGCTTCTTTCTTCAGTTCCACGCTGGGTAATTAGGTCAACCAAACTTACTCCTTGAAAGCCTTCGTTCGTAGTTCTATACGTCGCTATGCAACCACAGTGTAAGTAAATATACTGTTACAAAAAAAAAGAAAAGCACCATAGCCATCCGGAGGGCGCGTTTTTATCAGTTTGTAAGTAAAAATTTCGTGCTAGGGATATACTAATAAACAAGCCTGAAATGTTCTTTACAGTGTCAAATGAACGTGTTGACCTGAATTTGCGTTCGTTTTTGTATAATCGTTACAACGCACGGTGGGTCAATAGTGTTTCATGATCGCAATTTTTAGACCACTGACTCACATGTTTGCGCGGCACGTGAAAGCAACAACATTATGAGAGCGAGGGTAACCACCCTAGTCACTGACTTACGCAAGCTGAAACCCTATAAAATGATAAGGCTAAAATGCTAACACAAACAAGTACATTCAGTCATTTTCAAGCCAGGACAACATTATATGCGCGTCCTCTATCCGATAAATTTAAGGAACATTGCTATTGGCCGACTGCATGCAGGCGCAAGTCAAGTCAGGGTTGCCAGGCATCTAAACGTGATCTGAGTACATCAGTCGACATTGGCAAGGTATCCAATCCAACTGGGCTCAGATGAAGACCGGCATCGCAGTGGACGACCCAGAGTGATAACTGATAGCGGTAGGATCGCTTTATTCGGCTTCGTCACCCCTGATCGACAGGTTTTCAACCGCTTCCTCAATGAACACAGTCATTGCTGCAGGACGGCATGTGTATGATCAAAACTGTCCGAATAGACTGCATGTCACTGGACTTTGGGCACAAAAAACGTACCTATCAGAGGACATGTCCTTACGCGCCTCGCCATCGCCAAAATCGATTCTTTGGGGCCAACCAGCATTCGTCCCGGGGCAGCTTGACAATCAATGGAGACGTGTTGTGTTTAGGGGGACGAATCTTTCTTTTTGTCTGCAGCGTTCATTATAGGAGGCGTAGGTGTGACAGGAGGTTTGTTTACCAGGCATTAATAGGTTGCAATGAGATAAGGTCATACATTTTTAGTAGGACCAATCAAAACTCATTGACGGTGACCAAAGGGGCCACAACTACCGTATGTCGGGCTAAGGAGAAGTTTAACATTATCATTAGGGCGAGTTCCATCTAGGGACGACCTCGGGGAAGGTTGTGGTTTTAATGGAGAGCTGATGAGAAACCCATGTTATGAGCTGTATCCTTCTCGTAGAGCCACGAAGACCTGTTCAGAAGTTGAAAAAATTTTCTTGAAGTGGTTTTCAGAAATGAAAAAGAAAGTATATTTGTGTGTAAAGTTTAAATGATATCGTGTTTTCAAAACAAGAATTAAGCGGCAGATATATTTTGTTCTGTACTGGGAGGATAGACTTTGTGTAGTAAGACCTCACTGTAAGGTACAATTCTCCGAATTTATTTTTCAGTCCACGGATAGAATTGATTTTTTTATTGTGAATAGGAAGGAACACCAAGAAAAGAAAACAAATACAGATGTATTGAAGGTCTTATCATAGGAAGAGATTTGCATCTTTAAATATATTGAAGGTAAAAGGCGCAACCATGAACTGAAAGGGTTGTGCAAGAAGGTCAAACATGACCTAGATAGTTGTGTTGCACGAGAGGTTTGATAACTCATTTAACGGTTGTGGAGAACAAAAAGGGAAACCTCATGGTAAACTACATTCACGACAATGGATAATTGGATTTGAATTTAGCTTGAAAGTGTTTATTTATGAATTCCTGTAAATAAAACCTTGTTTATAATATCAAGCACGAGTATGATGCAGATTTGTTTGCATCTGTATGAAAATTGACCAGGGAATATTAGTAATAGTATCTACCACTAATAGCACCTTCACAACATCATTCACGTGAGCAGAGAACGAACCTACTATACAGTCCAAAGAATCTACAACTCTAGCGGTCGGGCTAGTCGAAATAACTTGTTGGATAGAAGCCAAAAATTGTACTAAGATTAATTCGGTACTTACCTGTGCACATAGGGTCTTCAGTAGGCGAAAATGATCGTTTTGCCCAAAATTGCGTTGATGAAGCTCCCGCCCGCACGGTGGTGGAGGTTGCAATGGAGTGGGGAAATTATCAGTTACAATCGGAAGGAGTCAATTGGTGCACATTGATGGAGGTTTTGAATGCGCAACGAATACGTCAATGAAAATTCTTCGACCCCATGTCCTTCCACTTTTTGGCTGCCGCCAAAGGTCTTGTTCAACAGGATCAACCGCAGAACCCCATTGTGCACGGTGGACCACGCCAGTTCCCAGATGCCAACAAACCCATTCATTACCTTCCTGGACACATCCCTGCCTCTAGAAATGAGTCCTTTTAGGCACCTGTTGGGATGAGCGCGACATAGGACAGTGTTTGTCGCCGAGACGCTTGCTTCAGCCAATCGTCGTGATCCTGCTTCCAGGCATCCAGGAAGAGTGGGCAGGGGGGCCACATCCAACAGGCCAACATCCGGACGTATGACCGCACTCCTTGCCCTGGAAGATCGCCAGTTTCTGCTGGATGAAGAGGGAGGGCCACACACCATACAGAACAGGGGAAAAGCCCGTACGCCAAAAAAACTCTCGTGACCCAGTATGCAAAACAACTGTAATTGATTGGTTGACCATTAGGTATTCTTGTGTGCAATTTGAAACCATTAACTCATTAAATTAAAAAGTTATTGAATGTCAAAATTATGGCTATGTGTGTGCCTTCAGTAGTATGCGTCTTCTTTTTTGAACAGTAGCTATTTTTTTACTACGTATATTATTTCCTTTCAAATATAACCGGTACTGAATCAGTTGTACCAAAATACGGTACACGGGAAAACCACGTGATGTTTCGGGTTTTAAGCACTGACTCCAGCCACAGTTACTAATAGACAACAAAAAATGTAGACAGCTTAAAAAATATTATTTATTTTTATTTACTTACAACATGGTTTGTACTTATACTTTACTAAAGCTTTTTTACAAGTTAGATTAGTTAGGTCATGCAACGACCAATAACTTAACTTCACTAACAAAGACGAAGGTAATACATGTTTTTCTCTTAACCAAAAAACAGTTAATTACTTCCTACTTGGCTGTCTCAACAGTATCATTGCGTTGAAAAGGAATTACCCGTTACACGCCCATTGAGGCATATTGGAGAATATGGTGTTTAGTCCCCATATATTTTCTTGACCATCGGCACACTAAGGGTGTGATGGGTGTCACGCTTTGCGTTGAGTGTACCACAAATTTGGTGTTTTCCCCATTGCAGATTTTTGTGCAATATGAGCTATTGTGTGAGTTGCAGTAGTACAATGTGTGAGTGTAGAGGTTTTTGGTGTATTGGACTAGTGTGTGGAGTGCAGTATGTAAATGAATGATTTTAGTGTTTGGGTGTATGAACTAGTTGTGCATAGTGTAGTAGTGAGTAATGTGCGCTAGTGTTTGAGTAAGTAGTAAGTAAATGTATGAGCCATAGTGTGTGAGATTTAACTAGTGTTTGTAGGTGTCCCTTTATCCTTTTCTCATAAAAACCTATTCCTATATTTGTCATCTTTGTTTTTTTTGTTAGTGTCTTGCCTGACTGTTAAGTCATGTTTTTGAGTAGGCGTTAAGTGTTTGTGATTCTTACGTACGGGTCTGATTTTTTTATAGACAACGCTAGTAAAACCACGTTTAAAGTAATGAGATGATTTTTTACTTGGATGCTTTGTGTAACGATATTTTTGGAACCATAGCTCATACTGAGTATGTGATAGTTTTTTCTGAAAATAAAGAAAGTTGTTCAATTGTTCTTGAGTAGTCGGGGGAGAGATACGGATGAGCTGACTCACATCTCAAAACTAGTTAGTTCGCAGCTTGAGCGGAGATTTACTGAGTTGTAACAGAGAATACAATAATCTCGGGTCATTGGGGGGGAGGCGGTATCATGGTGCAGACACATTCGAGACAGGGATAGTCTCGCGAGTGTGTCCATCAGTGTTTTTCGTTATGATAGAGATTTGATATGGATTTCATACATTCTATGGAGGATATATTTGCTAATGCAATGTACAGTGAGTTGCTGTTTATGCAAACCCTTTTTCTGATGGATTTTTCCTGAGTCGCGTTACCATTTATGATGAGTTGCTGTGTTCTGCAACATATTTGCCATGAATTATGCATGCTGTTGTCACTTGTGCTCTGCCGTGATCTGGTGTCAATGATGTCAACGTTACTGTCTCAAATAAACTGTGTAGAAGTTTGCAAAACTAGTTTGTGTCTATTTCCTGACCCAACGTTGCTGTGTTGTGTGGGTGACATCAGAGACATTCGCCCATTATAATTTTTACACACCTGTCGGCCACTAACAGTAAGCCCGACCTTACTGACATCGTCCTTGTCAAGTGGTCACTACACCACAACGCCGCCCCCCACCACAACATTCAAACTGTACAGAAAGTACTACAGAACAGCTTGTACGAATTTTCTACATTTAACAGAAGTGGTGTCTCCAGTGATATGGGGTATGATTTCCCAAGATCAGAGGTAGGATTTAAACAGAAGTACTTATCATCTACAGAAGTTCAAACAGCATTCCCCAGAACATTACACTAACAGCATTTTTTGTGGTGTACAAGTCATGATATACAGTGTTGCCAGTACCAAGTTTTCGTGAACAAGTTTCAACTAGAAGTCAACTCCAACTGTTACGTTTCAAGACTTGAGAAAAGAGGAGTTTCCAGTACCTGTCGACGTTGGACTGCTACACACCCTGTGGACACCCGATTTGCCACCATCGTTGTCTCGGTTGTCGCGAAGGCACGGGAATTCTTTTGCAGATAAGTGGTTTTATGTATGTGCACTGTGCCACTGTATGCGTTAGCGAGCCTTTCTTTATAATGTGTTACCATTTTTTTCGTCTTAGTGTTCTATGTTCATGTTTATGCGGGTTTGGTTGGGAGGTGACTTACAGTAGGAAACATCTCCCAGGTTTTCATTCCAGGGCTACATAAGCGTTCTTTAGGGTCACTCTTGTACAGATTTCCCGCAGTGGAAATTCCAGCGAATTTTTGCTGAAGGATTTTTCCAGTCCTCTGTGTTTGGTGATCTGTGACACCATTGTTTAGTGTGTGACAACTGTTTTTAATTGTCGTTATTGTGGTATTTTTTCTCTGATGCCTTAGTTTCTTGATTATTTGTTTGTGATTGTCATTTCTCAATTTCACTATCATTTATTTACTATACACCATTTTTTGTTTATACACTGTGCTGTTGCTTGTCTTGTCACTCCTCTCGCAGTGTCATTGTATTTTTTGCAAATATTTTTTTTAGTTCTGCTTTCATTGTTTATTTGAGTCTGCGAACGTTATCATTTGTTCTTGAGTATCTTTTGTCTTAGTTTTTGTCATTTTCCGTACCTTCATCGTGTAATTTCTGTGTCTTAATGTTATACACTTAATTGATTGATTTTATAATTATATGCCCCACATTTGTATTTACAAGTTCAATATAAACTTTCAATGGAAGCTGAAGATAAAAAACTTACAAGCGGAAGCTGAAAAATATAAACTTCAAATGGAAAGCTGACGAGAAAACCGTAGACTTCACGAGCAAAAGTTGTTCTTTGTGGAACTTGAGAAAATGAAGGTAAAACGAATGAAAATAATACAAACAATGCTACGGACAGGCAAACAACTTCACATAGGAACCAATTCCTAATTTTTATAAGATCAGATTGCCTCCTCTTTAGACCTATCTCCGATGACGTCTTATTCTATCTGAATAGATTTGAACTCACATGTGAGTCTCACCAAAATAGATAAAGTCGGAATACTGTAACATGACTTATGGAACTACTTTCAGGTGAAGCTATGACAGCTGTAAGTATGTTTGAAGGTCCTGATAAGAATAACTACGATACTGTCAGAGCTGGTCTTATTTAAAAAATATCAACTTGATGAAGACGGCTACCGTCTTCGCTTTAATCTCTTGTTGCGGAGATGGAAAAGATTTTTCTGAATTTTATAGCAAATATTCGTCTTACGTTCTCACGTTTGGTTGAGCTCTCAAAAAATTGAGCACACATATGAAGCCCTCTCATGGGTCTTATTGCTTCGAAATAAAGTCAATGTCGTCAGTTGTAACACTTCTTTTCAATTTCCTTGGGGGGGGGGGGGGGGGGGGGGGGGGGGGGGGGAAAGAAAAACATGAGCGAGAGCCTACAAACGAAAGGGGGACGATTGGAACAATATTGTCGCCAATACGTAACGGCACACCCCAAATGTAAATTTGTTAGCCACTCTCGATAGTCAGAGAAGGTTTACCCGTGCTTCGGCAATACCCATCATGGTTCTAATTTTTTGCGGTAGATCACAAAGTGTTGATCGCAATTTTGGTAAGGGAGTTATCGTGATTTTAGACAGTACCAAGGTCCAATCACCGTAGCAAATTCTCCTTCTCCAAGAAACTGGAGACAATTTAATGGAGCCTACAAACAGTTTGGTTCCAATAATTTCTGGAAATTATGGAAGGGATAACTAACACTAGGGGATTATCAACCTTACAGTAAATTTTTCTCGAAGCAACAAAATTCATCTAATAGATATTTGATCCAAGAGGAAACAGTAAATCGCAACTATGCTAACTGGGGGTTCAAATCAGAAAATAATGGTCCAATAGAGAAAAATAGCAATGGTCCCAATAGAGAGAATAGTTGTGATCGATCTCGATATTGTGGTAGATCTCAAAATGATAGATCGCATCGCCATGCTAACTCTGCTCAACAGGAGCCTCAGGCTATTGTTAATCAGGGGGAAACAATATTAATTTAATGTCTCTAATGCTACTAATCCGCCTTTTTCCTGCTTTCGATTTTCAATCGTGCATCTCAGTGCCCTGAGTGCACAACTTTATTCCAGCCTTACAGCGGTGACTACCTTTTTGAGTTGTGGTCATCCTCTACCTACTCTTACGACTATTTCAGGCCTTGTTCTGCACAATGATTGGATCAGGTTCTTTTAACACTACACAAGGGATTTGTGAATAGTAATCCCGTCTCAGTACTCTTTTATTCGGGATGCCACGATGTAGGTATTTATTAGACAGTATCTCTAGTTCATCCATCTGGCGCAACAGGTAATGTGGTGAAATGTGTGACATTCGGTGGGACAGTTGAGACTTTTCCGACTGCCATAGTTTACATTGCCACACTGTTTTTCACTGGTTATATACACGCATGTATGCTCAGAGCACCAATCGCCGACCTTACTGTCGGACAGATACATGGTATAAAGGTGTGTACTCCGGTATAAATTGTTGCTTGGGAACGGCAACATCACCTTACTGCCGCCACCTTAACGACTATGCCAAAATCTTATCACCAAGTACATTCTGCTAACGTGATACATTCTGCTAATTTGGTGCAATTTTGCAGTATTGATGATACGATTGTTCATCATACTAATTTTGGTGCTTCTTTTAGCCCAGTTCGACATACCTCATTACGTCGTTACTCTAACTTCGATTCTTCTTTAAGTACTATTATAGAAGAAGATCCTTCGGTTTTGTCTGACACACACACTAACTTTATAACTACGACTGAATCTACATCCAGTCACGTTGATTGCAACTTCTTTGCTGCAATGACTAGTGTTTTCTTTGCTACATGTACGGACTTGGTTGTTAGTACATATCTATACCTTATGGGTTTCTTTACCTTTCTTATTGGGCCGGTTAGCTCAGTATCTCCCTTCGTGTGATTTTTTCGACTTTTTGTCGCGGCCCGTTCTGCTTTCTTGGGTCTTTCTAAACTTCGACGCATGTCCAAGCTTTACTACTGTCTGGTTTTACATCTTTATTGTATTATTTCTTGCTTTTTTCTTTGCCCAGTACACATTGCTAGATGACTTCAGTTAAAAAAAAAAAAAACAAGCAAATAATCACTTTGAAACCCACAACAGAGATCACTATACGATTTTTACCCTTTGTCAACTGCGAATTTCCTTTAGTCTATGCACAAAAATCTCAGATTGTCCAGCCATCATTACACCCTCTCTTGGTAATCATTACACTCATAACATTGACGTTGGTTTCATGTGTATATTCACGGGACTTTTTCTGTACGTCATTGCACGCTGCAATTTTTCTCGGACACTTTTATCGCCCTATATTATTGATAAATTTCAATTCAGTCTGTGCTACTTTCACTGCTACCCTTTCTTGTTTATCGGAGGAAGGTTCGACTAACATTATACAGTGGTCTAAAGTTTGCACGGCCACATTTGGTAGGTTAAAGTTAAAGTTAACTTTTTTCTCTAATAATATCCTACCGTTAACAAACAGGAATTTTCATTTGATTATTCGCAGGAACGCCTTCTCGATGGGAATCGGAGCTGTTATACGTGTTTTCATGCCATTGACTGAATTTGATCGTCGATACTCTGCAATAGACATCAATATGTTGGCCAATTCAAGATCTTCAAGAGACGCTGTTGCCTTGCGCCCGTTTGACTGTACCATTCAAGCCATTCGGAATTCTGACTCCGCAGTGAACATTGTGTTCTTTGACTTTCATGTGACACGTTAGTATCATATTATTCATACACAACAGTGTGTTGATAAACAATGAACGAGTGACAATAGTATTGACAATAGTATTTAAACTTAACGTATCATTACGATACATTTCGGTAGTGAACATTTACCAAGTGTGTGTGTGTTTTTTTTTTTTTTGGATATTGTTATTTATTTGCATTACCCATCACTTAGTTGTGCACCAGTAGTAACTGTTTATGCGCGGTATTAGTTTTGGCTTTTCTATATTAAGCCTCATTATTAGTGATTAATAAGTTAATTAACTAGTTTCGCTCGCCTATTATGCTCTATTTAGATTGTAGCTTCTTTTTTGTACTTTTGGTTTATATATGTATTGCTTTTTATTGCATGCTGTTTTGCCATACTTGTATTTATTTACACACAATCCGTTGATTAATTTAAATTGTTACCATGTTGTATCATTGCTTTCTTTAACTACACACATTTCATTGCTGGTCATTCTTCATTTCATTTCATCTCCTCTTTTTACTTTCCCCTTATTGGGTTCATATTTTGTCTATGCTTTGCATACTTCATCTTTGTTTGAATTTGACGTTTTTGATCCTCTTTGCATACTTCATCTTCATACTCCGCACATACTTCTTTTCATCCCTCTATTGTTGGTTCATTTATATGGGACTTTAACATATAGTATAATTCTCTGTTGTATATAATAGAATTTGATCGACCTCACATTTTTGTTCGATGTAATTTTCAAACAAAAATGATGATATCATTTTTTCCCCGGGGGTCGTGGTAATCTGTTAAGTCATGTTTTTGAGTAGGAGGTAAGTGTTTGGGATGCTTACGTACGGGTCTGATGGTTTTTTTATAGACACGCTAGTAACCACGTTTAAGTAATGAGATGATTTTTTACTTGGATGCTTTGTGTACGATATTTTTTGGAACATAGCTCAACTGAGTATGTGTTTGTTAGTTTTTTTAAAATAAAGAAAGTGTTCAAATGTTCTGAGTAGTTGGGGGAGAGATACGGGTGAGCTGAGCTCACATCTCAAGTTGTTAGTTCGCGCTTGAGCGAAGATTTACTGAGTTGTATTGAGAAACTATAATCTCGGTCATTAGGTATCTGGTAGAGCTTCGAGACGGGGATAGTCTCGCGAGTGTGTCCAGAGTTGTTTTTTGTATGATAGAGATTTGATATGATTTATATTCCTATGGAGGATATTTGCTAGTGCAACGTACAGTGAGAAAATTTTGCTGTTTATGCAACCCTTTTTCTGATGGATTTTTCCTGTCATTACCATGTATGATGAGTTGCTGTGTATGCAACCAATTAGAGATTTGATATGATTCATATTCCTATGGAGGATATTTGCTATTGCAAGGTACAGTTAGTTGCTGTTTATGCAACCCTTTTTCTGATGGATTTTTCCTGTCATTACCATTTATGATGAGTTGCTGTGTTCTGCAACCTATTTGCCATAGATTATGCATGCAGTTCTAACTTGTGATTTGCCGTGATCTTTTGTCCATGATGTCAATGTTACTGTCTTAAATAAACTGTGTAGAAGTTGAAACTAGTTGGTCTATTTCCTGACCCAACGTTGCTGTTGTGTGGGTTACATCAGAGACATACGAATTTAAAGAACTCACGACATTCGCCAATTATATTTACACACCTGACGGCCACTAACAGTAAGCCCGACCTTACTGACATCGTCCTTGTCAGTGGTACTACACCACAACACCCCCCACACATACACATACAGAAGTGACAGCCAAAAGATACACACCAACACTGACGTATGCGGTATTGTCCCGGAACGTTCTGTATGTCTAGTGTATCTATAATTTGTAAAGACAACTCCAAACCAAGTTTACTTTTTTAGTATTTGTGGTGAACTTCTAAATACAATATCTAAATTAGAATATAACAGTATAGTGCATAAAGTCAAAGATAGGATAGTAATAACAATTTTCGGCGAGAATCATAGTCGTCGCCTACGCCTTCAGCTTATTATTTGATAAACGCCATTAGCCGAACCAAAAAGGATACCCGATTTTTTCAAATTCGTCCTTGAGACAAACGTAACACTTTCCTAGGTCAACTAAGTATTTGCCTAAATACATTGTAGAAGGGAGGGGCACGGATAGATAACCAACGCAAATCACGTCTCACAATTGTTTCTAAAAATAAAACTAACTTGCTAGTATTGCCCTTAGGCGGTTTCAAATACGATGTAACGTTAGAAAAAAAAGGACACTACGGTCATGAAAACACGCTTAGCTCTTATTGCGAATGACATAAACTCTCGTAATTAGCTTGAAAGTACATGAGAAAAGAATTGAACAGGAGGTAGTTTAAAAATCAACAACTAACATGGAAAAAAAATGGAATATTGAACCAAGCCACTGTGGTGAAGTGGGATGTTATAAATATTTACAGGGGACTTAGTGTACTGACTGAGATCAGCTGTGAAGGTATCTATATCTAATAAGAGTAGTGTATTATAGATAACCTTACTTGCTGCCACATATATATATATCTCAGTCAGAATTATTCTGGAATATTGTGATGACTACGTTGTATGTCTAGGGTATGTGTATGATGAAGTGTAAGTCATAACAACAACAGACAGATAAACAATTTAATTTATTCCACCACACTTGACAACACTGTGACACTCACATACATAAAACACTCTAAAGGATATCTTAAAGGAGTCACTGATAACTTTTCAAATAACAATATGTATTCATTGCTGTCATGAATGAATATGTGTCCTGATTCAAATACAAAGGGAACCAGGAATCACAATCAATTTTAATTACAAGTTATATGTACAGAATTTATCAATATGAACATTGTAGTGACATATATTATTAAAAGTATCCTATGTGTGTCAGTTGTGTAGTAGTAATATGAGGTAATACTGGTTTTGTTTTGTTCAAGCTCTGTTGGTATTTGTCATCATGACTTCAATAGTTTGTCTTTATTGGAACTAGTATTGGAGATGTTCTCAGTTCCTGATATTAAAACAATTTACTTCCCCTCTTAAGTTTATGTTACAATGTTATTTTAAGATGGGGGTACATAATTTTGAGCTCAGCTGGCCACATCAGCTTATCTTGCGTGATGGCGGCAGGAAAAGACTCCTCTGCTCGATTTCTCCCCTGGGCTCTGGAGACACCTCACTGATAGCTAAATGGACCAAGGAGTATGCTGTCCGACTCTGGATTCAGCAAAGCTCTGACCAGGTGCTGCTCAATACCATCAAGACCACGGTCCCTGAAAACAAGAAGGATGTACCTTCTACTTCATAACTAATTGATACTCTAGTTCTACACTGAGCACAATACATCACAAACATTGAGTTCAGAGCGTTAGGCCAACTGTCAGCTTCATCTGAAATACTTTATACCAGTATTAACCTCCTTAATGGTTACTACGCCTCTGCACTTCCAGCATTATTTCTTTCTAGTCAATCATCTAGGTGTCAGTGTACTGTTTGGCCATTCCATGCCGTTTTACTTTCCTCCGACACCTTCTGTTCAGGCTGGAGCATTATAGGCTTTACATCATGTTTGCTACTGAACTACACATATATACAGGCATAAATTAACAATTCACATTCAATTTTCATTAAAAGATACTGAATGTTTCAAGCTTACCACAATTCATAGAATAAACACAGATACGTTGACTAGCAATGAATTCTGGCACAAATACTGGCACAAATTCCCATCTGCTTATGTTCCAGGCTTTTATTTAGCAAAAATATGAGCTGGCTTCAACGCACTGTTGCTTTATCAAGCTTATTTGAACTAGTGGTCTCGAACTAACGCTCCTAAGTGATTATATCAGCGAGTCTGGCCAATGGAGCCACGTTTCGACAAGTGTTTGAAAAAATTTTACCTTCCTACGTCTCCCCTAACAACCAAAGATAGTATTTATAGTCCGACCAATCGTGTTTAGTCTTATATTTGTTGCGCTCCAATCAATTTGGAGTTTACATGGTAGGCTATTTCCGTACGCAAGGTTTTTTCAAACACGTTATTAAAAAATTTTATGAGCAGAAATGATTTCATGCTGTCAGGCATCCCCACTATTTTATTTTGGTTATAACTTGTTAATTCCTAGACTATTTGCGTAACGTTTTACATATTCTTTGTCAGCAAGCCCTAAGGAACCCAAATATACAAATTTAAAAGAGCTAAGTGGCTGCGTTCAAAATATGCAATTTCTTCAACCTCCTGTTTCGAAGATGTGCTGTCTGGGTACTGTAATGTTTTCAAACGTAAACCCATCTATTGTCATCTTTTCTAATAAGAGTTTTTCAGGATTTAAAAACCTAACTCTGGGAAGGTTAGTGTTTTTATCACTGTCCGTCCGAAAAAGTTAGTGCATGTGGCCTTACACGCGTGATAGTAGTAATTGTGTATCGCGTTACGCTTGTTGGGGTGGCATTAATAGCGAAACGCGTGTTTAATTTTGCATGCGTTCGGCTTTCTGCCTCTCCCTTCTCTCTATCCTGCTTTATCTGTCTTTTAGTTACGCTGTGTATGGGATGAATGAAATATTAAATTTAGGTCATTGTTTCAGCTTGCGTGTCTCAAGTTTAGTACATGTTTCATTGAAGAAAGCGGGTAATAATATAGTAGGCTTTTACTATCAACGTGAAAGCGTTACAATTTGCAGACGAAGCATAAAACAAAGGGGATTTCGAGTACATTCCTTGTGACAGCACTGTTATTTTACCATTGCTCTTTTCTTTATTAAATTTATTTGTTAGGCTTTGCATTTACCTTTTAATTTATATATGTGGATTAGAATATTTCACGACAGCCACGTAGCCCCATAAAAATCATATATTCGTGTACCTGTGGCCTTGCTGACTAAGAATATGTTATCAATTACATAAATAGTCCATTAGATAATCAAATATTGGGGATAATACATAGAGAATGGGAGATACTGTCAGGTCAAGTCATGTCTGCTTAGATTGGATAGTATATTTTTGGGGAAAAAATTAGGTGAGAGAAAGGCTAAGATAGTACAATGAAAGGGATTGGATGAAATTTGAAAGAAGCCGTAATATTATTGACTGACCTAAATATACAAATCTAGTTGGTAATAATAACGCATAGGGTTTGAGATATTTTTATTTTTTTTTTTAAATTCATTCAAAAAAAGAGATGCTTTGTCTCATTGGCCAAAGCTTTTTAACATGATAGGAATAGTAGGATGCTCGCTGCCATTTTTTCAAAATATTCAGAAGAGCAAGAAGCGATGAGCAGACTTGTGTTTTTTTTATTAATAATACTACCATCAGAAAGCAGTCTGAACAGAGGCAGTGATGAAAGTGTGCTAGATTCTATTGCATAACTCATCGTTACTTGTTTATATTTCCTTGATATGTGGTAAGATTGATTTTATTGACTTTTTAATTAACAAAGGGTTGTGTGTAAGAAAAGGCCATGAAAAAAGATTGTAATTAAATGGTTCCATAACAGACTTAGGCATGGCCTAGATGTTGATCCATCATATAAGGGACTATCTAGAAGTTTAAAACTACAGGACTATATATATATGATGGTCATACAGGAACATTACACCTATCTTATTGCATGGAAAAGATTACTGCAGGAATGACAGAGGCGTAGCATCCATTAAAGAAGAGAAAAGAAAAACTGGACCAGATAAGTGCTATATCTGGCCTGGGACAAATTATCACTAATAACGAATAATCTCCTGTGCTTACAAAAACATTCCTCCTAAAGAAAATAAGGAACAATCATAGTGAAACAAAAGACATTGGAATGATGACAATTCCCAACCTGCTTCCCATTCACAGTATTTAAATAGAGTAAACAACATCAAAGTGAACATTTGTAACAATGTACTATGGACATATTGTCTGTTGTATGTAAATATCTTTATATATATTTGTAAATATATCTATCCATCTAAATTGATTCTCATTGAACTATAGTCCTGACCAAAACAACTTTAGGCTCAGGACCAATAAAGTTTAACAAAAGATATTTTAAATATAAAATTTAACAGCTGGAGTTGGTTGAGTTTATTATAGTACTTAGTATATGTTTGTATATGTTTTTGTATTGAGATTCTTTTACAACACTCTTACAATACCCTAGACACTTTATGTAGCTTTCAGTCACAAAGAATGAGAGTTGGGGCACTGTACGAAGGATGGCCGCCGACCGAGAAAAGTGGAATCAATTTGTTGTTGGCCTACAAGACGCCACTAGGCGTGATGGCCACTGACTGCTTTGACGGTCGGCGGCTAAGGATCAAAGAAGAAGAAGCGTAGAATAGAGTGATTAAAATGGTATGACAAGGTTACCAACGTGGATCTGATGACAAGAACTAGACAAGTGCCAGTGGAACAAGAGATGAGAAGAAGACGATGGCGATGGATAAGACACACACTGAGGAAACCAGTTGATAGGATTGCAAGACAGTCCTTGTTCTGGAACCCCCAGGGCAAGAGAGGCAGAGGTAGACCAAGAAGCACATGGAGAAGAGAGCTGGAAACAGAGGTGAAAATGATGAGGAAAACGTGGAAAGAACATGAGATGATGGCACGTGACAAGAGGACTTGGCATGTGTTTGTTGAAGGCCTATGCTCCTTTGGGAGAGGAGGGTTATGAATGAAGGTAACCGGCCACATGCTCAATCCTGTTTAGTCGCCTTTAACGACATTGTTAGCAAGTTTAAGTGTTACTACACTTTGCTCCGTTTTCGGTCCCGGGTTACACATTGGTGATTTGTTGAAGTAAATATGTTCAATAAGTTATGTGAAGACTGTTGGCTTGAAACAAATGTTCGGTTTTGATTGGATAAACCAGAAGTGTACTGATTTGTAACAATTTCCTTTCATTTGCTTTGACTGGTCACTCTTTTATTTAACCAGTAGGAAGATGGGGTAACTACATCTTACGTACTTTGGATGTAATGTTTTACTGTGACCAATATTACCCAGCAAAATATACAAGACACGGTTGATACAATAGTGACAGAACACAACAGGCCAATCACCTGTTTGTCTTAACAAATGATTGCATGTTCACCCACTAGCCATTGTAGCTCTCTGGGAAACCTCAACACTCAACGGTAGAAGAGGTAACGAATAAGAAAGAAAGAAGGATGACAGAATGTGAAAATAAAAGCTTTAACCCGAGCAAACAAATGAAGTAGAGGTCATGCCGAACAAAATGATGTCTCTACAATGCGCTACCAAAGTAAACGAAATAGTAGATGCAAAGACGTAGGCACGTTAATAACATCGGATGAAAGATGTTTCTCAGAGGTTAAGATTAGAATAGCTCCAGGTCAAGAGTAGCGCTCAATAACATATGCCAGCCCTGGGGTTATTGTTGTTTAACTAGGGCTGCTGAGCTTCTCGCTCTTTTGCAGCCAATACCAAGTTGAAGGCTCTTTGGTATTGTCTACACTGTAGATCTAGGCTTTTCCTATAAATTTTCTGGCATTCCGAAACGTCCTGAATTGAAGTCATGAGCTCCAGTCTCTCCAACTTGGCTTGCATTTAAAGACTCGTCACATCTGGTCCCTAGCTAAGGAGTAAGAAGCCCGTGGCATACTGTGCATTCCCTTTCATCCAAGGGGCTCTCCAACTATGCAGAGCTAAAATACTGTGCTCTGCCAAGGAATTGTTCCGTTCTGCACACAGCCACTTCTCAGCTCCCCGTGCCTATCACTGGGTCCATAGTGAAATCAACCAGGTCAAAGTCAAAGAATGACGTCTGGGACTCAAGTGACTTCTCTCAACTTAGTGTACAATGCTGGGTTCTCAACAGGTTTCACCACAGGGGGAATGCCTGGAAGTGTGTGGATGATTTCAAGAGTCAATGAGTGTTTCATTAGCCTCACAGACGGAGGTTCACATCCACACATGTATAGTATAGCATTATGCACAGCTGGTGGTCTTATAAGGATGACCCCAGATATGCCTCCATGTATTCAGCCCTGGCGTACGGACGCCAGTCTTGGACAATTAATTATACCCTCACTTGTATGTTTTGGAAACACATGAAACAAATGTTAAAACAGTCGTTAACAATTGCCTAATAGGTTTTATTTTGTATTTCTGGAAACAAATAAATAAGTAAACAAAATATAAAAAATGCCCAATAAACTGAGTCTACAATAGAGGGCAAACATTGTTGCTCTCTGTGACGTCATATGTTGAACAGCCCAAATCTCACGCTGAACTGTAATAGTAATGTGAGTAGCATTAATGTAATAAAATACCACTTACGTTTCTTTATTTTGACACGTGTTCCTTATAAATTAGTTGGGCTGGAGTAAAGAAAAACTTTAAAAACAGAGACTGAATTTCGTTCCCCCTGAGCAGAGTGGGCATTACATAATAAATTATACTGCCTACATCTATCTGATATTTAATAAGTTTTTATTAGATTTAGACCAAAAACTAACTTTCCCCTTTGATAGGGAAGTACACGAGAACTCCAATGATCCAAACCGCGATTATCCGAATTGCGAATATCGGAAACACCAAGTAACACAGGCGTAGTCTGTAACGCAAGCACCCCTGTACTCTTCCAGTGTACGGAGTCAATCTTTGATCATTACATTTTCATGTGCCATCCTTTATATTTCTTATGTGGCCTTCCTTCTCCTTTTTCTCCCCTGCACCTTGACATTGTTTTCGCTTTCATAGTTCAAAGTTACCTTATAAAACTTTTGTCACTGCCTAATTTTATCTGTGTGCGTGACTTGTTTTTGAAGCTACATTGTCTTATGTTTGTGCAGAACTGCAGACCTAACTTGCCAAATTGACTTTTCGTTTATCACCAGCTCCCCACTGAGCCTACACTGAGCGACATTCGTATTGTTAACCCAGACGTTCTGTCTGGGAAGATTCACAAACCATATTGTTCACAGGTTCCAATATGAATGCACAGACGGTATTTGGAGATACGTTGTCAGTTCGCACATGATGTGTCGGCAGATGCCAATCTAGTTAAAGATTAAGACACATCAGTAAGATAACAAATGGGATTTTAGAGCACGGAAAGATACGTAATCGCTTCCGCCCAGACCTTGTTATAATAAACAATTACAAGGAAACAACATCTAGGAGGAGATTATAATGTTAGATCTGTGAAAATATATTGTGTGTCATGCAGAATGTTCTACAGATAGAGTAGCTGGATCGGCATGGAAGTGCTAAAATAAACCACTTCTGTTTGGGGCTTTTTTCCAACGAAACCACACGGATGGGTGGGCGGAAAGGTTCCTTATAATCTACAACATTTTAAGATTACTTCACTGAATTTCCATTTCGTCAAGAAGAAGACATTTTAGACAGCCATGGTAAGAAATAGAAACAGGATTCTAACATAAGGACAGGATCAAGTATTAAAGAATCTTCTGATATTGGGAAAAAAACTCGACTATAGTACTGGAAACCATAAGTCCTATGAACCTACATACAGAACAACAGTGGGATTATAATTATAGTTACACGCGGACCACCTGTAAGACGGCCTCTTAAAACCAGTGACCTGTCACTTTTCGGAAGTTTTTCTTGTGCAAAAAGTCTGTAACTTAATTCCCGATAATCGGGTTTGTAGTCCAACTCTGACTGCCACCAGGTAGTCATCCTACAGAAACACATACTTTGAGAAAAGAGCGGCTATCCAGACTATCAGACGAGCCTCAAACCAACCCAACCTGACACTATTTTCGGAAGTTTCGCCTCAGGGTGCAAAAAAGCACATGCTACGATTGTCTGTGTGCACATTAATTCTGCTGAGCATGTTCCGTTAATCAAAAGCTATTTGAGCTAAAGAGGAACTTCAAACAACAGTAAAAGTTCGTCTACACGATCGCAAGAAGAAGAAGAAGAAGGGTTTGTAGTAAAAGTTTGTGGTACACGTCTGTGGTTCAAGTTGCCAGCAATCGACGCTAGACGCCTACATCAGGCAGGTCTTGAAGACGCTTGCCGTGATAATTAAAGTGGTTACCCCCAGCATTACCGTCAGGGACGTGTTACTGCCACATAATTAGACGATCTACGGAACAGTCGTCAACACCCTTGGGAACCAACAATGACGTAACCCAACACCGTCAACCGATCATCATCAACACCTGGCTAGTTAAGAATAATTGTCAGGCCCAGCAAAAGAACTTTTGTTTAACGATAGCCACATTAAAGTCCCTACCAGCGATGAAAACATCAGTGCATTTTATTTTCATACAAAACTCTATTTTTACTTTGTTAACTATAATTGATTATTAAATTTATTATCTGTAAATATAAATTGATAGTTGATTTAATCATTATTGAGTGAATTGTACCGGTACGACTCAGTTAATTTAAATACGTAACCATTCAGAGCTCAAAAAATACGAGCAAATTTATTTTTTCTTCACAGAAGAGGCGGAAAGATGAAAAGTTCCTGACAGCTTAGATAATCTCAGTTGTTGTGCTTGATTTCTTTAAATTCCTGTGAGGCTCCCTGAAGTGGAAGCATCATTCTTCTATTGATATCTCTGACAAGAGTCATCTTGAGCCAAGGTTGATACTTTTGAATACCCTCATGGAGCAGGGGAGACAAACACGTGACAGTCAGCCCCGTAATTCCATTTCACTCCAGTCTGTTCCCAGCTGTACTGTGGTCAGTTTAGTTTTATGGTTTGTTTCATCTTCATTTAAAATCCATTCTAATTTTCATGAACGCTACAAATTGTATAATGTCAAGTAAACGAAATTGTGTTGTTCTGACAAAAGCAGACAGAAGGTAATAATAAATTCGTTGAAAAGGATGAATCAGAAAACAAAAACTCAGAAAGGTATACTGTGGGAGCGGACACACATTTTGATATGAGAAAGAATAATAAGCCATTTCTCAGTGAATTTACACATTATAAAATGACGATTATCCGAAATTTCGATAATCCAAACAACCCTAGTTACGCGTTACTTCGGATAATCTGAGTGCTACTGTATATCTTAAGGCTGGGGTCAGCAATCCGTTGATCGCAGCATACCGGTGTATATCTCTCTAGGCGACTGGGGGAGATGGAAGACAAGAAATAATTTTAATGTGCAGAAACTTCGGAGTAACCCTTTCCTGCCAGCATTTAAAAGTACGATGTTCCAAGGAGTGAGGGTACTTTCCCTTATTCCCGGTGGAAAACCGTGAGCTAGCTTGCTAAACTTCGCCTTATTCGTAAACAGCATGAGATAGGAAAGCCATCTTTTCTCTGGACTGTAGTTTAACATTCGACAAAATATAGTTTAAATTTTCCACCTCTCTGTAGATCAAGGGTCCCGAAACTTTTTTGAGTACCTGACCTCGCCATGGTATCCTTGATCCTTAATCGACCCCCGGCAAAAAGAAAAGAAAAAGTAATGTAAGGAAGTGATTATAAGAGCGTAATAAATTAACATTACTTTTTTATTGAACCGGGAATGATGTGACTGATGAGCATTAACAAGGGCAGTGATATCTGGCTGGAGATTGGTGAGTTTATATCGTAAGTCACCTTCCTTTGATACAACTACATTTGCATGGCTAAAGCCAACTTCAACATTGTACGAACTTGGGAATGTAGAAACAGCGCAACTGCTGCACGAAGCTTGGGGTATTGTGTAGCAGTATTTCCAGATACAAAATTGAGTCACAGCAGACATTTTTGTCTCTTATATAATTGTCAACTTTCGACACCAAAAGTTTAATCGACTCCCTAAAGACCCTCTAGGATGTACTTACCCCATGGATGTTTAGTGACCAGTTTGGTGGCTCCTCCTCTAGATGAATATTCTGGAAACAAACTGTACGGCGAAGACAATAGTTACATATAAGCTGTACGTATTCCATATACGGTACTTTGAAATACGAAAACAGACATAATTTTACCAAGGTAGATCTTTAAAGACCTCATTTCTAATAAAGTAGACCCTCACTCCTCCTGGGTAGCGTACCACTGATCAAACGTCACCTAATAGATTTCTTTATATACGAACTCAGTCCAAAATGAGGATGCGACCTACCGCCTATTACGGTGCAGTGAAACATAGTTATACGTACATTTTCGGAAAATCATATCTATCGAAGACATTTGAAACAGGAAGCCCTTTTTCTTCAACGCACTAAAAATTGCCTAAGATTAGCTGAAATAAACTCGGTAAAAATATCACGGCTATTAAAATTTACCGGGCAACAAGGTCGAGTTGGAAAGGTATACCTGTGAATTTCTCACCGCTGATGTAGATAGAATATTCGTCTTATCAGAAGCCAGATTGACACGGGGAAGTAGGTCATCGGAGGTTGAATGTTGAAAGCGAGGGCATTTTGTGTCAGTATTAGTGAGGTGATAAGTGATACAAGTAATGAAAAATAAATCAAATGAGAAAATGTGTGGAGCCGTGGATGTGATTACGAGGTTGTGAGTTTTGGTGTTTGAGAGTGATTACGAGTGTGTGAGTGAGATTACGTATTAGAGAGCATATGAGTGTTTGCGTGTGAGCTAGTGAGTGTTTCTGTGTGAGCTTGTAAAGCTTTTGTGAGAAAGCTTATGCGTGTGTGCTTGTGGGGTTGTGAGTTTTGTTGTTGTTGTTGTTTAACTAGGGTAACTGAGCTTCTTGGTATTATCTACACTGTATATCTAGGCTTTTCCTTTGGCTTTTTTGCCATTCCGAAACGTGTTGAGTTGAAGTCATGAGCTCCAGTTTCTTCATCTTCGCTTGCGTGTAAAGAATCATTACAACTGGTCACAAACAGTGAGGAAGAAGCACGTGGCATACTGTGCGTTCCCCGCCATCTAAGGGGGCCACTCCAGCTATGCAGAGCTAAAATACTGTACTCTGGTTCTTGGCTCTGTCAAGGAATTGTCACGTCCTACACAGAGCCACTTCTCAGCTTTCCCTGCCTATTATAGGTCCATAGTGAGATCCTCATGCATGCAGCCAACCAGGTAAAAGCCAGAGTTACGTCAGGGGCTCAAGTGACTTCTCCAAGTGTCGCGAGTGGTTCCTTAATTTATGAAGAATATAGACAACAAGGTGTATCAGGTGATAAAAGGATAGTTGCCAGAGAAGAGTCTGGTCTTATAAGTAATACCCTATTCTCAGAAAAGAGCAATGGTGTATAGAGTTCATAGGTATAAAGTCAGGCTGTAAAGAATTTCTGGCCAAGATAGTAATATTCAGTACCAGAATTCTATGGTGCCACTCTCGGAATTATACCTATGGGCTGTTATAGTATCTAGGGGAATTAATTAAATTCAAAGTTAAAGGAATTCAAAGCTGACATAAAGTAATCAAAACAGTGCACTACAATTTTTTAATTTTATTTGTGTACAGTCATCTGTTTAGTTTTGTTTGTGTAAACACAAACCCTAAAAATAAACAAATAAAAAACACACTGATGATGTTGCATGTATCTACACCAAATGAAAGTCAATCACTAAAAATAGTCTTTTCCTTGTTGCTAAGGCTCCCTTGTTATGAAAATAGTCTTAGTTCAACTAATCCTCTGGAACCAATGTTAATGATGGTACTAATTTATCTTCAGTATTAGGGGAGTAGATATTGACAACTGTCACAATGACTTCAGTGTTACTGATATCACTTGACTTCAAAATATTTCTATGTTATGTAGCTTTTGAAAACTCACTCTGTCAAAATCAACATTTACAAATTTAATGATCAATTACTTTGAAACAGATGTAAATAAATATGACTGGTGATTATGAAAGAAAATTAGGTTTCTTTACCGGCAAGTTTTTAGTCTTGATGAATTTAGCAAATAAAGTTCGGTTGTTTTGGTGGCCTGTTAAAATTGTGACTTCCCAAAATGCTAAAGTGCCGATGCTGCTTTTCCGTAGATTCGTCTCTCTGATGAGGGGCACATTTCCAGATCAGTTCAGGAAGTAACCTCTCAGGGTCAAGGCAAGAATCTTCAGGTGTTGATTTCAAGCTTCGAACCACAGTCTAATAGTCCAGTAAATGGTCTCTCCGGCTCGTACCACAATTAGTCGGGTCGCCTCGTACTGGTACCATAAACTTAGGAGGGAATAAAAGAACAAATTCCGCTGCTAAATATATGTTTGCCTGATATTAATCAGGCGCCTTTTCCCGCTGTCCGTCACCCCTTTGTTTTCTCAGATTGTTTACTCTCCCTGAGCGTATAACACATCACTCAGGGCATGTGATGAAAAATCACCAGTATGTCAGTTAATTTAAGGAAAAATGTGTGCTGGACAGCGGCAGTAGCTTGTGCGTGAAGGTACATATAAAATTGACATACAATCACAAAATCATAATATACAACTATTCATAAGTAGATGTAATCATCACTCACTCCCTGCTCCATTCAGAGTCTGGGGTTACCTCTGCTTTTGGTTCTTCCATGAGAACTATCATGAAGCAATCACCAGCGCTTGCTATGGTGGCTCATGAATGTATCCTTTTCACATGCTGAGGTTGCCGGCCTAGTATGAATCTTTAACCCCACTAGCAAGTATGAACATATCAAATTCACAGCATAAAAATATGTTACACTCACCTCAATAATTGAGAAATCTTAGACTTCTTGCTCAGTAGAACAGTCTTGGCAACTTAACACAGATGCATCGAACACACGTCTGGGGTATTATTTCTATTACAGAATCCCTCTGTGACTTGTGAGTGGTCCTGTAGAATTTCGGGTTCCGTATTATTGTTGGCGAGTTTTCTACTGATGTATAGAGATGCTCTTAATACTTTTTGTCCGGTCCTATAAATTCATAATCCAACTCTATTCTTTTTCTGTGGCAAGATCCGAGCTGTCTACGCCGACGTTTTCAGGAATGCAGTGCCGTATGTCAAACTTTTTCTACGTTATATCGTAAGTTCCCGGTCCACGATTCTGACAAACTCCCAATCAGCGCGGTTGTTTATTAGCGCCTCACATGCCAGCCAATACATTCAAAGCTCATGTTATGAAAACTTTTCCTCATGTAGTATTCTGTGTGACTCATGCGTTTGAAAATTTCAAACAGTCATCCTCCGTATATAGAGTTGCTACATCCAACAAATGTTGTCACAGTCTACTCATATCACACTTCCTGTTAACTCTTCCAAATGTCTTCCAAGATTGCGTTTATCTATAAACACCTAACCATGCTGTCGAGTCGGAAGTAATTATACAATCTTAAGCAAACACTTCATGCTCGCATTTACCTGGAGTCAATGTGGTATTATCACGTTTTAGGGACTCAGTTAATCTCTCAGGGATGGACGATACGCTTTTCTGGCCCTGTCATGCATCAAAGCGTGAAACGTGAACAATGACAGTAGGGAAATAGAATGTGCTAACAATTCAGTAATGCACCAAATTCAGTACACACAACAAATGTAGTTCAATACTGCCGGAGAGGAAAAAGAGCGCTAAAATTATATCACAGGACTTGTGAGTGTAAGTGTGTGGGCTTGTAAGTGTAAGTGTGTAGAAATGTGAGTGTGTGTGGACTTGTGAGTGTAAGTGTGTGGACTTATGAGTGTAAGTGTGTGGGCTTGTGAGTGTGAGCTTGTGAGTGTAAGTGTGTGGATTTGTGATTGTAGGTGTGTGGGCTTGTGATTGTAGGTGTGTGGGCTTGTGAGTGTAAGTGTGTGGGCTTATGAGTGTAAGTGTGTGGGCTTGTGAGTGTAAGTTTGTGGACTTGTGAGTGTATGTGTGTGGGCTTGTGAGTGTAAGTGTGAGGGCTTTTATTAGTATATGGGGGTTGTAAATGTGTGGTTTTGTGTGTGTGGGCTAGTGAGCGTATGTATATGGGTAGAGGAGTGTCTGTGAGCTTGTGAGTGTATGTATGTTGGCTAGTCGGTATGTGTGTGGGCTAGTGGTTGTGTGTATGTGGGCTAGTGAATGGGTATGTGAGCTAGTGGGTGTATGTGCGTGGGCCAGTGAAAGTATGTGTGTGGGCTAGTGAGCGTAAGTGTGAGGACCTTTATTAGTATATAGGGGAGGGGGGCTTGTAAGTGTGTGGTCTTGTGTGTGTGTGTGGTCTTGTGTGTGTGAGCTAGTGGGAATGTGTCTGGGCTAGTGGGCGTGCGTGTGTGGGCTAGTGAGTGGGTATGTGAGCTACTTGGTGTATGTGCATGGGCCACAACTATGTATGTGGGCTAGTGAGTTTATGTGTGACATAGTATTAGTGTGTATATGTAAGTGCGTGTGTGAGTATCATCATGTGACGTATTCTTTCCAGAACGTTGTCTCCATTACAGCTGCTCTGAACGCATCACGATTCTGGGCAAATCGACCTGCATCAGCCAAAGACAAGTTCAGACTCTCTGTGTGTGAGTATGCGTGAGAATATGTGCGTGATTGTGTATGTGTGAGTTATGTGTGTGCGTGTATGAGTGTCAGTTTATGTGCATGAGTATATACGTGTAAGTGTATGAGTATGCGTGCAAGTGTGTGTGTGGGAATGTATGTGCGTGAGCCATGTGTGTGAGTGTGTAAGAAAATGTTTCCCAGAATGTACTATGAAAATAAATGGAACAGTTTTAAAACAGGTCACTAGATTCAAATACCTGGACACATTAATAACGACGAATGAAAGATGCAGCTCAGAGGTGAAGAGCAGAATAGCTCAGGCAAAAACAGCATTCTATCAAATAAAATAGTATTTTATGCAACAGTTCTTTGTCAATGGAAGTAAGAAATAGAGTTTTACAGTGTTATATAGAACCAATCCTGACGTATGGAGGTGAGTCACTGACAGTTAGCAAACAAGTAGGGAAAGCACTAGAGGCCACAGAGATGTGGTTTTACAGAAGAATGTTAAAAATACCATGAACGGCCAAAAAAGAGTAATGAGGATGTCCTGAAAGAGGAAAATGCACAAAGGAAACTTATTTCACAAGTTAGAAAGAAGCAATCCACCTGTTTTGTGCATGTTATGAGAAGAGGAAAGCTGGAATATATCTAACAACAGGTATGATTGAAGGAAAAAGAGATAAGGGAAGACAAAAAGATGGAATACTGGACAGTTTGGCATCGTGGCATGGAAAGAGATCAAGAACAGAATTAACAAATAGTACTGGAGACAGGAAGTTGTGGAGAGACATGATCTCCTACGCTACTAGGCATGGTACTTGAAGAGGTTAGTTAGTGAGTTACTGAGCTAGTGTTAGAATTAGTGATAAATGGGTAGCCTAGTTAATAACCGATTTAGTGTGCGACTGAGCTCGTTCAAGATGCGGCAGTGAGGTAGTGTGGGAGCGGCTGAGTTAGTGAATGAGTGAGTAGGTTAGCGAGTAAGGTAGAGAGCCAGCGAATGGATGATTCAGATAGTGAGTGAGTGTTCTAGTGTGCATATAAATTAGTAAGGGCATATTTTTTGTGTGAGTTAGTTTCAGAGTGTTCCAGTGCGCAATGGGTTACTGGGTGAGTGTTCTTTTTGCGTATGTGAGCTGAGAGTTTGTGTTTTAGTCCGTAGAGAATAGAGAATGACTGTATATGACTAGAGAATGATTGTTTTGGTCCGTACTAGAGTCGTTGTTGTTGATTAACTAGGTTTACTGAGCTTGTCGCTATTTCGCAGCCAATATTAAATTGAAGAATTTGCACGTGTTCTGTAGCTGTTGAGTGGTGATGTACAGAGTGTTTGTGATTGTTGGGGAGCCCGGCAGTAACTTTCTTCTTTCCGTGGAGAGTCCTGAGCAGGTGAGTAGGACATGCTGAACTGTCTCAGATGGATGGATAAAGCTGCGGCAATTAGGCTCATGTGTGTGGTTTAATTTGTTTAAGTGCTTGTTGCGTCAGGTGTGTTCTGTGCTTAGTTGGAAGATTGTGCTCTGCTCCAAACGTCGTAGCTTATTAATGTTGTTATTTTTGTTGGGATGGGCCATTTCTTTATACAAGGCTCGTCCTGTAGAACCTTTTGCCCATCGGTTCAGCCATTCCTCTTTGAAACTAATTAAAAGTATTCGTTTAGCTGTCTGCATGTTTGCTGGAGTGTTTGTTTAAACCATGCTTGTTCCTGGTTATGCTAGTCTGTCTGCTTTATCGTTACCTGATATGTCTGTATGCCCTGGTATCCACTGGAGAGTGACTCTGTTGTTGTATTTTTTTTATCAGGTAGTCAATTGTTTCGGCCAGCTGTATTATTTCTTTTTTTTCAGTCTGGAGGTATTCTTCTAAAGCCTGAAGTGTTGATTCTGAATCAGTGAAGATTATGAAAGCTGAAGGCATATAGATTTCTTGTTTGAATTGGATGTCTATTTCTGTTAGGTTGATATTTATTGCTGTTAGGTTGATATTTATTGCTGTTAGGTTGATATTTATTGCTGTTTAATAATTAGTACAGAATTTTCCAAATGGTTCATGTATTTTTAGTGTCCTGCAATTTGGGTATTTCACGTTTGCTCCAAGTCCAGCATTTATTGTGGCCTTGAATGCTGAACCATCTGCGTATGTATGTACTGCAGTGCTAGGGTTGCTATCTTTAGTCTTAAAGTAGCTGTTTTAAGTATTGTTGGATTAGTGTCTCTTGTTAGTGTGCTATCCGTGAGTGTGGTTTTTATTATTGTAAACTCTTTTTCAGGATAAATGACTGGGTATTTTTCAATTATTTCTCGTGTCTGTGGGAGGTGGTGTTGTTCTGCTATTATTCATTTAAGAGTTCATCCATCCGTGACTTTAACCTAGCCGTCTATTCTGTGTTATTCGTCTTCCACTACACATTACTGGACACAAGTATTTCGGCCTTTATTTGGTCTATACTTGCTGATAGGAAAGTTATATTAGTGATTGCGCCTTTAAACTGTCTGGGGTGTCCTATAAACCATAGTTGTGTGAGGGTCATGAGAATGATCTCAGCCGATAATGCACTTTTTTAAGGTGCAAAATTGGCTGAGTCCTTTCACGATGTACTATCATTGTAAGGCGATGACGCCGTTTGGGTGGTCCTAGGTTCGATTCCCGGTAAGCCTATCACTTGTATTTTCTTTTTTGTTGTCTGGTGTCGTCCTTTATGTCCAACGAGTACCTGTTAATTACCTTTATTTATTTATTTACTTATTTATTTATATTTGTTGCTACCTGTAGTGGCGATTTTTGTTTTAATCTGCTAATGGGCTTCCATTTTTCAACCAGTTCTCTGTTTGGATGTTCTTTTCTCATTATTCTATGACGCTTTGTTGCTTCCAGATCAGTACGTTTACATCGTAGGTCCATAGGTTCTATGTTTGCACCAATGTCACAAGCATCTGTTGGCGTGGTTCTCATGCCCCAACATATGAACCTCAGAGCTTGGTTTTGGACTTTGTCCAACTCTGAATTGTTTTCCTCATTGCCGACTGCAGCAGTAGTTTATTATCCATGACTGGTCGGACACATCCCAGGTACAGCTGTCTGAGATTTCCTTTTCTAACCCCCCCCCCCCCTCCCCAGCTGGTGCTTGCAAGATGAACTAGGTTCAGGTGTCTACTGGCTTTCCTCTTTCATTGTGTGCATGAAGGCTTTGAGGAGTAGCTGTCTGTCAAGCTTGACTCTTATGTACGATGGATTTTCTTCTCTGGACAGTAGTTGTCCGTCGAGTTTTACTTGGTACACCTTCTTGTTTCCTTGATGCTCCTGGTGAACACTGCGCATACCATTTTTGGGGTGTTTATCTTCAGCTTCCAGAGTCTACAATACACAGTTAATCTGGCTAGGTTCTGTTTAGTTTTGCTTGCGCCAGTTATTTTTTTATTTTTCTGCTGTGCAAATGAGCAGTCGTCGGGATACATTGTTTTTGATATCTTCAAAAATGGAGGAAGGTGATTTATGAAGACATGGAAGAAAATGTAACTTAGTGCTGACCCTTTTGGTAATCCCTCCTCTAGCGTTTTTTTTTTGGGGGGGGGGGATGATTTGGTGCCTTCTACTGTTGTTTTTATTGTTTTGTTACTAAGGGAGGATTTAATTCCGAGATACATTTTTCCATGTATGCTCATTTTTGTCATTTTGGCGGAGAGCCCCTGTCGCCATACAGTGTCGTATGCTTGCTGCAGATCAATGAATACAGGCTTACCCTCTTGGAATGCTTCAAAGGTTTGTTGCACAAAATGAAAGAGTTGGTCGTCTGTTCTGCAATCTTTTATAAAGCCTGCCTGACTATCATCGATGACGTTGTTGCTTTCCAGCCACCTGTAGAGCCTGTGATTCACCATTTTCTCTGCAATGTTTCCAACTGCTGAGGTGAGACAGACTGGTCTGTAGCTTCCAGGTTCTTCAGCTCGCTTGTTTTCCGTTAGAATTGGCTTGATATTTGCAGTCAGTCAAGCTTTAGGGAGTGTATTTTCTATCCTTGTTGTGTAGTTTAAGAGTACTGACTTTGCAACTGAACCTAGGTTTAGTATCAACTAGAGCTGATATTAAGTGTTTTGGTCTGTATTAGAGTAGAGACTGTTTTAGTACGAATATCATTAGAGAATGTTTTAGTACGATTATCACTAGAGAATGTTTTAGTACGAATATCAGTAGAGAGTGAGTGTCTTATGCTTTAGCATGCGTGAGTGGCGGTATGAGCTAATGTGGGAGTGTAGTAGTGAGCGTATAAACTAGTATGAGAGTGTAGTAGTGAGCGTATGAACTGGTGTGGGAGTGTAGTAATGAATGTATGAGCTAGTGTGAGAGTGTAGCAGTGAGTGTATGATCTAGTGTGAGAGTGTAGTACTGAGTGTGTGAGTTAGTGTGGGAGTGTAGTAGTGAGTGTATGATCTAGTGTGAGAGTGTAGTACTGAGTGTATGAGCTAATATAGGAGTGTAGTAGTGAGTGTTTGAGTGTACTAGTGAGTATTTGAACTAGTGTGAGAGTGTACTAGCCAATGTATGAACTCATTTATCAGTGTAGAAGTGAGTGTAGATACTGATTTGGGAGTGTAGTAGTGAGTGTACGAGCTAGTGTATATATATATACTCGTGAGTATATGATCTAGTGTGGAAGTGAACTAGTGAATGTATGAGTTAGTGCGTAATTGTACTAGTGCATGTATGAGCTTGTGTGAGAGTGTACTGGTCAGTGCAGGAGCTAGTGCGTGAATGTACTAGTGAGTGTATGAGATAGAAAGTGTATGATCTGATTTGTGTGTGTACTAGTGAGTGTATGAACTAATGTATGAGTGTACTAGTGAATGTGTAAGCTAATGTATGAGTGTACTAGTAAGTGTGTAAGCTAATGTATGAGTGTACTAGTGAGTGTGTAAGCTAATGTATGAGTGTACTAGTAAGTGTGTAAGCTAATGTATGAGTGTACTAGTGAGTGTGTAAGCTAATGTATTAGTGTACTAGTGAGTGTGTAAGCTAATGTATTAGTGTACTAGTGAGTGTGTAAGCTAATGTATTAGTGTACTAGTAAATGTGTGAGCTAATGTATGAGTGTAGAAGTTAATAAATGAGCTAGTGTTTAATTGTGTTATTGAGTTTAGAAGCTTGTACGTGGGTGTACTGGTGAGTATATGAGCTAGTGTGTGTGCACTTGTACGGTTTGAGCTAGTGAAAGTATGAGCTAATGTGTGAATGTACTGGTGAGTGCATTCTATAGTGTGAAAATTTACGTGTGAAATTATGAGTTAGTGGGTAAATGTTCAAGTGTGTGTATGAGTTAATGAGTGAATGTGCTAGCGAGTGTATGAGCTAGTGAGTGAATGTGCTAGCGAGTGTATGAGCTAGTGAGTGAATGTGCTAGCGAGTGCATGAGTTAATGAATGAATGTACTAGCGAGTGTATGAGCTAATGAATGAATTTGCTAGCGAGTGTATGAGTTAATGAGTGAATGTACTGCGAGTGGAGTGTATGAGCTAGTGAGTGAATGCATGAGTTACTGAGTGAATGTACTAGTGAGTGTATGAGGTAGTGAGTGATTGTACTAGCGAGTGCATGAGGTAGTGAGTGAATGTACAAGTGAGTGTATGAGCTAGTGAGTGAATGCACTAGAGAATTGTATGACGTAGTGAGTGAATGTATTCGCGAGTGTATGAGCTAGTGAGTGAATGTACAAGTGAATGTATGAGTTAGTTAGTGAATGTACTAGTGAGTCTGTGAGGTAGTGAGTGATGGTACTAGCGGGTGTATGAGGTAGTGAGTGAACGTACAAGTGAGTGTATGAGCTAGTGTGTGAATGTACTAGAGAATTGTATGAGGTAGTGAGTGAATGTATAAGTGAGTGTATGAGCTAGTGAGCGAATGTACTCTCGAGTGTATGAGGGAGTGAGTGAATGTACAAGTGAGTGTATGACATAGTGAGTGAATGTACAAGCGAGTGTACGAACTAATGTGTGAGTATACTGTAAGTGTATGAACTAGTGAGTGAGCGTACTAGTTATTGTATGAGCTATGAGTGAGTGTTCGAGTGTATAACGAAACAGACAGAATGTAAGTACTTCACGTATTCGATCATTCCTGTTTTCTTTTATTTTCTCTGATCATTATCTTCTTTTTACGCATTTATCTACCAATATTATCTTATTGTCGTAGGGCAGCGGTTTTCAACCGTTTTGAGCCCATGGCTCCCCTGACCAACTACATTCTTTCTGCGGCTCCCTTGTGGGATAACTGGTAAAAACTCTAGCGATGTTTCGACATTTAGCCTAACTTTTTTTTGAGCAGGAGAGCTTTGTAAAGGCTTTTAAACAATGTACAATTTTAATGTAATTTAAAAAACAATGCAATTGGATGATATGTGAAAAAATTACACGTACAAGAAAAAATATACACAACGTGCACTATGAAAACCCTTACAATAAAAATGAAAACAGCACAGATAAAGTAGTTTCTTTCTACCATTTTTTAAATATTTTTATCTGAAAATAATTCACTGATATACTGCACTCATGATTCAATCTCCATAACAAAAAACGTGTACAGTAAAACTAAAAAAAAAATTATGATGAATAAAGTACCAGTCACTTCAGTGTGAAACTTGAGCTTGCTTGTTGTTACACAGCTTGTCAAATCTTGGCACCAATTGAGATACAGCTACCCTCATTTCCTTCTCCACATCAAGTCTTGATCGTAACTTGGTTTTTATGACAGCCACTGCTGAAAACCCAGCCTCGCAGAGATAGGAGGTTGCAAAAGGAATTAATATCTTCAGTGCTCTCTTGCTCAAGCTTGAGAACTCCTGTTTTACTGAATACCAAAATGTTGGCAATGCCATGGATGGAAACTTTGCTTGTAGTGAAGAGTCTGATGAAAGTTCTATCAGTTCTTCAACTTCTGCCGTACTGAAGTCCGAAGGAGCATCACTACTGAAGGATTTTGAACCCACTGAAACCTGTCACAGTTTTTAGGAAAGTATTTTTCAAAATGAACACTGAGTTGAGATAATAAGTGTCCTTGAATTATAGAAACAATATCTGTACTAAAATCAATTTCATTGTCTGTAATGAACTGCTGCAAACCTGGGAAGTAGTCCATTTTTCCTCCTTCATTGATTTTTCTCTTCCAAAGAAGAAGCTTCTTTTTGAAGGCCGAAACTTTGTCAATAAGTTGAATCAAATGAGTTTCACTTCCTTGCAGAGACTTATTCAACGAGTTCAACTTTTCAAAAAGATCACAGAGTTATGCAACTTAAACAGGAAGTCAGTGTCCAGACAGCACTTAGCAATGACATTGTGAATGCCCGGAAAGTTGATAGGCGGGTCGGGGGAGCGGGACTTCAAAGGCTGGTCAACATCAAAAGTGAAATTTCTCCGGGGTTACGGAGGTTGACAATCACCAAAAATGAAATTTCCCACAGCTCTGTGTTTTCTTTACAGTTAAATACGAAAAAAATCCACGCCCACCCACGGCGCCCCTGACCGTCAGTCATGGCGCACCAGGGCGCCGCGGCGCACAGGTTGAAAACCCCTGTCGTAGGGCATACCTCGTCGCCCCACACGATTTAGGCTTGACTGCACATGACATGTTTATTCTTTGATCGCGGACAGACAACGATTAGCCAGGTGGGACAATACGGTCAGACCAACATTTGGTTTGTCGTTTGTAGCCAGCTTATTGCCTATACAGACTGGCTATTGATAGATAAGCAAGTATTGCTTCAGTCAAGGCTGGGGTGTTTGTTAGATAAACTCAAGACGCATGAATTTACTAGTGAGAGAATTTGGCAGTGAGTGAATTAGTTCTTTAATTAATACATTATCACTGAGTATATGAGCTAGGAATGAAAGTAGTAAATATATGGGCTAATTAGTTCGTGTGCCGGCGAGGGCACATGCTAATCAGTGAGTGCGGTAGTGATCCAATCAGTTAGCAAGGGTATGAGTAAGTATGCGAGTTGTGGAAGTGAGTGTGGTAGTACATAAATGAGCTAATGAGTGTGCCGTTGAGTGCGTGTACTAATCAGTGAGCGAAGTAGTGATCCCATGAGTTAGCAAGGTTATTAGCAAATGTGCGAATTGTGAGAGTGAGTGTGGTGTGGTAGTGAATGCTTGAGCTAGTAAGTTAGTGAGCAGGTGAGTAAGTACGCTGTTGATAAAATAAGATAATATGAGTGAGTTAGTGAATGTGTTTCTAGTGATTAAGGGCTATAGTTAGTGATTGTGCTAGTGGGTTAGAGAACTAATGAATAAACAAATGAATATCTCAGTAACTTTCCTTTTACCTGAGTCATATTAAAAATAATAATTTTCAACTCAAATGATAAGTCATTTAGCTCATATCAATAAATGATATTGTATGTTTGTGAAACTTACTTACTTAGTCGTTCCTCTTCTACCCTGGAATGTAGAGGTTTGCCAGAGACAGCTCTATAATATCCCGTCGGCTTTCTTTCTCCTGGCCTTGTTCCAGTATAGTCCTCGGTCCTTCAGAGATTTTCTAATTGTTGTCCTCCCAGCACACTCTGGATCATCTTAATATTCTGGATCCCTGGCTCTTAGTTTACCATATCTGTCGTGGTAGCCGATCTTCTCCCATTCTGCAGACATGGCCAAACCATCGTAGTTGGGACTGTTCTTCTACAGGGCCTGGGCTTTGAGGCCATGCCGTATTGTATGTTTGTGGACCGTGCCTCTTCTTGTTACTTCAACCATCTTTCTCCAACACCGCATTTCTGAGGTTTGGATCTGGCGTCTTTAGGTTGTAGTTATTGCATACAATGACATGTTTGTGAAACATGGAAATAAAACAAACATGACAAGCGGACAGATATATACTTTCATAAATGGGTGTTTGTGTAGAATAGAAGGATTGAAATGAAATGACAAGATCATAAATGTGAAGCTGAATCCAAGATCACTAATGTTGAACTGATGTCGATATCACTAATGTGGAACTGATGACAAGATCACTAATGTTGAACTGATGTCGAGATCACTAATGTGGAACTTATGACAAGATCACTGACGTGGAACTGATGACAATATCACTAATGTGGAACTGATAAGATCACAAATGTGGAACTGATAAGATCACTAATGTAGAACCGATGACAAGATCACTAATGTGGAACTGATGACAAGATCACTAATGTGGAACTGATGACAAGATCACTAATGTGGAACTGATAAGATCACAAATGTGGAACTGATAAGATCACTAATGTAGAACTGATGACAAGATCAATGTTATGTTTAAATATCATAACATTGGTTGTATACGATCACTTCCTGGTTTATTGTTTATAGACCGTTGTCATTAGTTTCCGGAAGTGACGTCTTGACTTCTGCACAAAATAGTAGCAGACGATGGCTTGTTAATCTGGAACACGAACGCGTCTCTAGACCGGATTCGCATTGTGTCGTTTGACCAGTATGCAAGGAAGGTGTCCAGTAGGAACTGATTTTAGATTGTAATAATTGCCTTTGGGCATATTCATATTACACCTGCAAGATATGTTACCATCTCTGCCTTATGCATTTATTAACTGTATAATGTCAGTTTAGTCTAAGCAGAGTGTGTGAAATTCTTGAGCACGTAAGTGAATGTCCCATTAACACTGAAAGTATCAGAATCGAGGACAGTAGCGACCTGTGCTTAGTAAAAGCCTTGATGTTGTAGTGAATTTCTAAATACAATATCTAAATTAATATATAACAATATAGGGCATAAAGGCAAAATAAGAAAGTATAAAAGAATTTTCTGCTAGAACTGTTGGTATCGCCTACGCCTTCAGATTATTATTTGCTAACGAATAGCCGAACAAAACGGTACCCAATTTTTCAAATTCGTCCTTGACATAATCACTTTTCCTAGTTCTAAGAAAATATGTGCCTAAAATGCATTGTGGAACGAGGAGGGGAAAGGATAGATGAAATGCTAATTCGTTTCGCATTGATTTTAAACTAAAAGCCAATACCAGCACAGGGGCAAGCCTTGCCTTAGGGGTTTCCCCAAAATACGAGGAAAAAGTTAGAACATGTAGACAACTCGTGTCACAAAAACAACCTTAGCTCTTATTTCAAAGGACGTAATTATCCCGTAAATAGAGAAGACAGCACATGGAAAAGAATTGAACGTGTAGTAGACTAAAAATAAAAAATACTAACTTAGAAAAAAAAAAACTGTGTACTTCTGAACCAAGCCAACTAGTCCCATATAAATTGTATATTCGTGTACCTTAGGACTTGTTGACAAAGAATATGGTAATAGTTACGCAAATAGTCCATTAATTAACTAATTATAGCCATAATATTATAGTGGATCCGACCAGACTGTCAAGTAAAGATCATGCCTGCTTATAATTTTTTATGGCATGTTTTAAAAAAACGACTTTGGGTAAATGAGGTTAAAAGGTACGGGATATTTGATTGGGTGGATTTTGAAGGAAGGCGAAGTATGATTGGTTGACCTAAAACTAAAAATATAGTTGCCTTGGAAACATATTGGGAGTTGTTATTTGAAACGATAGATTCAAAAATAAATGTAAACATGGTCCCATTGGACAAAGCAGTAGATATTGGTACGAAACGGGGACTGTTCACTGCCATTTCAAGTAAATTTTGTGTAAAGCAAGGTCGATGAGAGCAGGCGGAGAATTTTCTAACACAGGAAAAGCCTGGACATAGGGCAGATCGAAAATGTGCCATATTCTATTGCCTAGTCGTCGTTATTTGTGTTATTTCCTTGCATCTGTGGTAAGATTTATTTTCTTAACATTTTATTTAAAATAAAATTTGAATGTGAGATACTAACATACGACTGTAAGTAAGTGAGTCTATGGCAGACTCAAAACAGAGTCTAGAGATTGATCCAGCATATGAAAGACTATCAGAGAGGTGTAGACCAACTAAATTATATAGGATTATCATCAGGAGCATAATACCTATCCTATTGTATGGAAAACAGATTATTGCTGGAATTGCAGAGGCGTTGTAACTATTAGGGGAGAAGAATACTGGTATACCTGGTCACATCAAAAGAAACTGATGAAAGGGATTGTCGTAAAGAGCTGATCTTGCATGTTTGTTTGTAATGTGCCTGTACTGGTTGTTGAATATTATTGTAGGCTGTTGATTACGAAGGAGGCATATCCTTCTGATTTCAGAGGGTTGTGGTTGCTGTCAATAACTGGTGCCAGACTACAGTGGGCCGATATATTTGTCGTGAGAATTTCTAATCCACATATATAAATTAAAAGGTAAATGTAAAGCCTAACACATAAAGTCAATAAAAGGAAAGAGAAATGGTTAAAGACCCGTGCTTTCCAATAGCGTACGCTTGTGTTAATAGAACGTCATGCTAGTTGAACAATAAAAAACCCTTTTTTATGCTTCGTCTGCATATTCTCACGCTTTCACGTTGATAGTAAAGCCTACTGCATCAATACACGCTTTCTACAATAAAACGTGTACTGCATTTCTAAGGGAAACCTTGAGATACGCATTCCATTAATGACCTAGATTAATACTTACATTAATTTCATTTTAACATGCGTAATGAAAAGACAGATGGATAATTAATACAAGAACCAGGGTATACTAGCAAGTCACCTCATGTTAGACACTACACGGTACACGCTTATATACACAATTAATGCCATCACGTGCGATTATGGTCAGAAGCATCCATTTTTTGTCAAATTGATTGATGATAAAAAACACTATTTCCCATTTGATTGAGTTCCTGATTCCAAAAAAATTGTAATTCAGGACAATAAATTAGGAAAAAACTTTATACTTTATGTCTGAAACTTTCAGTACCCAGACACTGACTTACTAAACATAGTCATTTTTGAACGTGCCACTTAGCTTCATTAAATGTTATATGTTTGGGTCCTGTTAGGATTGATAATGACAAAGAATATGTTAAGTGTTACGCAAACAGTTAGGAATTAACAAAACCAACAGAAAATTTGATGTCCCTAGACACCAAACATAATCATCTTACAGTCTATCTAGAATGTTTTGAAATGACCATTTTAGTGGGAAATAGGCCAAAGGTTCCCTGGTTAAATTTACTCTAATTTGATTGGATCAGAAGGACCTTCACAGGCGAAACCTCATTCGGTACAAATACTAAATTTGGTTTTAGGGGAAACATAAAGGGTAAATTTTTTCAAACTTGTGTAAACATGGCCCTATTGGCTAGACCCGGATTAGTCAATTAAATTCTCATCGAGGTGCCAAATTTTGAAATAAATGGTAAAGAAAACAGTGGAAGAGGAGGGCAATTTTTCTAAATAAAACTATGTGACATAGGCAGAAAACGACATACTCAGAAGAGCATTTCGTTTCTATTTCTTCTACCATGAATTTGTGGTACCAGCTTGAAAGTATTTGATATCTTTTTAGATTTTGTAAACACTTGCTTGGTTGTAGCGCGACACGCCCACGCGACACACACACACACCAGCGCAAGGTCAGCGCTGCGGTCTTTCTTTGAAGTTGGTAGACAGCGGAAATGTGACTTACGGTTAAAAGCCATACAGTATTACTGAAGAATGAGAAAATAGCTATATAGGAATGTATGGCCGACTTTAAAAGTTTGCATTTACTGGACATTAAATTATTCACTACAGGAGAACGCATGGTTGGAATAATATTAAATAAATATAACTCAACAAAGGAGATAGGCTAGGAATTATATCCAAAAGGATATTATTCAAATATAAATAGTTTTAAAGATAATTAATATTTTTCACCTTCATCACATCGGCTAAAAGTTAGCTAATAATCTTTAAAAATTTATTACACTAACAAGCCTCAACGGAATTGTATAAAACTTATATGTAATGAAAGCCCCATATGGGGAAAAGGAAATGATATATAGGAAGGAAGGAAGGAGATAAGTGTGTGAGTGACAGAAGAGAAAAAAACGAGTACAGGAAAAGCACAGATTGTTTCAAATAGCTTCAAAACAGGAGATGAAACTAAAATCTTTTGGGGAATTTGGGAGCTGCTTTCTCGTACGCGCGAGAGACTGAAATATAAGGACAGAGCGGCGCATTGTAAATCACACACCAAATCCAGAAGCCAGAGTGAGAAACTGGAGGACAGCCTCTGCAAGAAAAGTTCTATTTTCACGCTGCATGCAGGGCAGATTAAGTTAAGCCAATACAGTCTCACCGTGAGCTTATTAATCCTAAGAGGGTATGTAAGTTTATTAAAAATATATGTATTACTAATATCATTTTATTTCAGATTTTATTTCTGATTGATTGTAGCAGATATAATAAAAAAGGGAATGACGCTAACCAGAGATAACCTTCACCGGCATTGTCAGGAAGCATAACCAATTAATGGTTAGCCAAATATATTATGGCTAATTCTTGCCTGGAAGCTTACGACATACCAGCAAGTACATAAGTGACTTGACATCCATAAGTGGAAGGCAAAGGTTATATCGTACCCATGTATCATAACATGTGATTTATTCATGTATATTGTTAATTCTGCACCTTATACATTATCTTATCATGCTATCTCTGTAATATACTACCATGATTCATTCATTTACATACAAACACTGAAGACATGGTCGCATCATGAACAGCAGAGGGTGGTGAGATTGTTAGAACAATGGCCACCTATTACTTCTTGTTCCAGGTTTTTATGATCAATGTTTATGATCATTCCTGATCGAGAAACTAAAGACTTGAAGAAGTTGATCCAGCTCACTGAAGCCTAGAGGTCAACCAAACTTCAACACCTTAGTCCCCCGTAGTTATAGGGCGGGCTGAAGGAAAGTCTTCCGTACTCCAGTGTGTCGGAGGAACCTCGAGCAGACGTGGATAAAGTTGAGTTTATATATTTCCATCCAACAAATCCTGTGAGCAGTTCTAAAACGACTTTCTAATGATGAAAACTAGATGGCAAGAGATAATGTGACAAACTTGTTTTTTATAAATTCAGTGGAAGATAAATCCAAGACTTTTTCTATTAGTTATTTTAATTTGTAACTGTAAATAATCATACATTTTACCATCTTCCAACACCCATTTATCATTACAAGAATATATAGATGTACATAATAAATTGGATAATTGTACTCATTTGACTTGTTAAATTTTTAACTGTTAAATTTTGAGTTACTTTTTTCTAATTTAATTATAATATCACATAGGGTTACGATAGCGAAGTAGCATCTTATACTTCTGAAGCCTAAATCTATTGTCCAGCTCAGAGTATTCACAGCTGTAACTCACTTGTGATACCAGTGTACTTCTCGGGCACTGGAACTTCATACTTTCTGGAGAGAGATTCTACTTCTGCTCTACCACTACTATCATACTAGGAAAAACCTTTCGCTACATTGGGGGCTCTTTCGCGGGATATTATTTTGTATCCTGGGCCACTATCTATGTATTCTTCTATCTTGAGCCACAAATAGTTTGTAAAAATAAATTTTTTTTTGGAAAAAATTCTAAAAACTTAGAAATTTGTTTGTAATAGTAGTACCATTGAGTACGAAGTAAATAGGAAACGCTCACAAGGTTTTAAGGATTTGTCTTGTTCAAAGTAATTAATTGATTTTAATTAAGTTAGTTTGTTAGTGAAGATAAAATTATATACCCTCTGGTAAGTAAGCATCATGGCTGAATTGGTGAAGTTTAGAGCTGCGATTATGCAGGAAGGAAAAGACTTGGGTATGACAGGAGATGCTCTAATTCGATATATCACAACTGAAGTGGATAAATATTTAGATAGAGAGACCAAAAGAATGGAAGTTGAGGCTGAAGCTAAGAAATTAGAGGCAGAAAGAGAGACCAAAAGAATGGAAGTTGAGGCTGAAGCTAAGAAATTAGAGGCAGAAAGAGAGACTAAAAAAAGAATGGAGTTGAGACTGAAGCTAAGAAATTAGAAGCAGAGAGAGAAGCCAAAAGACTGGAAAGAGAAGAAAAGAGACTAATTTTGGAAGCTGAAGAAAGAGGTTACAAAGAGCGCATGAGTTAAGTTTAAAGGAACTTGAACTCCAGGGAGCAGCTAGCAATCATGGTGCTAGCTCACCTCACTCTGAGAGTAGCTCCAACCATAGCGCGGCAAATGGAGCCATGAGTTTCCACCTGGATCCATTTATTGAAAAAGAGGACGCCATTGAGTCGTACCTGGATAGATATGAGAGACTGGCCTCTACCTATGGATTGGAAAAGGAAAAATGGAGCCTTAAGCTATCTCAGGGGTTGAGGGGAGTTTCATACGATGTTTATTTAAAACTCTCAAAAGAAGACCAGGAAGATTATGAAATCTTAAAACAAGCTTTACTGGTCAGGTACGAAAAGAATTCTGAATCTTATAGAAAGAGATTCCGAACTGCTAAGCTACTTCCAGGAAAAACTATCACCAGTTTTCTGCCAGATTGGAAACTTATCTGACAAAATGGATTAGCTTAGGAAAGTGTCAAGATATAAAAGAAATGGTCATGATGGAGCAACTGAGAGAATCCATGCCTCAAGAAATGAGAAAATTTCTTATGGAACAAGGAGCTGAGAGATTGGAAGATATTTTAACCATGGCTGAAAGATATCAAGCAGCTCAGTCAGAAGTATCAGGAAATAAGAAGAAGCAGGGTGAGAACTTCAAACCTTCACAAAACTTTACCAACTATGAACACAGGGACAATTCCAACAAGAACAAACACAGAACTGATTATAAAGACAAAAACCCTCTAGGATCAGAAAAGAAACCTCCAAGAAAGGAAGGAAAGTGGTGTAAATCTTGCCAAATGAGTAACCACAATACTGCGGAATGCAGACGGAAAAAAACCCTCCTCATCACGCTTCAGGCCTTACAACTGAGAACAAGGGAAGGAAGGACCTGACAGATAGTCAGAATGACCTCCATCATCCCCCTGTCTGTGAGGAAGTGACCTTGAATGGCACCCAAGTACTGTGCTTATATGATACAGGCTTGGACTTTGACTCAGTAGTGTGCTCTTCTCTGGTGAGTCCGGAACAGATAACCACAGAAACAGTGGAAATCAGAGGACCAGTCAAGGGAGCAGGAACCATGACACTGCCCATAGCCCGAATCAACATAAGATCTCGCTATGTGGAAGGAGAGATACAAGCAGCAGTGATGGACAACCCTATCTAACAATTAATAATGGGATGTAGATATGTCTTTCTAGGAGAACCTATAAGCCCAATAGTGATGGCAACAGTCCAGACCAGGGCAAGCAAAGAAAAAGAGGACACTATCCATCAGGAACAACCAAATCCAGAAGAGATATGGAAAGCAGCTGGGGAACTGCAACAGTACATTGAAGCACCTTTCCACTGGAAAACTTACCTAACCACTAAAACCTAACACCCACGTTAGGTTATTATCAATGCAAGAACAGCAAGGCCAGAATAACGAGAAGAAGGGGGAACAGGGGAAAACAACATTTGAACATGCCATCCCAAGTAAAGCCAAAATGATAAATTACCAGACAGATTAAGAAGTTATGAAATGGAATGTCCTAAAACCCTTGTTGCAAGGTAACTTAGACAGAAAGGGGTTGAGAGAACACCAACCAAAGATTAAACTTTCATGTCCAAAAACTTTTGGCCAAGAACATCAATCACAAAAAAAGAGATGGGAAATCCAGGTTACTGATTGATCCTGCACTAAACGACTAGTGAAATCCGCTAAAGCCCATCAGGTTGGGTTGTCCAAAGAACACTGAAACAACCCCCATGAATCCCAGGCAACATCAAATCTAAAAATACCTACCATCCCCGACCCTCTTATGCCAAGGGAGATAGGGCATCGACCAAACCTAAGAAAGAGGGGCCATATTGACTACAGGAAATGCAAAAAACCCCAATAATTACTATGAAGAACAACTGCATACAGTGCATACACCCATCCGCCCCGTCAAAAGGAATCATTATGTTCAGCAAATAACTTAAAAAACATTTGGCCACCACACTATAAAACGAAAGAAAAGGTGCTGCCGATTTTAGGAAACCAGTGAAAAATCTTGCCTGAGATGAAAACCAATCATTACTACTATGCAGACAAACCCAAAAAAAGCCCTCCACATAGTGCTGCCAAATTACAAAAGGGCAAATATTTTGGGGGGACCTGACCTTCAAATAGACCATAATCCAACCTCCATAACAACTGGAGGTCTGTGAGGGGGGGTGACCTGGGCCCCCACCTCCACAACAGTGACATGTGCAAAGGATGAACAGCTGGACTTTACCTCAGTAGTGGGCAAATACAAAATGGGGGGGGAACAGATAAGCCCGGGGGGGGGGGGGGGGGGGGGGGGGGGGGGGGGGGGGGGGGAAACAGTGGATCAAATGCAGAGGACCAGTCAAGGGAGCAGGAACCCATGGACACTGCACTTGAGCCTGAACAATGGGGAGGGTATCCCTATGTGGACCAGGTGAATGAGCAGGATTGTGTAATCATACTTTCAAAAACAAAAACCACATTAAAGAACTGGGATGAAATAAACCTTTCTAGGAGAACCTATAAGACCCATAGTGATGGCAACAGTCCAGACCAGGGCAAGCTCTAAGAAAGAGGAGGACACTATCATCAATACTCATCCAGAAGAGATGAGAAAGGCTCAAACTGCTGACAGTACATTGAAGCCTTGCTTTGGCAAATTACCTAAAAGCCATAACCCTCCAGAGAAAGGAGACTTATATATGAAAAAAGGCCTACTATATAGAAAAGCTGGAACAGGACCAAAAAGGACATGGACAGCTTGTAGTGCCAAAATCATACAGGGAGCAGGTTATGAAGCTAGGACATGCTATACCCTTCAGTGGACATATGGGAAATAGGGGCCACTGGACAACGGATAGCCTGTCACTACTTTTGGCCAGGGATCACAGAGGACATAAAGAGGTATGTGAGATCCTGTCCAGAATGCCAAAGAGTAGCTCCTAAACATAGGACTGCACCGGCAACAGTGGGGGGAATGCCCATCATGGGAACGCCCTTCGAACGTGTTGCCGTGGATATTGTTGGACCCCTCAGTAGGACCAAGAAGAGAAATGCATATATCTTAACCTTGGTCGATACTTGCTCTATGTGGGGAGAGGCAGTAGCAATGTCATCGATAGATTCGAAACATGTGGCAGAGGCACTGTTAACAATATTCACCCGATTAGGTTTCCCACATCAAATATTGACTGACAATGGTTCTCAGTTTAGGGGAAAGCTAACACAAGAAGTATTCAGGTTATTTCAAGCTAGACATTATCACTGTAGCCCGTACCACGCCCAAGGGAATGGTCAAGTAGAGCGGTTCAATGGCACGCTCATTTCAATCCTTAGAAAGTTGGCTAGTGTGAAACCTGAGACTTGGGGCAAATACTTACCCTCAGCACTATTTGCCTATAGGGAAGTCCCACATAACTCCACAGGATTGGCTCCAGCTACATTGTTGTTTTTTGGACGACCAATCAAAGGTCCACTGGAAGCATTGTTGCGGACATGGACTGATGAAAAAGCAGAAGAAACCGTGACTTCTTCATACCAATACGTCAACGAGTTGACATCTCGATTGAAAACAAGTTGGAAACTGGCAAATGATAACTTGAGACAGGCCAGGAGGAAGCAGGCTGCTTACTACAATAAAACAGCAAAAGATAGGGAACTTGAGGTGGGAGAAAAGGTTCTGTTACTGTTGCCCAGCAGCAATAATAAATTGCAAATTGGATGGCAGGGACCCTACGTCATATTGGAAAAAACTTTCCCGGACCAACTATAAGATTGACAAGAAAGGAAAGGAGAAGGTGTATCATGTCAACCTTCTTAAAAAGTATTATGACAGGGAAGCATCAGAAGTTGCCCATATCATGACCCTGGCCATTGCAACAGAAATGCAGGATGAACCAATTTCCTCCATGGAATACCCCCTATCAACTACGGAAAGCTATGCTCAGGTTAATGTGAGTGAACATTTAACTCTTGAGCAGAGGAAAAAGGTTCAGGAGGTGTTGTTAGAAAATCCATGCTGATGTACTCACAGATAAGCCGGGGGTGTACTAATCTGTTAGAGTATGACATGACGATTACTGACCCTACACCAGTTTGTATGCGGACATACCCTATACCTTATGCTAAAGGACAGGCACTCAAGGATGAGATTGATTATCTCTTAAAAGAGAAAATTATTTCAAAGTCTGAATCTCCCTACAGCTCAAGTGTGGTGCTATTAAGGAAGCCTAGTGGTGAACACAGGTTATGCATTGATTATAGGAAACTAAATGCTATCACTGAATCTCAGGTAGACCCATTACCTGACACCAATCAGTTGTTTGCTACATTGAGTAAGGCTCGGTATTTTTCAAAAGTAGATCTAAGCAAGGGATACTACCAAATACCAGTGAAACCAGAAGTTAGGAAACTGTTAGCCTTTAGTACACCGGATGGACATTACGAGTTCAATGTACTCCCATTTGGTTTAAAGAATGCTCCAAGTATCTTCACCAGAATGATGAGGAAATTGTTGGAACCATTACAAAATCCTCATATCACCAACTTCATGGATGATATTCTGATTGCTACCACTACATTCGAGGAACACGTAGTAGCACTCTCCATGTTGTTAGGTAGATTAAGAGAAACGGGATTGACAGCACGCCCAACTAAGTGTCATATTGGATGTGAGACATTGGAATTTTTAGGTCACACTATCTCTACAGGGCAAATGTCTCCGGACCCAAAGAATGTAGAGAAAATGAGAAAAGCACCAAGACCACAAACTAAGAAGGATGTAAGATCCTTTGTGTCACTGTGCGGGTTTTATCAGAAATATATACCCCATTTTAACTCATTGTGCGCGCCATTAACCGACTTAACCAAAAAAGGTCAGCCGGATAAAATACAATGGACTGTGGAGTGTGAACAGGCTTATACAGAGTTGAAAAATAAGCCGACAAATAAACCTATCCTTGCCCTTCCCGATCTCACACAAGAATTCGTACTAAGAACGGATGCTAGCAATGTAGGCATCGGAGCAACATTACTACAGCGGGCAGACACACCGCCACATATGCTATTACCAGTAGCTTTTGCCAGTAGAAAGTTAAATACAGCTGAGAGAAATTATTCTACCGTTGAACGTGAATGCCTCGCTTTGGTCTGGTCGATCAACAAATTCGCCCCTTTTCTTTACGGGAAACACTTCATTGTGGAAAGTGATCACCAGCCTTTGATGTTTTTAGCAGTGTCTAAAAAATTAAATTCACGACTTTTAAGGTGGAGTTTACTGTTATCTCCATATTCGTTCAATGTGAGATACATACCAGGACGGGACAATCTTGGACCCCGATTTTTTAAGTAGGCATCCTATCAAAGGAGATATAGAGAAACAGAAAATTAAGGAGGAACTGCAGCATGTGTTACCAAAAAGTTAACCGTGCAGGCACTGTTTTAAAGAAGAGGGCTCTGTAGCGAGATTTGGTAAACACTTGCTTGGTTGTAGCGCGACACGCCCACGCGACACACACACACACCAGCGCAAGGTCAGCGCTGCGGTCTTTCTTTGAAGTTGGTAGACAGCGGAAATGTGACTTACGGTTAAAAGCCATACAGTATTACTGAAGAATGAGGAAATAGCTATATAGGAATGTATGGCCGACTTTAAAAGTTTGCATTTACTGGACATTAAATTATTCACTACAGGAGAACGCATGGTTGGAATAATATTAAATAAATATAACTCAACAAAGGAGATAGGCTAGGAATTATATCCAAAAGGATATTATTCAAATATAAATAGTTTTAAAGATAATTAATATTTTTCACCTTCATCACATCGGCTAAAAGTTAGCTAATAATCTTTAAAAATTTATTACACTAACAAGCCTCAACGGAATTGTATAAAACTTATATGTAATGAAAGCCCCATATGGGGAAAAGGAAATGATATATAGGAAGGAAAAAGGAGATAAGTGTGTGAGTGACAGAAGAGAAAAACGAGTACAGGAAAAGCACAGATTGTTTCAAATAGCTTCAAAACAGGAGATGAAACTAAAATCTTTTGGGGAATTTGGGAGCTGCTTTCTCGTACGCGCGAGAGACTGAAATATAAGGACAGAGCGGCGCATTGTAAATCACACACCAAATCCAGAAGCCAGAGTGAGAAACTGGAGGACAGCCTCTGCAAGAAAAGTTCTATTTTCACGCTGCATGCAGGGCAGATTAAGTTAAGCCAATACAGTCTCACCGTGAGCTTATTAATCCTAAGAGGGTATGTAAGTTTATTAAAAATATATGTATTACTAATATCATTTTATTTCAGATTTTATTTCTGATTGATTGTAGCAGATATAATAAAAAAGGGAATGACGCTAACCAGAGATAACCTTCACCGGCATTGTCAGGAAGCATAACCATTAATTGGTTAGCCAAATATATTATGGCTAATTCTTGCCTGGAAGCTTACGACATACCAGCAAGTACATAAGTGACTTGACATCCATAAGTGGAAGGCAAAGGTTATATCGTACCCATGTATCATAACATGTGATTTATTCATGTATATTGTTAATTCTGCACCTTATACATTATCTTATCATGCTATCTCTGTAATATACTACCATGATTCATTCATTTACATACAAACACTGAAGACATGGTCGCATCATGAACAGCAGAGGGTGGTGAGATTGTTAGAACAATGGCCACCTATTACTTCTTGTTCCAGGTTTTTATGATCAATGTTTATGATCATTCCTGATCGAGAAACTAAAGACTTGAAGAAGTTGATCCAGCTCACTGAAGCCTAGAGGTCAACCAAACTTCAACACACCTTAGTCCCCCCCGTAGTTATAGGGCGGGCTGAAGGAAAGTCTTCCGTACTCCAGTGTGTCGGAGGAACCTCGAGCAGACGTGGATAAAGTTGAGTTTATATATTTCCATCCAACAAATCCTGTGAGCAGTTCTAAAACGACTTTCTAATGATGAAAACTAGATGGCAAGAGATAATGTGACAAACTTGTTTTATATAAATTCAGTGGAAGATAAATCCAAGACTTTTTCTATTAGTTATTTTAATTTGTAACTGTAAATAATCATACATTTTACCATCTTCCAACACCCATTTATCATTACAAGAATATATAGATGTACATAATAAATTGGATAATTGTACTCATTTGACTTGTTAAATTTTTAACTGTTAAATTTTGAGTTACTTTTTCTAATTTAATTATAATATCACATAGGGTTACGATAGCGAAGTAGCATCTTATACTTCTGAAGCCTAAATCTATTGTCCAGCTCAGAGTATTCACAGCTGTAACTCACTTGTGATACCAGTGTACTTCTCGGGCACTGGAACTTCATACTTTCTGGAGAGAGATTCTACTTCTGCTCTACCACTACTATCATACTAGGAAAACCTTTCGCTACATATATATATGTGTGGTTCAGTAGCAAACATGAGGCAAAGCCTAGATATTGCTCCAACCTGAACAGAACGTGTCGGAGAAAAGTAAAACTGCATGGAATTGCCAAACAGTACTGTGACACCTATCTTATTGAATAGAAGGAAATAATGCTGGAATTGCAGAGGCGTTGTAACCATTAGGGAGGAGAATACTGTTGTAAATTGTTTCAGATGAAGCTAGCAGTTGGCCTACCGCTCTGAACTCAGTGTTTGTTATGTGTTGTGCTCAGTCTGGAAATAGATTATAAATTAGTTCTGAAGTAGGAGGTACAACCTTCTTGTTTCAGGGACCGTGGTCCTAAAGTTATTGAAGCAGCACCTGGTCTGAGTTTTGCTGAATCCAGAGGCTGACAGCATACTCCTTGGTCCAGATAGCGACCAGTGAGGTGTCTCAAGAACGCAGTGAAGCAATCGAGCAGAGGAGACCTTTTCCTGCCGCCATCACGAAAGATAAGCTTCTGTGGCCAGAGCAGCTCAATCATATGTCCCCCTCTAAAATTGACATTATATTAAACACAGAGGGACAATAAATTGTTTCAATTGACAGGAACTGTGAACTTTTCCCAATACTATTTCCACGATAATCAAACACTTGAAGTCATGATGACAAATAACAACATAGCTTGAAAAACAAAACCAGTATTACCTCATAGTACTACTTCACAACTTACACACATAGGGTAATACTAATAAAATATGTCAATACAAGGTTCATATTTATAAATTGTGTACATACAAATTGTGATTACATTTGATTGTGATTCCTGGTTCACTGTGTAGTTGAATCAGGATATTTATTATTGAAAGGAATTAATACATATATATTTGAAACTTTACACTTGACTCATTTAAGATAGTCTTATAGAGTGTTAAATGTGTGTGAGTGTCACAGTGCTGTAAAGTGTTGGGGAATAAATTAAACTGTTATCTGTCTGTTGTTGTTGTGACTTACACTTCATCATTTACATAACCCTAGACATTCAACATAGTCATCACTATATTCTAGAATAATTCTGACTGAGGTATAAATGTGGTAGCAAGTAAGGTTATCTGTAAAACACTACACCTATTAGATACAGATACCTTCACAGCTGATCTCAGTCAGTACACTAAGTCCCCTATAACTATTTATATCATCCCACTTCACCACATATATTGGGGTCTCGCTCCCGGGATATTGAACTTTCTCCTATTATATATATATTGGGAATAATAACAATTTAAAAGGTATCCTTGGGTGAAAATAAATAAGTTTGAGCTCTCAGTGCCTGTGGTTGTCTTTGGATATTTAGTTAGAGATTGAATTGTTTAGTTAGATATTGTTTACATTTGCCTGTTAGAAAATGGCGGACCTGGCCAAATTTCGATCTGCTGCTGTGCAGACTGCTAAAGAGTTAGGAATGGACGGGCAAATTATGATTGCTTATGTCACTACTGAATGTGACAAATATATAGAACGTGAAGAAAGAAGATTAGAAAAAGAGGCCGAAAGAAAATTAGAATCTGATAGATTGGCCGAAGATAAGAGAATAGAGGCTGAAAAAGAAATTAAGAGGTTGCAGATTGAGGCTGAGGCTAAGAAATTGGAGGCAGAAAGAGAAGACAAACGATTGGCTGCAGAAAGGGAAGAAAGAAGATTGACTGCAGAGAGGGAAGCAGAGGATAAGAGATTACAAAGGGAACATCAGTTACGACTAAGGGAGTTTGAGTTTCAAGGCCATGCTCCTGAAAATGGTGCCAGTCCCTTTGCCTCCGATGCTACTGCTAGTCAGGGAGCCTCAACCTCAGCTATGAACTTTCATTTAGATCATTTTGTTGAGAAAGACGATGATATCGAGAGCTATCTAAATAGATATGAACTATTAGCTACCACGTATGGGTTAGAGAGAGAAAGGTGGAGCTTAAAGTTATCTCAAGGGCTTCGTGGTGCAGCTTATGAAGTTTTTGCCACAATGAGCAGAGGTGATCAAGAAAATTATGACATGCTAAAGCAGGCTCTTTTGTTAAGATATGAAAAGAACGCAGAATTTTATAGGAAAAAATTTAGGAATGCTAAACTACTGTCAGGTGAAACCTATAACCAGTTCTCTGCACGGTTAGAGACATACTTGGAGAAATGGACTTCTCTGGGGAAAACCCAAGATCTTAAGGAAATGATCCTTATAGAACAACTAAGAGAGTCCATGGCTCCAGACCTGAGAAAGTTTCTCATGGAACAAGGTGCAGAGAGACTGGGTGAGTTACTAAATGTTGCAGAAAGGTATCAAGCAGCTCCGACAGAGGTATCAGGTAATAAAAAGAAACAGGTAGATAATTTTAGGGCACCACAGAACTTTAATAAATTTGATCCTAGAGATCAGAACAAAGGTAAGCACCAGTTTGATAGGCCACGGTATGACAAAAAAAAATAAAACCTCACAATTCGATGAAAGGAAATATGATGAAAGAAAATCTTTCAACCAAGGAAAGAGATGGTGTAAAAATTGTAAGATGAACAATCATGACACTGACCATTGTAGAAGGAAACCTGTGTATATGGCCACCCTTCAGGTCAGGTCGACCTCAAGAAATGAGGAAAATATTCTGATAGATACCACTCCAGAAGAGACGAGGAAGGCACAGGCTGGGGATAAGACCCTCAAGCCTTGTTTTAGGAAATTGTCAACTTGTCATACAACTCCAGGCAAGGGAGATTTTTATATGAAAAACAAGTTGATTTACAGGAAGGCCAGAACTAGATCCAATGGTCACGGACAGTTGGTTCTTCCAAAGACATACAGGGCAGAATTAATAAGGAGCCTACATGTGAAACCAGATGGGGACCATGAGAAAATTGGTACCATCATCCAAAAGGTGGCTCACAATTATTATTGGCCCAAGGCAAGGTGGGACATTGAGAATTTTGTAGAAAGGTGTAGCATAGCACATGAGGGAACACCAACAAGTGGGAACAGTGATCAGGACCTCCACACGCCACGGGGCAAACGTAGGCCTGACACGGAAAAAAAATTAAATAAAGGGGACCAAATGGAATGGGAAGCCCCTTTTCACGGACAAGCTTCAATTAACTGTTTTACAATGGCCACTATGCAGTGAGTGCAAAAAGATGTCTTACCCCAGGATAAGCCGAAAATCCCTCAATCGGACTTATGCAAACTGGAGGAAGAAGATGTAGAGAGGAAATCTCTCATCAAGAATTTTAAGCGAGGAGAAAGCTTTGAAGGAAGAGATAGACTATTTGTTGAAGGAAGGAATTATTTCACACAGTGAATCTTCGTATAGTTCCAGTGTGGTACTCTTAAGGAAACCCTCTGGAGAACATAGACTCTGTATAGATTACAGGAGACTGAATGCTATTACAGAAGGACAGGTGGATCCATTGCCGGATACAAATCAGTTGTTTGCCAGGCTAAATAAAGCTAAATATTTCTCAAAAGTGGATCTGAGTAAAGGATACTATCAGATTCCAGTAAAGCCTGAAGTTAGACCATACCTAGCTTTTAGTACCTCAGAGGGACACTATGAGTTTAACAGATTGCCATTTGGATTGAAGAATGCGCCTAGTGTCTTCTCTAGAATGATGAGAAAATTATTGGACCCTGTGAATAATCCATGCATCACAAATTTCATGGATGATATCCTTATAGCCACAGAAACATTTGAGGAACACATTGACTCTCTGAACATGCTGTTTAATCGACTTATAGAAGCGAATTTGACAGCCCGACCAACCAAATGTTGTGTTGGATGTAAAGAATTAGAATTCTTGGGACACACAGTCCATCAGGGAAACTTGACCCCTGACCCCAAGAATTTAGAGAAACTAAAGAAAGCCCCGAGACCACAAACCAAGAAAGACGTGAGATCCTTTGTCTCATTATGTGGTTTTTACCAAAAGTATATCAAAAACTTTAATTCCATATGTGCACCGTTAACTGATTTGACACGCAAAGGACATCCAGATCGAATTACATGGACTCTACAATGCGAATTGGCTTACCAGGAATTGAAGGAAAAGCTTACAAGTAAACCTATTTTGAAATTACCTGACTTAAGTCAAGAATTCATTGTAAGAACGGATGCCAGTAATATCGGGTTAGGTGCGACCCTGTTACAGAAATCAGATGCACTGGATGGGGAATTAAGCCCAGTGGCATATGCTAGCAGAAAGTTGAATAAAGCTGAAACCAATTACTCAACTAGCGAAAAAGAATGTCTTGCAGTAATATGGGCGATAAAGAAATTCAATATTTATCTGTATGGGAAGGCATTTAAGTTGCAAACGGATCACAAACCCTTGTCGTTTCTAGCGCAGGCTAGGCATGAAAATTATAGATTACTCCGATGGTCCTTACTTATGCAGCAATTTGAGTTTAGCATAGAGTATATTTCTGGAAAAACAAATCTGGAAGCGGATTTTTTAAGCCGCCATCCGTGTGATGAGAATCACCGTAAGCCCCAGAAATAATAATAAATTTCTCTATGTGTATATAGAATTATAGACTGACATATAACGTCTGTTTCAAGTGGGGAGAATTTGTCGTGAGAAATTCTAATCCACATATATAAATTAAAAGGTAAATGTAAAGCCTAACACATAAAGTCAATAAAAGGAAAGAGAAATGGTTAAAGACCCGTGCTTTCCAATAGCGTACGCCTGTGTTAATAGAACGTCATGCTAGTTGAACAATAAAAAACCCTTTTTTATGCTTCGTCTGCATATTCTCACGCTTTCACGTTGATAGTAAAGCCTACTGCATCAATACACGCTTTCTACAATAAAACGTGTACTGCATTTCTAAGAAAACCTTGAGATACGCAAGCTGATTAATGACCTAGATTAATACTAGCATTAATTTCATTTTATACACTGCGTAATGAAAAGACAGATGGAATTAGGATAGAGAGAGGGAGGGCTGAAAGCAGGAACGCATGCAACACTAACACGCGTCTCGCGATACACAATTAATGCCATCACGCGCGAAAGGCCAGAAGCACTAACTTTTTTTCAAATAGACCGTGATAAAAAACACTACCCATACGAGAGTTAGGTTTAAAAACCTGTAAAACGCTTATTAGGAAACATGACATTATACTGTTTTATGTCTGAAAGCCTGACAGTACCCAGACACCACATCGTATGGAAGTGAACGGGAGGTAGAAGAAAATACATATTTTGAACGCAGCCACTTAGCTCCATTAAATTTATATATTTGGGTTCCTTAGGACTTGCTGACAAAGAATATGTTAAGTGTTACGCAAACAGTCTAGGAATTAACAAATTATAGCCAAAAGAAAATAGTGAGGGTGTCCGACAACACCAAATCATAATCGCACAGTGGCATGTTTTGAAACCACCATTTTATGGGAAATAGGCCAACAAGTTAAAACCTATTTGATTGGATAGAAGTAAATGTAAGGCGAAACACGATTAGTCGGACTACAAATACTAAATTTGGTTGTTAGGGGAAACATAGGAAGGGTAAATTTTTTCAAAAGCTTGTGTAAACATGGCCCTATTGGCTAGACCCGCTGATATAGTCAATTAGGAGCGTCAGTTCAGTGCCACATTTTCAAATAAACTTACTAAAGAAACAGTGCGTTGAGAGCCAGTGCATATTTTTCTAAATAAAAGCCTGGGACATAGGCAGATCGAAATTGTGCCATATTCATCGCCAGTCAACGTATTTGTGTATTATTTCCATGAATTGTGGTAAGCTTGACATATTTGATATCTTTTTGATGAAAATTGAATGTGAATTGATAATTTGTGTCTGTATATATATGTGTGGTTCAGTAGCAAACATGAGTCAAAGCCTAGATATTGCTCCAACCTGAACAGAACGTGTCGGAGAAAAGTAAAACTGCATGGAATTGCCAAACAGTACTGTGACACCTATCTTATTGAATAGAAGGAAATAATGCTGGAATTGCAGAGGCGTTGTAACCATTAGGGAGGAGAATACTGGTGTAAATTGTTTCAGATGAAGCTAGCAGTTGGCCTACCGCTCTGAACTCAGTGTTTGTTATGTGTTGTGCTCAGTGTGGAAATAGATTATAAATTAGTTCTGAAGTAGGAGGTACAACCTTCTTGTTTCAGGGACCGTGGTCCTAAAGTTATTGAAGCAGCATCTGGTCTGAGTTTTGCTGAATCCAGAGGCTGACAGCATACTCCTTGGTCCAGATAGCGACCAGTGAGGTGTCTCAAGAACGCAGTGAAGCAATCGAGCAGATGAGACCTTTTCCTGCCGCCATCACGAAAGATACGTTTCTGTGGCCAGAGCAGCTCAATCATATGTCCCCCTCTAAAGTTGACATTATATTAAACACAGAGGGACAATAAATTGTTTCAATTGACAGGAACTGTGAACTTTTCCCAATACTATTTCCACGATAATCAAACACTTGAAGTCATGATGACAAATAACAACATAGCTTGAAAAACAAAACCAGTATTACCTCATAGTACTACTTCACAACTTACACACATAGGGTAATACTAATAAAATATGTCAATACAAGGTTCATATTTATAAATTGTGTACATACAAATTGTGATTACATTTGATTGTGATTCCTGGTTCACTGTGTAGTTGAATCAGGATATTTATTATTGAAAGGAATTAATACATATATATTTGAAACTTTACACTTGACTCATTTAAGATAGTCTTATAGAGTGTTAAATGTGTGTGAGTGTCACAGTGTTGTAAAGTGTTGGGGAATAAATTAAACTGTTATCTGTCTGTTGTTGTTGTGACTTACACTTCCTCATTTACATAACCCTAGACATTCAACATAGTCATCACTATAGTCCAGAATAATTCTGACTGAGGTATAAATGTGGTAGCAAGTAAGGTTATCTGTAAAACACTACACCTATTAGATACAGATACCTTCACAGCTGATCTCAGTCAGTACACTAAGTCCCCTATAACTATTTATATCATCCCACTTCACCATAATATTCATGCCACAGTCTTGCCTTTTTCGGAGACAACTGTAAACCACCATCATTCTTGAAGAAGTGGGAGCTGAAGGTTGTCGTTCAGCGAAGTGCAGGAAGAGTCCTACATCATATTACAAAGATAGGTGCATGTTCGGCACTTGATCGCTCAACTAACATTATATTAAAAATAAGAGACTGGGAATAGTGATATAAACATTCCATCAGTGTCCACAAAAACTTACAAACAACATGCAGAGATGATGATAATAAACAATCAACCAGTGTATACTAGAAGTCACCTCAGTTAGACAATACAACTACACCCTTATATTATAATAATAATATGTGCATTATGGTCAGAAGACCCATTGTGTAAATTGATTGATGTAATTAATTTCTATGATTTCACTTTTGATTGTCAGTCCTGATTCCAAATAAATTAGATTCAGGACAATAAATTGAAAAAAACATTAACTTTATCAAACTTTCAACCACTGACTTACTAAAGATAGTCTTTTAAAGTGTAGTTCGTATGTGATTGTCGTGGTACTGTGGTGTTGTATTAGATAATAAAATAATTTGTGTAATTGTTTATATGTTCAGTTGGTTAATGCAACCTTACACTAACATTTCATAACCCTAGACACCAAACGTAGTCATCTTTCAGTCTATCTAGAATAAGTCTGAATGAGATCATAGTGGTGGTAGTAGAAAGGTGCACTGGAAATTTACTCTAATATTTATTATATTCAGGGACCTTCACAGCTGACCTCATTCAGTACACTAAGATTTCTTAACAACAAACTGTATTAACATCAAACCCACCACATATATTGGGGTCTCGCTCCTGGGGATTGAACTTTTCATAACACCAGCTATATTGGGTAGTTTGCTTCTGGGATTTTAAATTCTTAAAATATTATCAATTATATTAGGAATCTCAGATAGTATAAAATTAAAAGCATTCCTTTTTGGAGAAATTAAATAGTGGTTGAGCTATCAGTGCCTGTGGTTGTTCTTAGTTATAATTAGAAATTGTTAGTTATAATTAGAAATTTGTCTAGTTAGAAATTTTAAAGGTTTGCCTAGTACAAAATGGCTGTTCTGGCAAAGTTTCGATCTGCTGCTGTGCAAGCTGCTAAAGAATTGGGGATGGAGGGGCAAATTATGATTGCTTATGTCACAACTGAATATGACAAATTTATTGAACGCGAAGAAAACAGATTAGAAAAAGAGGCTGAAAGAAAGTTAGAGGCTGAAAAAGAAATTAAGAGGCTGCAGATTGAGGCTGACAAGGAGGCTAGGGCATTGGAGGCAGAAGTCGGGTGAGACTTATCACCAGTTCTCTGCAAAAGAGATTAGCTGCAGAAAAGGGTGTATAAGCTAACGGAATTATATTCAAAATAAAAGGATAAGAAGGAAGAATGGTACGCTGTATCAAGTTAAATCCCCATTTTTTCTAAGAAAAAAAAAAAAAAGGCAGAAATGAAAAGCAGAAAATGAAGATAGAATCTAAGGAGGAGAAGAGATTACAAAGGGAACATGAGTTACGACTAAGAGAGTTAGAATTTCAAGGCCATGCTCCTGAAAATGGTGCCAGCCCCTTTGCCTCATATGCTACTGCTAGTCAGGGAGCCTCAACCTCAGCTATGAGTTTTCATTTAGACCATTTTGTTGAGAAAGACGATGACATAGAAAGTTACCTAAATAGATATGAACTTTTGGCTACCACGTATAGTTTAGAGAGAGTACTTTTTTCAAATTACTTTTGTAAAAAGGTGGAGCCTAAAGTCCCCTATAAATATTTTATAACATCCCACTTTACCACACCCAAGCAGAGGTAGTTGGAAATTGGTAGACAAATTTTAAAGCACTTCAAAAAACTTTAATAATTTTTGACCATAGAGACCAGAACAAAGGTTATCACAAGGGCTTCGTGGTACAGCTTATGAAGTTTTTGCCAAGATGAGCAGGGATGATCAGGACAATTATGACATGCTAAAGCAGGCTCTTTTGTTAAGATATGAAAAGAACGCAGAATTTTATAGGAAAAAATTTAGGAATGCTAAACTACTGTCGGGTGAGACTTATCACCAGTTCTCTGCACGGTTAGAGACCTACTTGGAGAAATGGACTGCTCTGGGGAAAACCCAAGATCTTAAGGAAATGATCCTTATTGAGCAACTAAGAGAGTCCATGGCTCCAGACCTGAGAAAGTTTCTCATGGAACAAGGTGCAGAGAGGCTGGGTGAGTTACTCAATGTCGCTGAGAGGTATCAGGCAACCCAATGTCGTGAGACATTCTAAATCCACATATATAAATTAAATAGTAAATGTAAAGCCTAACGAATTAATTCAATAAAAGGAAAGAAGAATGGTAAAAGAACAGTGCTGTCACCGCACTAATTACAGGTTCCTGCAAATCCTTGAGCATCACCATGAAAAAACACACGACGGCCATTCTTGGCGTGAACAAAAATCCGTCCCCATTACTAAGAGACCCCCAGATAATATTTATACAAAATCGTCTGCATAATTGTAACGCTTTCACGTTTGATAGTAAAGCCTACAGCAGCATACACGCGTTTCAAAAAAAAAAAAAAGTGTACTGTATTTCTTAGAAAACCTTGAGATACGCACACTGCTTAATGACCTAGATAATATTCCATTAATTTCATTTTATACACTGCGTAACTAAAAGACAGAAGGCCTTAGAGAGAGAGAGCTGTACGGAGGAACGCAGGCAATACTACCACAGTCTTGCGATATAAAATTAATGCCACCCCACGCGAAAGGCATGAAGCACTAACTTTTTCAAATAAACAGTGACAAAAAACACTACCAATACGAGGTTAGGTTTTTAAAAACATGGTTAATGCTTATTAGGAAACATGACCCAATACTGTTTTACGTCTGAAATCCTGACATTAGCCTGACAGTACAGAAGACACCCCATCGTATCGAAGTGAACGGGTGGTAGAAGAAAATACATATTTTGAACGCAGCCACTTAGCTCCATTAAATTTATATATTTGGGTTCCTTAAGACTTGCTGACAAAGAATATGTTAAGTGTTACGCAAATAGTCTAGGAATTAACAAATTATAGCCAAAATAAAATAGTGAGGTTGTCTGACAGCACCAGACCATATTTGCTCAGTGGCATGTTTTAAAACCACTATTTTACGGGAAATAGGCCAACAAGTTAAATCCGATTTGATTGGCTATAAGAATATGTAAGCCTAAACATGATTAGTCGATTGCAAATACTATTTTTGGTTGTTACGGGAAATCAATTACGTTAAGATGGATTTTTGTGTGTCATCGTCAAATAGTATCAGCTGTTATTAGATTCCATGAACGACATAGGGCCGCGCGGTCATGGCGGCAAAGACTTTTTTCGAAACGGTAGGAAGGGTACATTTTTCAAATACTTTTGTAAACATGGTCTTATTGGCTAGACCATTTAATATAGTCAATTAGGAGCGTCTGTTCTGTGCCACATTTTGAAAATAAACACTAAGTCCCCTATAAATATTTATAACATCCCACTTTACCACACCCAAGCAGAGGTAGTTGGAAATAAAAAGAAACAGGTAGACAATTTTAAAGCACTTCAAAACTTTAATAAGTTTGACCATAGAGACCAGAACAAAGGTAAGCACCAGTTTGATAGGCCACGCAATGACTATAATAATAAAACCTCACAATTCAATGAAAGGAAATATAATGACAGAAAACCTTTTTATAAAGGTAGATCATATTGTAGTTGGTGTCGGATGGACAACCATAACACCGACCTTTTGTTGCAAAGAGTGAAGAAGTGTGTAAACAGAGACCGTTTGCACATTTTGTTTTTCACCAAACGGAAATTTGTTGTGGGAGTGCACTCTTTGGACTCCGTGAATGATGCATGTGTACATGGCCACGCTTCAGACCAGATCACAGTCTAAACAGGAGGAGGATACTCTGATAAATACCCCTCCACATGAGATGAGGAAGGCGCAAGCTGGGGATAAGACCCTCAAACCTTGTTTTAAGAAATTGCCCAAATGTCATACACCTCCAGGCAAGGGAGATTTCTATATAAAAAACAAATTGATTTATAGCAAGGCCGGAACTGGATCCACTGGTCACGGACAGTTGGTTCTTCCAAAGGCATATAGGGCAGATGTGATAAGGAGCCTACATGTTGGAAAAGATGGGGACCATGAGAAAATAGGTACCATCATCCAAAAGGTGGCTGTTGTAATCTGTGTATGACTGGCCACTACTGTAGAAGACCCGAGTATATGTTTTGTGAGAGACTTCTAAGTTTGGACAGCACTTGTCATCACTGCAACTGGTTTCCTTTGAGGCTCCAGGAGGAGCACGACATCTGCGTTACCACTGTAAAAGTTAGTGGGAGCTGCCGTAAAGTACTGGATCAGTCACAGTAAAATATGATGAATTTCTTCTTCTCCTTACGCAGACCAGTGGTTGATTATGATGGGTGCTGCAGGTGGAGCAAAGGTCAACCCAACCGACACAGGATTATACAGAAATGGAGTGAGAGTGTGAAGTGTAACGCGAATGCTGGAGTGTTCGTGTGTTTGACTAACATAATATAATGCACTCACTATATATTATTTCAACTCATATAGTCACAACTATAAGACACCGATACAGACTGCGGTGGTCGTTTTGTACTGTTTATTCAGGACACACACACTTGGACAGCACGGAATACGGTCAGGAGCATGTTGACACTTGCAATAAATCAAATAGCAAATATGTAGGTAGATAGAATGATAGATCATTCTCAGTAACGCCACAGTTTTTTGTATTTAAAATGTAGCATACAAATATAATGGGTAGACCATATACAAATGCAAAACAAATGAAAACAAAACTAAAGAAATGAGATAATCATAGAATGTTCTAGTCAAGACTCCAATTGCCATACCCCAACTGACAATGAACGCATCAGTGGGTGTCACCTCGCCTACCGGTAAACTAAACTTACACAAAACCCACATATAAACATAAATTCATGTAAACATATAGCATAAATGCGTACCATGTGTTGTGGTTGGAACCTATTTCAGCTTTCGCTTAAATGGCACAGCTGGCACTTTTAATCAAATTGAAATCTTATACATTGTTCAATTTCTTTTTTTTTTGTTTATGAGAAGATAACACCACTTATGTTCTTCGTTAAACCACGTAATACCGAACAGTTTATGGTTTTCTGTACTGCGAAAAATCTCAATAAGCATTGACCCTCCACTTGTCATAACAGGTCAAGCTGACATCCTGATAGTTCCTACTGGTGTTGATGTGTGTCACATTTTGCCAAAATAAACGTTCTTGTCATACTTGGTGACTTCAATCATCAAGACTGCGAAGGCTGGACCTAGGGATCTGGCGACAACTGTAGAAATCTGTGTATGACTGGCCACTACTGTAGAAGACCCGAGTATATGTTTTGTGTGAGAGACTTCTATCTGCGTTACCACTGTAAAAGTTAGTGGGAGCTGCCGTAAAGTACTGGATCAGTCACAGTAAAATATGATGAATTTCTTCTTCTCCTTACGCAGACCAGTGGTTGATTATGATGGGTGCTGCAGGTGGAGCAAAGGTCAACCCAACCGACACAGGATTATACAGAAATGGAGTGAGAGTGTGAAGTGTAACGCGAATGCTGGAGTGTTCGTGTGTTGACCAATATAATGCACTCATTCACTCATAACTATAAGACACCGATACAGACTGCGGTGGTCGTTTTGTACTGTTTATTCAGGACACACACACTTGGACAGCACGGAATACGGTCAGGAGCATGTTGACATAGCAAATCATTAGGTAGTAGAATGATAGATCATCTTTCATGTAGCATACAAATATAATGGGTGGCATGAGATAATCATAGAATGTTCTAGTAGACTATTGCCATACCCCAACTGACTGAACGCATCAGTGGGTGTGGGTGTGTAAACATATATAGCGTCCACTGGACGAACCTTTTCCTTCGCTAAGTTCTCCAGCGACATGTATCGAATGTTTATGTAACAACGTTAAACCACGATAGGGGTTTTCATCTCAATAATACCTCCATGTCACTGTCCGATAATAGGTTTGGTAAACTGTTCTCTTGACAGCGATCTATAACGATGACAAGTATACAAAATGGCTACCTTCTCTGAGTTTTCGCTCACTCACCCAGCAGAAGGATAATAACAAGCCAAAGTTAATTCACCATTTGAATATATAACTTCATAGAGTGTTCCATCCAGCTCCACATAAATAAGGTTATTTTCATGTAGATATAAATACTGTTGGAACCTGTCATCTTCAATTGTATATATGGACGACCAACGATGCTCGAAAGACGATGTCATCTAAATCTAACCAAATGGAGGTCATCGAAGAAAAGAGGGTCTGGCTTTACCTGGAGTTCGAATTTAAACATAATAACGTACATGAGGAGAATCTCTGACACTATACTCTCGCAGAGGCATTCCTTCCTTATGGAAAATCATCCACAAATCACTTTTTAACCTTAAACAGGACCAGCCCTAGAAAACACACGCACGGCCATCTCGACCGGCAACTTCGGAACTCTTTTTAACTCAGTGGGACTACGAATACCTGCGCCGAACTTCGGCAGAAAGAATATAGTCCAACCTAAACATACGAAGATATACAATATACGACAGAATCTTCTTGCACTAGACAAGTACTACATATGAATTCAGGCCCTAAACATTCCTGCAAAACCTTGAGCAAGAACAATCTGTTTCTAGCCGTAATAGACATAAAATGACATGAATTCGGTATTCATACGCTAAATTAATATTCAGCGAAGATACAAGGACCGGTAACTCAAAGAATAACTACACATAGACTATTCTGAGTTCCGTCCCATTACTAAGAGACGTAAATTCACAAATAAATATCTTTTTTAATAAACAGATAGATACATCTTACATCCGTATGCGTACACCATAAATATGTGCGCAACAGTGGCTCAAAATTATTATTGGCCAGATGAAATGTTTGACATTGAGAATTTAGTAGAAAGATGTGGCATACTACATGAGGGAACACCCACAAGTGGGAAAATTGATCAGGACCTAGACACGCCACGGGGCAAACTTAGGCCTGACAATGGAAAGAAAAATAAAATTAATAAAGTGGACAAAGTGGAATGGGAGCCCCCTTTTCACAGACAGTCTTCACTTGGATGTTTTACAATGGCCACTATGCAGAGAGTACAAAGAGATGTCTTACCCCAGAATAAGCCGAAAATCCCTCAGTCGGACTTATGTGAACTGGAGGAAGATAAAAGAGAGAGAAGATCTCTCACAAGGAACTTAAAGTGGGAAGAAAACCCCAAGAAAAAAATTGGTAGCGGTCGATTTGTGAATGATGATTCTAGGAAGAAAAATCATCATTATAAGGCTTCTAATGGAAGGGACCATACCCGTGCTTTGAAAAATAAGTATGTAAACTTAAAAGTCCATATGTAGCCTTGTTAAGGACCTGGACCGATGAAAAGGCAGAAGAAAATATTACTTCATCATATCAATATGTGAATGAGCTGACCACTCGTCTTAAAACTGGCTGGAAACTTGCCAATGAAAATTTGAGACAAGCCAGGAAAAAGCATGCTGCCTATTACAATAAGAAAGCGAAGGATCGAGAATTAGCTGTGGGAGAGAAGGTGCTCCTTCTACTGCCCGGCAGCCATAATAAATTGCAAATTGTTAAGGTATTTTATTGGCATGGTCTGCTAGAGGTTAACAGCATAAGATTAATAGGTGACTACGTTTAATATAATGTAAATAATTGTTAGTTAGTGTACGCGATACACACGATTGATTATGACGTGTATGCGTTGGTATGTCACGCACCGTGACTAGGTTACCACACCCTTTTCTTAGATGACCGTCAAACGGATAAGACGTGTCCTATAATCCTTCCAGTGGTAGGCATGATATTGCCGCACATATGTTATTGCAGTACGGACATGGGTCAGTCCGATATTCTTATGAAGAGAGGAATGTATCGAGGTTAGTAATTTTAACTAAAGTCAAGGAAGGATGAAATTATGGTCCACATTCGTTTTATATCGCCAGACGTCTAATCTCATTGTCGGCCGTTGGATGTCCCAACCGCGCGTACATATAGTTACGACGTTCTGACTATAGTGTTGCATATTATTGGACCAGGACTATAATGCATGGATAGCATTTATGATGTATGATTCAATTCTAATATATAATGTTTTTCATAATCAACCTCCATGGACTGTCTACTGTTTGAAATGTATATTAAAAATTGTGTGGACTCGAGAAGAGACTTATCACGTTCATTGAAGTTACAAATTCAACAATTATGATACTGAGTTCAAACCTTGTGACAGACAGAAAGTATTAACTCACATTCGCGTAACTATTCCAACAATAGCACGATCAAAAATTAATGAATCAAATGACCAGAACTAAGAAGCTTATTGAATCAATGAGAACGGTGGCTTTCCACAACGACCACTGAAATAGAAGACGGGGCCGCAACAACAATAAAAGAAGTGAATCGTATAAAGCCCCGCAACAGAGTGGTTGCCATTGCTGGGGAACGAAGGAAGAAAGAAATTTTTCTTGTTTACATATTTTCACGGACTGTTTACGATTACAAGAAAACGTTCAAGTCACATGATTCCGAACATGACGTGGCTTGTGTAACTATGCAAAAATCAGTGACGTCACAATATTCCGTGTACAAGCCAACGATCGAAGGACGATGCCAGCTCACCTAATGTTTCATTCAAGAATACAACTTCTCAGTAGATCATAGGATTGAAAAGACATTATTTACCAACAAGGAGCAAACAGTCCTATCCTCTAGTCTAGGCCGTTGGTGAAGATCGCATCGGACGACGGGTTAAAAGATAAGTCTCAGTTCGTGACTGTTGTCATTCATAAGAAACATCACTGAGTCTAATTCCCATTTTGCAGGCATGTCCGTTCTATATATTTTATATGCACGTTATATTTGTTTTCATTGTTTGTGCTGTGCCTAATTTGTGGGAGGTTGGAGTGGAGATTCAGAATGAATAAATTATGGCTCTACGGATTGCCGATATTCATTCTGAACGGTCTTTAGGGTAGTGAATTAAATCGCATTTCGCGGAGAACGCGTCGATGACATTTCCGGGGCTTGTTTCGTTCGGGACTGCATTTAATTCACAGTATATGTTAGATGTCTAGTTTGGTGAAATAATCGGTGTATTTTATCGTATTCATTTTAAATTCTATTTAGTTTGGTAACAATGTTAGTAATCTATCTTGTTCTTTCTGATCTTGCTATTATTCAGTTCATTTTTTTTTGTATAACCGTCAATGAGTCCATGTTTGCGTCATTAATTTTTGTGTACGCAGATTTAACTCTATATTCAGTTAACCTTCACCCTACTCTATATTTCCGGTTTGCAGATTTGGTTTCATAATATCAATTTTTTATTGTAGAAACGTCTTGTTTCGTGATAATATGGTTTGTTTATCCTTGGTTTACCCATCGTATCGTATGTCCTCATTTCATCTGTTCATGATTTAACACTAATAATATAATTTCTTGCTTAATAAGAGTGTATATGAATATAATTAAAATTTAATGACTTTTAAGGAGAATTAGGGACTTTGCACCAATTTGCAGTGGTAGTCCAAGAAATGGGCGATGCACTTTATAGCTCATGATTAAGGCATAATATAATAATAATATATATTTATAAAATAATTTGACTTTTTAGTCTGTCCTGCATATAAAGGACATAGTGTATATTATTTGGTACATTTTTTCCATTACTAAATGATTTACTTAGCACATATCACTGACTGAATGATATAATACTTGAGGAATAATACTATTTATTATTAGGTGCATGATAGTAATTCAGCACCCGAAATAGATAAATATCATAACTATTTATGATATATTAACGAGTATATATGTAATATTTTCCCAACATAGTATGTCTATGTATGGAATCTACAAATAATAGTTAGATAATATTACAATTAATTAAATTGAACATTCCCAGATTAAGTTCAATAATATTATGATTGTTTATATCGACTATTCATAAATTGAATAAGTATAATAATTACTTAAAATTTATTAGTGATTATTACATAACCATTACGTACAATATTAACGTCAAGATGCTTAACTTAGACTATTTTATTAAAAATGGTAAAGATTTTGGGAAAAAAGGAGAACTTCTCGAGGCTTATGCATTGGCTGAATTTGCAAAATATAAGGCAGAAGAGGAGGAAAAGAAAGCCATTGCTAAAGCAGAGATGGAAGAACTTGAAAGAAAACAGGCGGAAAAGAAAGCCATTGCTAAAGCAGAGATGGAAGAACTTGAAAGAAAACAGGCGGAAAAGAAGGCAGAATTAAGACAAGAAGAAGAAAGAAAGGAAGAAGAAAGAAAGATAGCAAGAGATGAAATCCTACGGATTGAAGAAGAGAATAAATTGAAACGACAAGAAATCATACTGCAGCAAGAAATGGAATTGCAACGACTTAAATTAGAAACAGCAAAACTTAATTCACAGGACGCTGCAGCAACCCAAAATGATACTGCTCAATCTGGATCTTCATCCACACGACTTAAAGGTAATTATTACTTTAAGCTGCCTCCATTCAAGTTACACGTAGATGACCTTTCATCGTGGCTCGCGCGCTTTGAGGACATATGTAAGGTGAATAACCTTGACAAAGCGGCATGGGCACTGAAACTTAAGGAATTTCTAGATGGCGAACCTGCAAGTGCAGCACAAAATATAGATCCAACACTATCAACAGACTATGAGGCCATTAAGACGTTGTTACTACGTCGTTTCCACTTGAACGAAGAGGCATGTAGATTGCGTTTTAAAAGTTTGTTGCCAGATAACAATAGAGATTTCACAGGTTTTATTGCTAACATACGCAATACTTTTAACAGATGGGTTGAACTGGCAGGTGTCAACAAATCCTACGACAAGTTAGTCGATTTGTTATTGAGGGATAAAGTATTATCGTCTGTCAGCCCACCATTCTTTGCTTATCTACAAGAAAGAAAACCAGAATCTATTGATGAGTTAGAAAAAAAATTTCTTTAAATTACTGCACAGCTCATCCGAATGCTAATATTTCTGGCACATTGATAAGAGAACCACTTCCTGTAGCCTCCAATATGGCATATCATAATCATAACAAACCTAGAACACACAGTGTAGACAGGGGTAGGTTCAAAGGAAACTATGACATTAATTTTCATAAGGGACAGAATAACTTTAACAATAACTTTAATAGAGGACGACAACAAACCAAAACTATTCACCTCAGTCAAGAAATAACAGTAATCCACGTAACTCAAGTTATAATCGATCATATAACTATAATAATGATTACAAGTGGAACAATAGCGATAATTATAACTCGAGACATCGAGATAACAGTTACAATAGAGGACAACGGGATAATTCATCTAATTATTCTCGTCATCGTTCTCATTCTCGTAGATCGACAACTTATAACCATAATACAGGGGCAGCTGTTACTACTGCTACAACCCCTAGGGTTCAGAGTTCAACTACTGATAACAAAATACAGTCATCGTCTACTTGTTTTGCAATGAATTATAACGTGGCAAATAGTTGCCCAACATGTAATCTTATATTTCAGAAAGCAAAAGAGACAGTTCTGAACTGCGGTCATATTCTACCAGAAGTCAGTCTAGCAGTCAATGACGGAACAGGATCACTGATCTTCAACAGAGGAAAAGTTAATGGATCCATCGTCTCAGTCTTAAGAGATTCGGGATCGACCACGATCGGAATCCGTCAGACACTTGTTCATCCAAATTGTGCAACTGGAGAACATGTCAGGTGCATGACTTTTGGGGGGAACCATAGAATATTATCCAACAGCTATTATTTACATTGACACACCTTTCTTCACAGGCAATGTTAAAGCATGCATGTTAAGAAACCCAATTGCCGACCTTATGGTGGGATGCATACACGGGAGTAAAGATTGCACACCAGATGAGATTATTCAATGGGAAAAAAATAATCTATACATCGGAAATGCAGCAATAACCAGAGCACATACAAAACAATTAGAGACTATAGACACGGAAAACAAGGAAACAAATGATCATGAAAATATCGAGATTCATTCTGCTATTGACCGAGTATCATTTGCTGCAAAACAGAGGGAAGACAGGTCACTAACAAAATTTTTTACGCTGGTCAACAAAGATGACAATCTTTCTAGGAACATAAATTATAGTCAGTGGTTTAGTATTAAAAATGACATTTTATTAAGATGTTTTATGGATAAAACTCAGATAAGACAACAAGTCATGGTACCTTTTGCTTTTAGGCGGTACATACTTCAACATGCACATGATTCTAAGTGTGCAGGTCACATGGGTTATACTCGTACACGTTCACGAGTATTATCTTCTTTTTTTTGGCCGGGAGTATCACGAGATATTTCACAGTACGTACGCTCCTGTACGATATGCCAAGAAGTGAAAGCACGGGGAGCCTTTCACACGGCGCCTATTCAGGCTTGTGATATATCGGTGAGACCTTTCGACAAAATGGCCATTGATATCATTGGCCCACTTTTACCATCAGCCAGAGGACATAGGTTTATTCTCACTTGCATCGATTTATGCACACGATGGCCAGAAGCCATCCCATTAAAAACAACCACCACCACAGATGTAGCTGATGCACTACACTTGATCTTTTCTAGAGTAGGTTTTCCTAGAAAACTTTTGTCAGATCATGGTTCTCAATTTATATCTGAGACTATGACGGAGGTAATGGAGACTTGGCAAATAGATAGAAACCTCAGCAGCATTTATCACCCAATGAGTAATGGTGCTGTAGAAAGACTTAACCGTACACTCAAACAAATGCTACATAAAGTTACAGTTAACCATCCACAGGACTGGGACAGAGTGCTACCAGCGGTGTTATTCGCTTATCGAGAGGTGCCAAATGAACAAACTGGCTTCTCTCCGTTTCATTTAGTCTTTGGCGCTCCTCCAAGAGGTCCTATGGGACTGATAAAAGATTTATTAATCGATTCTGAGATGACTCAGGACACTCAGTCATCCTATGAATATGTAATTAATCTCCGGAATAACATTATTGATGCCTGTCAAATGGCAACAGCTTCATCTGAGGCTGCGAAAGAGAAAGCTAGAACTTTCCAAAACAGTAATAGACGATTACGTCAATTATTTCCAGGAGATCAAGCTTATGTGTTATTGCCACATAACAATAATAGACTACTAATCTCGTGGAATGGTCCTTACCAGGTTATCAATAAGATTTCTGATGTTGATTATGTCCTGGACATTAAGGGACATCACAAAATATTTCACATAAATATGCTCAAGCAATTTCATACTCGACCTGAACATCTACAAGCTATTTTTCATGAATTAGATGACACTTTCAGACCTACATGTCACTATTCTAATTTATCCGTTATCCAGGAAGAAGAATCTTCTTTTCCTGAGGTACAGTTAGCTTTACCTGTACCTGTAGTAAAATCTAGCGAATCTTGGCGGGACGTAACCATCTCTTCGTCGGTTACACCGCAACAGCATCAAAAGATTGCTGATCTGCTACAATCTTATCCAGATGTGTTGACCGATGTTCCAGGTCGCACATCAGTCATTAATCATGACATCACTCTTAACGAGGATACTCCAATTCGGGTACATCCTTATTCTGTTCCTATACACTTTCTTACTAAAACTACTAAGGAACTTGAACAGATGTTATCTTTAGGAATTATCGAAACTAGTAATTCCCCATTTTCTTCTCCATTAGTTATTGTCCGAAAGAAGGACAATAACATTAGACTATGCGTCGACTATAGAAAATTAAATGCACAAACCATAGTTGATAGCGAACCACATCCACTTCTCGATGACTTACTGCCACGTCTATCGACAGCAACTATATTTACTAAGATAGACTTAACTAAAGGTTATTGGCAGATACCACTAACCGAAAAAGCAAAATACTACACAGCGTTTTCAACTCCGCTAGGTCTATACCAGTGGAACGTGATGCCTTTTGGGCTGGTTAACGCTCCAGCTACCTTTGTTCGCATGATGCGACACATTTTTTCAGGTAGACCAGACATTATTACATATATAGATGACATATGCTTGTTTAGTTCATCTTTTGAGGAACATTTTTTGGGTCTTGGATACGTTTTTGATACCTTGAGAAGGTACAAGTTAACTGCTAAACCTACAAAATTACAGGTAGCATTTCATGAGATCACTTTTTTGGGTCACATTATTGGAGCTGGATATATCCGAACATTACCCAGTACAGTTTCAAAAATTTTAAACATTTCCGTTCCTCAAACGAAGAAACAAGTGAGAAGCTTGTTAGGTCTAGTCCAATATTACAGTAGATTCGTACCTAACTTGTCATCCATCACTGCTGTATTGTCCTCATTACTAAAGAAGAACATGCCAGTGAAAGTGACATGGACTGACGAATGTGACAGAATTTTTCGGCAAATAATTTCTATATTTTCAAATCCACCTATTTTGAGATTAATTGATGCTTCTAAAAAGTTCATTCTTCGTACAGATGCGAGTAACTACGGAATTGGCGCATGTTTGCTCCAATACCATGACGACATCCTCCATCCAAACTTGTACGCGTCACGAAAACTGAAACCACCAGAAGTGAAGTACTCTACGGTTGATCGCGAACTCTTAGCCGTCGTGTGGGCGATAACCAAACTAGAAAAATTCCTACTGGGAGCCCCTTTTGTAGTACAAACCGATCAAAGGGCCGTAGCATCACTACAACGAGCAAATCACAAGAGTCCAAAATTGACCAGATTTGCTATACTCCTCCAACCCTTCGAGTTTTCAATCGAGTACATCACAGGATCCGACAACATCTTGGCAGATACATTATCTCGAAATCCTAATGATGTCGATTCCTAATTTACGTTGTTTGTCGCAAAGACAATACCATGTACAGAGAAACTTAATCAAAGAACATAGCACCATCGTTGCTTTTTGACACATGAATGAACCATTTACTCAGCTGCTTTCTATAGGCAAATTATACGCAAAGTGACTGCAATCAATTGACACTATATTCGTCTTTACCGGGACTTTCCTGGTTTACATTTGTCACAACATTGTCACAAAACACCACGGAGAAACTAAATCACATCCCAGTCGAACTAATTCGTTATATAACGTGATTCAGAATACTTGAACATTTTGTCTAATGGAAATTCAAGGATCAAGACTACGAATGGATCTTCATATCTAATGTTAATTACTTTAATTTATTCTTTAAAACTAATCCACATTAAAATGACAAGTGAGTTGAATTTTAAAAAAATGAATGAAACTTAAAAAAATGAAAGAAAGAAAAGAAAACTCACATAATTCTTTGATTATATTCTTAGAATTACATGATTATATTGCATACTATTGTTTAAATTAGTTAGAAAGGTATTAATAACTTAATACTACACTTACTTGATGTTCAACACACATAACTTAGTTAAATTTATACATCATTTTTTTTCTTTCTCTAATTTATTCTTTATTCGTTATTATGTCTTTCTTTAACAGATCCTCTCATTTTTCTTACATTAGATTTTCAACAACTTATTCTTATTCTATACCTAGTATAGTTATTTAGTTTAATTTTAACACTTTAAATTAGTCTGACATGACATTTTATCACGACATATTTTAAGTTAATTAATTATTTAATTAGAGATCGACATTACCATTCTCTTTTAGTTCTTATTACCATTTATATTTATTTATGATATAAATAATGAATATATTACATGACTATTGGTTAGTCGACATGACCACGACATTGGTTCTAGACAGAACGTCGTAGGCCATATGCCGCAATCTCGTTAAATTTTTTTTTGATATTGTTAACATATTGGTATTTTTTTCAGATGGGTTTTTTGTTAAAAAAAATCTATCTAATAGATTTTTTTTTCCCCCAGTGGACAGGGAATTGTTAAGGTATTTTATTGGCATGGTCTGCTAGAGGTTAACAGCATAAGATTAATAGGTGACTACGTTTAATATAATGTAAATAATTGTTAGTTAGTGTACGCGATACACACGATTGATTATGACGTGTATGCGTTGGTATGTCACGCACCGTGACTAGGTTACCACACCCTTTTCTTAGATGACCGTCAAACGGATAAGACGTGTCCTATAATCCTTCCAGTGGTAGGCATGATATTGCCGCACATATGTTATTGCAGTACGGACATGGGTCAGTCCGATATTCTTATGAAGAGAGGAATGTATCGAGGTTAGTAATTTTAACTAAAGTCAAGGAAGGATGAAATTATGGTCCACATTCGTTTTATATCGCCAGACGTCTAATCTCATTGTCGGCCGTTGGATGTCCCAACCGCGCGTACATATAGTTACGACGTTCTGACTATAGTGTTGCATATTATTGGACCAGGACTATAATGCATGGATAGCATTTATGATGTATGATTCAATTCTAATATATAATGTTTTCATAATCAACCTCCATGGACTGTCTACTGTTTGAAATGTATATTAAAAATTGTGTGGACTCGAGAAGAGAATTATCACGTTCATTGAAGTTACAAATTCAACAATTATGATACTGAGTTCAAACCTTGTGACAGACAGAAAGTATTAACTCACATTCGCGTAACTATTCCAACAATAGCACGATCAAGAATTAATGAATCAAATGACCAGAACTAAGAAGCTTATTGAATCAATGAGAACGGTGGCTTTCCACAACGACCACTGAAATAGAAGACGGGGCCGCAACAACAATAAAAGAAGTGAATCGTATAAAGCCCCGCAACAGATGGCAAGGTCCATATACAGTTCTAGAGAACAAATCATAGGGAGCCGCGCTGGTGTAATGGTTAAGACGGTGCGCTAGCGACCAGGTTTTCAAGGTTCAAGCCCGGGCGCCGGCATTTGTAGGAGTGTCATCGACCAGGAATTTGACTGAATAACCTGAACGGCTCCTGCAGATAAACCCTCTGTGGATGGGAAGGAGCGAAGCTTCTGACCGGGTTGGCAGGAAAGTCCACTGTCTCCCCAGCCTCGCAACGACATGTCACTGGGCCAAAAGGGCTGGAAAGCTCGAGTGCCGCTGGTTAGAGAAAGAAAAAAAAAAGAACAAATCATAAGATAGATAAGAAAGGGAAAGAGAAAATCTATCATGTGAATCTCCTACAAAAAATATCTGGACAGAGAAAACCAGGAAGAGACACACCTACTGACCTTGTCTGTTGCAATGGACAAGAAAAAGGAACCACTCACCTCTCATGAATATCCGTTACACCCTTGTGAGACCGCTGCACAGGTAAAAATCAGTACGCACTTAACGAAAAATCAGAGGGAGAGAGTTCAACAGGTTCTGGATAATCATACAGATGTGTTAACGGATAGACCGGGGCATACAAATTTATTAGAATATGATATGAAACTCATAGACCCAACACCAATCTGTATGAGAGCCTATTCGATTCCGTTCGCTAAAGAAAAAGCTTTGAAGGAGGAAATAGATTATCTGTTGAGAGAAGGGATTATCTCGCACAGTGAATCTCCTTACAGCTCCAGTGTGGTTCTGTTGAGAAAACCCTCTGGAGAACACCGACTGTGTATAGATTACAGGAAACTGAATGCTGTCACAGAGGGTCAGGTGGATCCATTACCTGATACAAATCAGCTGTTTGCCAGGCTGAATAAAGCTAAATATTTCTCTAAAGTGGATCTGAGCAAAGGCTACTATCAGATCCCAGTAAAGCCGGAAGTCAGACCTTATTTAGCGTTTAGCACCTCGGAAGGACATTATGAATTTAACATGTTGCCATTCGGGCTGAAAAATGCACCGAGTGTGTTCTCGAGGATGATGAGAAAGTTACTGGATCCCCTGAATAATCCATGCATCACCAACTTCATGGATGATATTCTTATAGCCACAGAAACATTTGAGGAACACATTAACTCTCTGAATATGTTGTTTAATCGACTGAGAGAGACCAATTTGACAGCTAGACCGACGAAATGCTGTGTTGGATGTAAAGAGCTGGAATTCTTGGGACACACAGTACATCAGGGAAACATGACCCCTGACCCCAAGAACCTGGAGAAGTTGAAAAAAGCAACAAGACCACAGACAAAAAAAGATGTGCGATCTTTTGTCTCATTATGTGGTGTCTACCAAAAGTATATTAAAAACTTTAACTCCATATGTGCTCCATTGACTGATTTAACGCGTAAAGGAAATCCTGATAGAATTATTTGGACAGCGCAGTGGGAATCAGCCTACCAAGAGTTGAAGGAAAAGCTCACAAGCAGGCCCATTTTGAAATTACCTGACTTGAGTCAAGAATTCATTGTGAGAAAGGATGCTAGTAATATAGGTTTGGGTGCAGCTCTATTACAAAGGTCAAATTCACTTGATGGGGAATTAAACCCAGTTGCTTATGCTAGCCGTAAGTTGAACACAGCAGAACGGGGATATTCAACAAGTGAAAAAGAATGTTTGGCGGTCATATGGGCTATAAAGAAGTTCCAGATTTATCTTTATGGTAAATCATTTAAGATCCAAACAGATCATAAACCACTTGTGTGTCTGTCACAAGCAAGGCATGAAAATGCTATATTATTACGCTGGTCGTTGCTCTTACAGCCATACCAGTTTACCATAGAATACATTCCCGGCAAAACCAATGTTGGCGCTGATTGTTTAAGCAGACAACCGTACGACGAACATCAGAGTAGTCACCAGGCATAGATAGTAAATTTATCTATGTGTATTTAAAAGTAGGAACTGACATATGATTGTCTGTTCTAAGTGGGGAGATGTGTGGTGAACTTCTAAATACAATATCTAAATTAGATTATAACAGTATAGTGCATAAAGTCAAGATAAGATAGTACTAACAATTTTCGGCGAGAATCGTAAGTTGTCGCCTACGCCTTCAGCTTATTATTTGCCAACGCATAATCCGAACAAAACGGTACCCAAATTTTTCAAATTCGTTTTTGACATAAACGAACCACTTTTCCTAGTTCTAAGAAATATTTGCCTAACTGCATTTGGGGAAAGCAGGGGCAAGGCTGGATAACACACGCAAATCACGTCTCAAATTGGTTCTAACTCTACAACCGACTTGCACGCTTTGCCTTAGGCGGGTTTCCCCAATACGATGAAAAAGTTAGAAATGTGGACACTACGGTCATGGAAACACGCTTAGCTCTTATTGCGAATGACATAAGCTCTCGTAGGTAGTTTAAAAATAAACAACTAACATAGAAAAAAAAGACAGAATTTTGAACCACGCCACATAGCCCCATAAAAATCGTATATTCGTGTACCTGAAGACTTGCTGACCAAGAATATGTTGTTAGTTATCTAAATAGTCCATTAAATAATCAAATATTGATAAAACAATACATAGAGATCAGAGATACTGTCAGGTCAAGTCATATCTGCTTAGATTGGATCGCATATTTTTTGGGGAAAAAATTAGGTGAAAGCTAGGCTAAGATGGTACGATGAAGGGGATTGGGTGGAATTTGAAGTGAGACGAAATGTTATTGGCCGACCTCGTACTAAACATATATCACCCGAGTAACGTAGTAGAAAATTGAATTGTATTTTTGAATGACTTTGTTTACAAGTGAAATAAGGATAATCATTGGCCAGAGTAGTTGATATTGGGGAAAAAGCATTAGTTGGGGACGCCATTTTCTAACAAAATTTTGACTAATAGCGATGAGATCAGGCTTGTGCAGTGAAAACCATATTTCTCAAAAGCCTGGACAGAACGGCAGATCGAAAGTGTGCCAGTCATCGTTCACTGTGTATTTCATTGAATAAATGTGGTAAGATTGACTTTATTAACATGTATCTAAAATAAAAATTGAATGTGAGATAATAATATATGTCTGTAAGTGAGTGGGTCTATAGCAACCATTAGGCAAAGCCTAGAGATTGATCCACCATGTGGTAGACTGTCAGAGAGGTGTTAGACTATAAGAAAATATGTATGATTGTCATCAAGGAGCATAACACCTATCCTATTATATGGAAAAGATGACAGCTGGAATTGCAGTAGCGTTGTAACTATTAGGGGAGAGGAATACTGGTGTACATTGTCACATCAAAAGATAGGTTGGTATAAAGCTATGACCCTTTTCGTTTGTTTGTAATGTACCAGTACTTAAATGTGGAATAGTATAGTATACAAGGTATAAAGAAGGATGAATAACCTTCACATTTCAGGGTCCTGGGTACTGACGTTAATGTAGTACCAAACGCCTGAGAACTGCTCGATTCAGGACTCTATCTGTATACTTCGAGCCCATGCTAGTGGCCATTGCCTATCAAAAGGTGGAAAAGATTGTCAAGCGAGCAGAGGAAACGTTCTACCTGTATTCTCCTGCCAAGATAAGTTCTTGTTCGGCACCTGGCAGCTCAACTTAAAAGAACTAGAAAGTGATATTAAAGAAAACTGTGCCTAGTATTAATATTTCCACAAGTGACAAACGAAAACAGACATAACTTAAAGGCAGTGATTATAACCAACAACCTATGGTTTAATACCAATATTACCTCAAAGTAGAAGAATACAACTACACACTTATATTAGAATAATATTGTATGTATGGACAGAAGATCTACTGTGTTATTGGAATGTTGTAAATGATTCTTTTGATTTCACTTTTGATTGTCAGTCCTGGTTCAAAATAAATTAGAATCAGGATAATAAAGTGTAAAAAATTATATTTACACAAATTTAAACCACTGTCTTAATTAAGATAGCCTTCTAAAGTGTCGTTTGTATGTTATTGTTGTAATACTGTTGGTGGTTGTGGATAATAAACTATTTGTTTGTATGTTTGTTGGTTATTGCACATTACACTCCACATTCATAACCCAAGACACTACACGAAGTCATTTTAATAATAATAATATAGATTAATTTTGAATGAGATCAAAAGGGTGGTAGCGGAAAGGTACTCTGAAAAGTTTACAATACTATTGGTTAAATTCAGGGACCTTCATAGCTGATCTCATTGAATACAATAATAATACATAACAACAATTCATAACATCAAAACCCACCACACTCCTTCTGCATTTGTATTCCTCATTTCATTTGCAGCAGGTATCGACTAGAGAGCACGATCTCCGTAGCTCCCGCTATGATTCTGGACAGTTAAAATTCTCACGTTGTATTTGCAATAAATGGTGGAAATATTCGGTCACCCTGGTAGAGCCACCATACCAGGGAAGAGGCAAGGGATGTCCTTACGGAGTCCATCTGCCTGGTGTAGCTCCGCTCGCCCTTCAGACAGCTAACGTTCGCGACTGCTTTCCCAGCAGCCATTCAGTCTCTCGGAGCATTGGTCCACGTTAGACTTGGTTGTGACGCAGTGCGTTCAACTTATAGGCATGAGAGGAAGTTAAGTCCTCGGTGACAGGGATGAGAGTAACCTCACGGCTATCACTACGGGCGCCAGCTAGCCACAAAGCGAAAAGTGTGCAGTTTCATAAATATGCCCGTGCTGGTTTCAACGGAATTTCGTGCACGACTTCTGCCATACATCCTCGTTGAGCGCCACAGATAACGGCCCCTGTGGTAAAGTGGGATGTTATAAATATTTATAGGGGACTTAGTGTACTGACTGAGATCAGCTGTGAAGGTATCTGTATCTAATAGGTGTAGTGTTTTACAGATAACCTTACTTGCTACCACATTATACCTCAGTCAGAATTATTCTGGAATATTGTGATGACTACGTTAAATGTCTACAAAGACGCCACTAGGCGTGGTGGAAACAGCGATAGATTGATCAATTTGTTGTTGCCCTAAGACGCCACTAGGCGTACTGGCCACATACTGCTTTGCCGGTTGGTGGCTAAGTATGAAAGAAGAAAGAAGACGTTAAATGTCTAGGGTATGTATATGATGAAGTGTAAATCACAACAACAACAGACAGATAAACAATTTAATTTATTCCACCACACTTGACAACACTGTGACACTCACACACATTTAACACTCTATAAGACTATCTTAAATGAGGCACTGGTAAAGTTTCAAATATAAATATGTATTAATTACTTTCACTAATATATATGTCCTGATTCAACTACAAAGTGAACCAGGAATCACAATCAATTGTAATTACAATTTATATGTACAGAATTTATCAATATGAACCTTGTAGTGACATATTTTATTAATATTATCCTATGTGTGTCAGTTGTGTAGTAGTAATATGAGGTAATACTGGTTTTGTTTTTTCAAGCTATGTTGTTATTTGTCATCATGACTTCAAGTGTTTGTTTATCTTGGAAATAGTATGGGGAAAAGTTCACAGTTCCTATCAATTTAAACACTGTATTTTCCCTCTGTTTTATTATAAAGTCAAATTTTGACAGGGGGGGGGGGCATAATGTTGAGCTCCTCTGGCCACAGACGCTTATCTTTCGTGATGGCGGCAGGAAAGGACTCCTCTGCTCGATAGCCTCCCTGTGTTCTGGAGACACCTCACTGGTCACTATCTGGACCCAGGAGTATGCTGTCAGCCTCTAGGTTCAGCAAAGCTCAGACCAGGTGCTGCTCAATAACTTTAGGACCACGGTCCTTGAAACAAGAAGGTTGTACCTCCTATTTCAGAACTAATTTATAATAAATTTCCAGACTGAACACAATACATAACAAACACTGAGTTCAGAACGGTAGGCCAACTGCTATCTTCATCTGAAACAATTTTCACCAGTATACTCCTCCCTAATGGTTACCACGCCTTTGCAATTCCAGCATTATTTCTTTCTAGTCAATAAGATAGGTGTCAGTGTACTGTTTGGCAATTCCATGTAGTTTTACTTTCCTCCGACACCTTCTGTTCAGGTTGGAGCACTATATAGGCTTTACCTCATGTTCGCTACTGAACCACACATATATACAGACATAAATTATCAATTTACATTCAATTTTCATTAAAAAGATATCAAATATTTCAAGCTTACCACAATTCATGGAATAATACACAGTTACGTTGACTGGCAATGAATATAGCACAATTTCGATCTGCCGATGTCCCAGGCTTTTATTTAGAAAAAATATGCACTGGCGCTCAACGCACTGGTTCTTTAGTAAGTTTATTTGAAAATGTGGTCCTGACCTGACGCTCCTAATTGCCTATATTGGCGGGTCTAACCAATCGAGCCATGTTTACACAGTTTTTCAAAAAAAAAATACTCCTCACGTTTCCCTAACAACAAAGAATTAGTATTTATAGCCCGACTAATCGTGTTTAGCCTTACATTTACTTCTATCCAATCAAATAGGATTTAACATGGGGATCTATTTCCCGTACAATGGTGGTGTCAAAATCTGCCACTGAGCGATTCTGATTTTGGGGTTGTCTGACACCCTCACTATTTCTTTTGGCTATAATTTATTAATTCCTAGACTATTTGCGTAACGTTTAACATATTCTTTGTCAGCAAGTCCTAAGGAACCCAAATATACAAATTTAATGGGGCTAAGGGGCTGCGTTCAAAATATGTATTTTCTAGGATAGTCGTGCTGTTGCCACCTCCTCACTTCCAAACTTTATGGTGTCTGCTGTACTGTCATACTAATGTCAGGATTTCAGACATAAAACAGTAGAATGTCATGTTTCCTAATAAGCGTTTTGTAAGTTTTAAAACCTAACTCTCGTATGGGTAGTGTTTTTTATCACTGTCGATTTGAAAAAAGCTAGTGCTTGTGGCCTTACACGCGTGATGGTAGTAATTGTATAGCGAGACGCGTGTAGTATTGCATGCTTCCGGCTTTCAGCCCTCCCTTCTCTCTATCCTAATTCCATCTGTCTTTCGTTTATGGTAACTTAGTGTATAAAATGACATGAATGGAATATTAAATATAGGTCAGCTTGCGTATCTCAAGGTTTTTCTTAGAAATGCAGTACACGTTTTATTGAAGAAAGCGTGTAATGATGCAGTAGGCTTTTACTATCAACGTGAAACGTTACAATTCGCAGACGAAGGAGCAAACAAGGGGGATTTCGAGTACAGTCATTGTGACAGCACTGTTCTTTACCATTCTTCTTTCCTTTTATTAAATTTATTTGTTAGGCTTTACATTTACTTTTTAATTTATATATGTGGATTAGAATTTTCCACGACAAATTCTCCCCACTTAAAACAGACGTTATATGTCAGTCTATAATTCTATATACACATAGAGAAATTTATTATTTTTCCTGGAGTTTAGGGTGATTCTCATCACACGGATGGCGGCTTAAAAAATCCGCTCCCAGATTTGTTTTTCCACTTATATACTATATGCTAAACTCAAATGGCTGCATCAGTAATGACCAACGGAGTAATCTAGAGTTTTCATGTCTAGCCTGCGCTAGAAACGACAAGGGTTTGTGATCCGTTTGCAACTTAAATGCCTTCCCATACAGATAAATATTGAATTTCTTTATCGCCCATATTACTGCAAGACATTTCTTTTCGCTAGTTGAGTAATTGGTTTCAGCTTTATTCAACTTTCTGCTAGCATATGCCACTGGGCTTAATTCCCCATCCAATGCATCTGATTTCTGTAGCAGAGTCGCACCTAACCCAATATTACTGGCATCAGTCCTTACAATGAATTCTTGACTTAAGTCAGGTAATTTCAAAATAGGTTTGCTTGTGAGCTTTTCCTTCAATTCCTGGTAAGCCATTTCACATTGTGGTGTCCATGTAATTCGATCTGGATTTCCCTTACGTGTCAAATCAGTTAACGGTGCACATATGGAATTAAAGTTTTTGATATACTTTTGGTAGAAACCACATAATGAGACAAAGGATCTCACGTCTTTCTTGGTTTGTGGTCTCGGGGCTTTCTTTAGTTTCTCTAAATTCTTTGGGTCAGGGGTCATGTTTCCCTGATAAACTGTGTGTCCCAAGAATTCCAATTCTTTACATCCAACGCAACATTTGGTTGGTCGGGCTGTTAAATTCGCTTCCCTAAGTCGATTAAACAGCATGTTCAGAGAGTCAATGTGTTCCTCAAATGTTTCTGTTGCTATAAGGATATCATCCATGAAATTTGTGATACATGAATTATTCAGAGGGTCCAATAATTTTCTCATCATTCTAGAGAAGACACTAGGCGCATTCTTCAATCCAAATGGCAATCTATTAAACTCATAGTGTCCTTCTGAGGTACTAAAAGCTAGGTATGGTCTAACCTCAGGCTTTACTGGAATCTGATAGTATCCTTTACTCAGATCCACTTTTGAGAAATATTTAGCTTTATTTAGCCTGGCAAACAACTGATTTGTATCCGGCAATGGATCCACCTATCCTTCTGTAATAGCATTCAGTCTCCTGTAATCTATACAGAGTCTATGTTCTCCAGAGGGTTTTCTTAAGAGTACAACACTGGAACTATATGAAGATTCACTGTGCGAAATAATTCCTTCCTTCAACAAATAGTCTATCTCTTCCTTCAAAGCTTTCTCCTTAGCAAAAGGAATCGAATAGGGTTTCATACAGACAGGTGTGGGGTCTATCAGTTTCATATCATATTCCAATAAGTTTGTATGCCCAGGTCGGTCTGTTAACACCTCTGCATGATTATCTAGAACCTGTTGCACTCTCTCTTTCTGAGTTTTCGTTAAATGTGTACTGATTTTCACCTGTGCCGCTGTCTCACAGGGGTGTAATGGATATTCAAATGATGAAAGTGGCTCCTTTTTCATCTCCATGGCAATGGACAAGGTCAACAAGTGTGTCTCTTCCTGATGTTCTCTTTCCAAATATTTCTTCAGGAGATTCACATGATAGATTTTTTCTTTCCCCTTCTTATCTATCTTATAATTTGTTCTAGACACCTTCTCTAGAACTGTATATGGACCTTGCCATCCAATTTGTAACTTATTCTGGCTACCGGGTAGAAGAAGCAGTACCTTCTCTCCCACAGCCAAATCTCTGTCTTTAGCTTTCCTGTTATAATAGGCAGCATGTTTCTTCCTGGCTTGTTTCAAATTTTCATTGGCAAGTTTCCAGCCAGTTTTTAAACGAGTGGTCAGCTCATTCACATATTGGTATGAGGATGTAATATTTTCCTCTGCCTTTTCGTCAGTCCACGTTCTTAACAGAGCTTCGAGTGGACTTTTAAATTCGGAAACTTATTTCTCCTGGCACATGCCAGGTCCTTTCCACCCGAAGCTCTGTAGTGATGATTTTTCTTCCCAGAATTATCATGCACAAAACGACCGCTACCAATTTTCCTCTTGGGGCTTTCTCCCCACTTAAAATTCTTGATGAGAGATTTCCTCTCTACATCTTCTTCCTCCAGTTTGTTTAAGTCCGATTGAGGGATTTTCGGCTTATCCTGGGGTAAGACATCTTTTTGCACTCTCTGCATAGTGGCCATTGTAAAACAGTTAATTGAAGCTTGTCCGTGAAAAGGGGCTTCCCATTCAATTTGGTCCACTTTATCAAATTTATTTTTCTTTCTATTGTCAGGCCTACGGTTGCCCCGTGGCGTGTCCAGGTCCTGATCAATGTTCCCACTTGTGGGTGTTCCCTCATGTGCTATGCTACACCTTTCTACAAAATTCTCAATGTCCCACCTTGCCTTGGGCCAATAATAATTGTGAGCCACCTTTTGGATGATGGTACCTATTTTCTCATGGTCCCCATCTGGTTTCACATGTAGGCTCCTTATTAATTCTGCCCTATATCTCTTTGGAAGAACCAACTGTCCGTGACCATGGGATCTAGTTCCGGCCTTCCTGTACATCAACTTGTTTTTCATGTAAAAATCTCCCTTGCCTGGAGTTGTATGACAAGTTGACAATTTCCTGAAACAAGGCTTGAGGGTCTTATCCCCAGCCTGTGCCTTCCTCATCTCTTCTGGAGTGGTATCCAACATAATATCCTCCTCCTGTCTTGAGGTCGACCTGACCTGAAGGGTGGCCATATACACAGGTTTCCTTCTACAATGGTCAGTGTCATGATTGTTCATCTTACAATTTTTACACCACCTTTTCCCTTGGTTGAAGATTTTCTTTCATCATATTTCCTTTCATCGAATTGTGGGGTTTTATTTTTATTGTCATACCGTGGCCTATCAAATTGGTGCTTACCTTTGTTTTGATCTCTAGGATCAAATTTATTAAAGTTCTGTGGTGCCCTAAAATTTTCCACCTGTTTCTTTTTGTTACCTGATACCTCTGCCTGAGCCGCTTGATACCTTTCAGCAACATTTAGCAACTCACCCAGCCTCTCTGCACCTTGTTCCATGAGAAACTTTCTCAGGTCTGGAGCCATGGACTCTCTTAATTGTTCTATAAGGACCATTTCCTTAAGATCTTGGGTTTTCCCCAGAGAAGTCCATTTCTCCAAGTATGTCTCTAACCGTGCAGAGAACTGGTGATAGGTTTCACCTGACAGTAGTTTAGCATTCCTAAATTTGTTCCTATAAAATTCTGCGTTCTTTTCATATCTTAACAAAAGAGCCTGCTTTAGCATGTCATAATTTTCCTGATCACCTATGCTCATTTTGGCAAAAACTTCATAAGCTGCCCCACGAAGCCCTTGAGATAACTTTAAGCTCCACCTTTCTCTCTCTAACCCATATGTGGTAGCTAATAGTTCATATCTATTTAGATAGCTCTCAATATCATCGTCTTTCTCAACAAAATGATCTAAATGAAAGTTCATAGCTGAGGTTGAGGCTCCCTGACTAGCAGTGGCATCAGAGGTAAAGGGACTGGCACCATTTTCAGGAGCATGGCCTTGAAACTCAAACTCCCTTAGTCGTAACTCATGTTCCCTTTGTAATCTCTTATCTTCTGCTTCCCTATCTGCAGCTAATCGCTTGTCTTCCCTTTCTGCAGCCTGTCTTCTTTCCTCGGCTTCCAATGCTTTAGCCTCTTTGTCAGCCTCAATCTGCAACCTCTTAATTTCTTTTTCAGCCTCTAACTTTCTTTCGGCCTCTTTTTCTAATCTTCTTTCTTCCCGTTCAATATTTTTGTCACATTCAGCAGTGACATAAGCAATCATAATTTGCCCGTCCATTCCTAACTCTTTCGCAGTCTGTACAGCAGCAGATCGAAATTTTGCCAAGTCGGCCATTGTCTAACATGCAAATGTAAACAATTCAATCTTTCAATAATTATCTAAGGACACTACAGGCACTGAGAGCTCTACCTTATTTATTTCCACCCAAGGATACCTTTTAATTCTTTATTATTCCCAATATATATAATAGGAGAAAGTTCAATATCCCGGGAGCGAGACCCCAATATATGTGGTAAAGTGGGATGTTATAAATATTTATAGGGGACTTAGTGTACTGACTGAGATCAGCTGTGAAGGTATCTGTATCTAATAGGTGTAGTGTTTTACAGATAACCTTACTTGCTACCACATTATACCTCAGTCAGAATTATTCTGGAATATTGTGATGACTACGTTAAATGTCTAGGGTATGTATATGATGAAGTGTAAGTCACAACAACAACAGACAGATAAACAATTTAATTTATTCCACCACACTTGACAACACTGTGACACTCACACACATTTAACACTCTATAAGACTATCTTAAATGAGGCACTGGTAAAGTTTCAAATATAAATATGTATTAATTACTTTCACTAATATATATGTCCTGATTCAACTACAAAGTGAATCAGGAATCACAATCAATTGTAATTACAATTTATATGTACAGAATTTATCAATATGAACCTTGTAGTGACATATTTTATTAATATTATCCTATGTGTGTCAGTTGTGTAGTAGTAATATGAGGTAATACTGGTTTTGTTTTTTCAAGCTATGTTGTTATTTGTCATCATGACTTCAAATGTTTGTTTATCTTGGAAATAGTATGGGGAAAAGTTCACAGTTCCTATCAATTTAAACACTGTATTTTCCCTCTGTTTTATTATAAAGTCAAATTTTGAGGGGGGGGGATAATGTTGAGCTCCTCTGGCCACAGACGCTTATCTTTCGTGATGGCGGCAGGAAAGGACTCCTCTGCTCGATAGCCTCCCTGTGTTCTGGAGACACCTCACTAGTCACTATCTGGACCCAGGAGTATGCTGTCAGCCTCTAGGTTCAGCAAAGCTCAGACCAGGTGCTGCTCAATAACTTTAGGCTGAAACAAGAAGGTTGTACCTCCTATGGTGGTGTCAAAATCTGCCACTGAGCGATTCTGATTTTGGGGTTGTCTGACACCCTCACTATTTCTTTTGGCTATAATTTATTAATTCCTAGACTATTTGCGTAACGTTTAACATATTCTTTGTCAGCAAGTCCTAAGGAACCCAAATATACAAATTTAATGGGGCTAAGGGGCTGCGTTCAAAATATGTATTTTCTAGGATAGTCGTGCTGTTGCCACCTCCTCACTTCCAAACTTTATGGTGTCTGCTGTACTGTCATACTAATGTCAGGATTTCAGACATAAAACAGTAGAATGTCATGTTTCCTAATAAGCGTTTTGTAAGTTTTAAAACCTAACTCTCGTATGGGTAGTGTTTTTTATCACTGTCGATTTGAAAAAAGCTAGTGCTTGTGGCTTTACACGCGTGATGGTAGTAATTGTATAGCGAGACGCGTGTAGTGTTGCATGCTTCTGGCTTTCAGCCCTCCCTTCTCTCTATCCTAATTCCATCTGTCTTTCGTTTATGGTAACTTAGTGTATAAAATGACATGAATGGAATATTAAATATAGGTCAGCTTGCGTATCTCAAGGTTTTTCTTAGAAAGGCAGTACACGTTTTATTGAAGAAAGCGTGTAATGATGCAGTAGGCTTTTACTATCAACGTGAAACGTTACAATTCGCAGACGAAGGAGAAAACAAGGGGGATTTCGAGTACAGTCATTGTGACAGCACTGTTCTTTACCATTCTTCTTTCCTTTTATTAAATTTATTTGTTAGGCTTTACATTTACTTTTTAATTTATATATGTGGATTAGAATTTCACACGACAACCCCTCTCGGGGTATGAACTAAAGTAGCAGAGAATCTTGGAGTCAGTGGATCTCTAAAGATGTGGTGTTCAGACCTCACCGATGAGTGGTATATACTCTGACACCTATCAATCCACTCCCAAATCAAGTAAGTCAAGAATCAACTTATCCAAGTTAGAACAACACTGTATCTTAGAAGCAATGACCTGGCGGGTGAAACATCTGTTGGTATTTGGATGACTCTCCAGTAAATTACGAAAGTCCTTACATAAAGTTGTCGTACATCCAAAAACAAAAACTTCATTACGAAAGAGTTTTTCGCTGTTTCTCTTCCTTTGTCATATTTATGTCTGTGGGTATTTACAATAGCCCTGGTCGTAGACCCATTTTATGGGATGTTTTGTAATACAGTTTGTTAAGACCCGAGTAGAGCAGTCCCATTTACGATGGTTTGGCCACGCCTACAGAATTGGAGATGAACGTCTATCACGACACATATTGGAAACCAATAGCCAGGGATCCAGATCTACGGGCCGACCCAGAGTTCGCTGGCAGGAAAACATTTGACAATCGCTGAAGGAACAAGGCCTGGCCTGGAACCAGGGCAAAGAAATACACCTTACAGGATAACATGGCGCTTTGTCTGGCTAACATCTACACCACAAGGTAGAAGAGGTTTGTATGGTTTTAAGGACCATCTTCATTGCACACGGTCAACTCAATCACTGCTCATATCTCCTCCCTTAGATTTCAGTACAGCGCAAGATCTCTAAAGCTCCAGCGAGGATCCCAATATAAATTCTACCAGGGCAGTGGCAGTATGGCCTACTCTTTACGATTTTCAACTGCCGAAGAATTGTTACGGTGCGCAACTTGCACACGGCACCTTCTATTGTTTCGCCCTTATCCGAGAAGGCTAGGCATTTGATCTCAATACATAGGGGATCAAGGGGGATTATGATATTAGTTCCGATTAGTTATGAAAAAATGCCATCAAGACTATTCGCCATATCTCTTAGCCACTCCGGCCACTGGGTAGAGGAGGAACGACCAAGTAAGAACATTTGTTTAAAAGATTGTTGAAATGCGCTTTCCGGCGCTGATGAAACATTTTGTTGAAGTTAATCAGAACATGTTCAGTTATTATCATTGAAGGTGGCAGAGCATATAAGTGTCAGCTACGTTAACGTGTGCATCAAACTCCATTTATTTAAAGTTCTTTTACTCTAAACACGGGAAATAAAAGAACGTTTTTACAATTTATGAAATGAACTGACAAAAATAAGTGAATCTTTTCCGTTAATGTACATTCTTTTCACCTGGCAATAATATGCAGTTAATTTCCTCAGTGTCTTGGTTTAACAATTCACTCAGGACTGGGCACCAGATTATAGGTGTTACATACGTTTTAGATTATCTCATACTGGCATTATAATTGGTGTTAGATCTGGAACGTATGAACACTGCAACATGTAACGCGAATGAGTGAAGTTCACTTCGAAGTAATTTTCATTCATTTATTTGACACTGGACAGACGATAAGCTCCATGTTAATGCAATATGCTGGCATATGACATCATATCAATGAGCGATCAAAGACAATGATTGGTAGGCTAAAGTACCGTCAGTCAGAGTCATGATGTCCACGATCATTTTCAAAACTGCACAATGCCAATAGTACACATTTGAAAGAGGCGTTACAGTTTAATTCGTGCATACGTAAATTTTACATTGACGTCACTAAAGAAATCATTCAAATCACTCTCTTGCTGTACGATGGTCGAAAAATGAGTATATAAATTGTAGACTTGGCACTCCTGAACTATATTCACAGCAATCCCATGGAATTCCGCATACTTCTTCTACTAGTTTGAGAACTTATGATCCTGCCATCGTATGAGGGAGCTCATGTTTTACATATTAGCTTGCATCGTCTACCAGGCCCACATGGATTCTAAGTAACATCTGTAGACATTGGTAATTGATAAGGTTCTTGTCTTTTAAATTTGTCTCTGGACTGTAATGAGGATATCGAAATTGAAGATGTTTGTTTGCCAAGATATTGGCTGTACGTTGATTGGCACTTCGACAATTCCAGTATCCTATACGCACATATTTCATCGAAATGCGATCTGCTTTCTATCTGAACCTTCCCTTCTTTTTCTCTCTCTCTCTCCTCTTCTCTCCTCTACTTCTCCTTCTGCATTTGTATTCCTCATTTCATTTGCAGCAGGTATCGACTAGAGAGCACGATCTCCTGGTAGAGCCACCATACCAGGGAAGAGGCAAGGGATGTCCTTACGGAGTCCATCTGCCTGGTGTAGCTCCGCTCGCCCTTCAGACAGCTAATGTTCGCGACTGATTTCCCAGCAGCCATTCAGTCTCTCGGAGCATTGGTCCACGTTAGACTTGGTTGTGACGCAGTGCATTCAACTCATAGGCATGAGAGGAAGTTAAGTCCTTGGTGACAGGAGTGGGAGTAACCTCACGGTTATCACTACGGGCGCCAGCTAGCCACAAAGCGAAAAGGGTGCAGTTTCATAAATATGCCCGTGCTGGTTTCAACGGAATTTCATGCAAGACTTCTGCCATACATCCTCGTTGAGCGCCACATATAACGGCCCCTCTCGGGGTATGAACTAAAGTGGCAGAGGATCTTGGAGTCAGTGGATCCCTAAAGATGTGGTGTTCAGACCTCACCGATGAGTGGCATATACTCTGACACCCATCAATCCACTCCCAAATCAAGTAAGTCGAGAATCAACTTATCCAAGTTAGAACAACACTGTATCTTAGAAGCAATGACCTGGCGAGTGAAACATCTGTTGGTATTTGGATGACTCTCCAGTAAATTACGAAAGTCCTTACATAAAGTTGTCGTACATCCAAAAACAAAAACTTCATTACGAAAGAGTTTTTCGCTGTTTCTCTTCCTTTGTCATATTTATGTCTGTGCGTATTTACAATAGCCCTGGTCGTAGACCCATTTTCTGGGATGTTTTGTAATACAGTTTGTTTAGACCCGAGTGGAGCAGTTCCAGTTACGATGGTTTGGCCACGCCTACAGAATTGGAGATGAACGTCTATCACGACACATATTGGAAACCATTAGCCAGGGATCCAGATCTCCGGGCCGACCCAGAGTTCGCTGGCAGGAAAACATTTGACAATCGCTGAAGGAACAAGGCCTGGCCTAGAACCAGGGTAAAGAAATGCACCTTACATGATAACATGGCGCTTTGTCTGGCTAACATCTACACCACAAGGTAGAAGAGGTTTGTATGGTTTTAAGGACCATCTTCATTGCACACGGTCAACTCAATCACTGCTCATATCTCCTCCCTTAGATCTCAAAGAGGATCTCAGTACAGCGCAAGAACTCTAAAGCTCCAGCGAGGATCCCAATATAAATTCTACCAGGGCAGTGGCAGTATGGCCTACTCTTTACGATTTTCAACTGCCGAAGAATTGTTAAGGCGCGCAACTTGCAGACGGCACCTCCTATTTTTTCGCCCTTATCCGAGAAGGCTAGGCATCTGATCTCACTACGCAGGGGATCAAGGGGGATTACGACATTATTAGTTCGGATTAGTTATGAAAAAATGCCATCAAAACTATTCGCCATATCTCTTAGCCACTCCGGCCCCTGGGTAGAGGAGGAACGACCAAGTAAGAACATTTGTTTAAAAGATTGTTGAAATGCGCTTTCCGGCGCTGATTTTTTTTTTTTGATTTTTTTTTATGCCCCTTCTGGAGTTCAAAATGAGGTCTAATGACTTTATTAGGTTTAATGTGTTAATTGTGTGTGATCCCGGCCCTGGCTAAGACACTCTGCATACCTTAGAAATGATCCCTAAAAGTATACACTTTGATCTTAGCCAAAAGGCTGATGAAACATTTTGTTCAAGTGAAATAAGGGATTTTTTTTTTTTTTTAATTGTGTTTGCTACTTCATTTTGTAGCACGCCCCTTTCAACCATCTACCATGTACATGGATTTGTTGGTTATATCAGGACGTGTTTCTTTTATTGTAATATGTTTTTGTTTGTATTTGTTTTATATTATATTATCTCTAGTCGGTATTTTTCCTTTTGTAGTTATAGTTCAACATGGTTTTTAAAAAAAATTCCAATATATGCTATTTTCTAAGTTAGTATGTTTTTGATTTTTACTGGATGGTTTATTTGGTTAATCTGTATGTTTCTGGGGCGAGTCTTTCACCAGTTTGGACTACTGGTTCAATTCCTTATTTGATTTTTATATGTTAGCTTTAGTTTTTGTAATATAGTGTTTTATTAACTTTTGCATTTCTGAAGGGCTCTTTGTGCCTATGAGATTTTCTACACTCATTTCTACCTTGTGGTTACTACAGTATGTCTTAATGTTTTGCCTCTGTTGGTCATATTTTTTGCAGTCCACTAGAAAGTGCCTAATTGTGTTTGGTTCTTGACACTCTTCACATGTGGGTTCCTCTATCATGAAATATCCAGTTCCCAGCTTGAGTCTCAGCAATTTTTTATTAATTGGTATTTTTAGTTCATCTTTTATTTGACATTTTTTGCTTGGTTTTTTAAGGATTTTATATGAGTGTCTTGCTTTTTTACTTAGGTCCCATGCTGTTATCCATTCTTTAGTTATTTTTTGAGCAATTAAGCTCTTAATTTCAAACTTCCCTAGCCTACTTCAATTTGGTTATGGCTAGTTCTCCCCCCTTTGGCTTCTTTGTCTGCTAGCTCATTTCCTGCTATCCCCACATGTGATGGTATCCATGTTAGTGTTGCACTGCATCCTATATTTTGTAGATATGTATTAACCTGTAGTATTTCCTCTATAATGTCTGGCCTGCTGCCTTCTGTTCTGTTTCTGATTGCTAGTACTGATGATAGGGAATCTGTGAGAATGGTTACTTTTTTTGGTGGATTTTCTGCAGCTATTTCTAAAGCTTTTAGGATTGCCCCTAATTCTGCTGTAAAGATAGATGTATTACTTGTTACTTTGTATCTTTTATAAATTTTTAATTTTGGTATTGCTATTCCTGCTCCTAATTGTCCTTCTTCATCTTTGGACCCATCTGTATATATAGTTAGGCTATTATTTGTATACCGTTCTATGTACTCTAGTGTTTTACTTTTTGCTGAGATTATGTCGTTAGATTTATTTATGATCTTTGATAAGTGGGAGTCAGTTTCTGGCACTTTTAATTCCCATGGTGGGATCTTTGCTTTATACAGAGCACTACTGTTTATCGCATTAAACAGGTCTGGGTATTGATCCACTTCATCCATTGTTTTCCACCCTGACGGGTATCTATTATGGTTTAATGGAATGTGGCCTATGTACTGGTTACCCCTATCAAAGGTTTTATGTGCCGGGTGAGTTGGATCTTTTGCCACTCTTGCCCAGTAGCTGAATCTCAGTTCTTTTCTCCTTAGCTCCAGGGGTATAATGCCTAGCGCTACTTCTAGTGCTTCTGCTGATGTTCCCTTTGAGGCACCTGCTATTATTGACAGTGCCTGGTTTTGGACTGTGTCTAGTTTCTTCTTATTGCTTGGGGCGGCTGATGCATAGATAACACTGGCATAGTCAAGTTTGCCTCTAATAAATGATTTATAGAATGTTAACATTGTCTTATTGCAGGCGCCCCAACCACTTCCTTTCATATCTCTTAGCATATTAATAAGTCCTCTACTGCTTTGCACTAAAAGGTCTATGTGTTTGTTCCAGTTTAGTTGCTGGTCTAGTACCATGCCAAGAAATCTAGTTGATTTTGCTGTGCATACTTTTTGCTTATTAATGCTTATGTCAATTATATTGTTTTTAATTACACGCCCTCTACTGAAAATCATTCCTATGGTTTTTTTAACGTTTAGATTAAATCCCCACTTGTTCATCCAGTCAGATACTTTATCTATTTGTTTTTTGTACTGTTTTATAGAGGAATGGGAGATTTCTTCCCGTTCTCCATATCGCAGCATCATCTGCAAACTGAGATAGGTTGTTTTTTAAGTCCTTAAACTCGTCGCCTAGGTCGTTGACCATAATCGTAAAAATTGATGGTGATATTACTGATCCCTGGGGAATTCCATTCTGTTGCTCATATACCTCAGATCTATCATTGTTTATTTGTACCATGAAGTATCTATCCTGCAGGAAGTTTTCTAGGTAATTGTAGGTTCTGCCTACTATACCTAGTTTCCTGATTTTATGTAGTGCACCCTCCCTCCAACACTCATCATATGCTCTTGCTACATCAAGGAATATAGCTACTGTCTTTTCATTCCTTTTGAAGCCTGTTTTAACATCATGTTCCAGCCTCAGCAGTTGCTCTATTGTACTATGTTGGCTTCTAAAGCCTGCCTGGGTTGGACTGTACAAATTATGCTTTTCGAGATGAAATTTTAGTCTGCTGTTGACTATTGTTTCTAGAATTTTTCCTAGATGTGATGTTAACGATATTGGCCTGTATGAGCTGACATCATGTGCTTCCTTATCTGACTTTAGTATGGGGATGACTACTGCTGTCTTCCATGAACAAGGTATTTTTCCCGTGTGCCAGATTTTGTTGTAGAGGGATGCAATCACTCTTAGAGTTGTATTTGGTACCTTTTTGAGGATTTCATAGCTCAGAATGTCTTCCCCAGAGGTAGTATTGGTTTTTTCTGCTAAAGCTCTTTCTATTTCATCTACTGTAATATCTGCATTTAAATACTTAGCATCCTGTGGGGTTTCCATATTTTCTTCTTTTAATTTTTCTAGCAGTGTTTTTCGTCTATTTATTTCTGCCTTATCTAGACTGTCTATTGAACTAACCTGATAAAAGTATTTAGCTAGTATGTTGGCTTTTTCTCTATCTGTTTCGGCTCTCTCTGGTATTTTAATTGTTGGGATTTTAAATTTCTTGCTGTTTCCTCCTTTAATTGCTTTTAGTTTTCTCCAAACTGTAGTTATTTGGGACCTATGGTTTAATGTTTGACAAAATTTTCTCCAACTCTTTTCTTTAGCTCTGAATATTATTTTATTTGTTTCATTTCTTATTTTTTTATAGTTTGTGTAATTCTCTTCAGTTTTGGCTTTTCTATACTTTGTAAGGGCCCTCTCCCTCAATTTCAGTTGTTCTGAACATCTGTCTGTCCACCATGGTACTGGATTTTTATCTTTGTTTCTTTTCCTATTTTTACCTTTTTGTGTTGGTTTTAAGTGCTCAGGCATATTCCTGTTTGGTGTATATTTTATTGCTATTTTTAAAATCTCATTTGTTAGTTTTTCTGCAAATATATCTATACTGTTAGATTCAATTTGTTCTATGCTTAGTTTACCTAGCTCTAATTGGAAGGACTCCCAATTTGCCTTTTTTAGGTTGAATGTGGGTTTCGAGCTTTTTGGACTAGTTCTATATTTGTCGTTTAGGTTTATTTCTATGGGTAAGTGGTCTGAGCTGGAGTCATTCAGTACTTCCCATTTAGTAGAGGCTAGGTTTGGTGTTATAATACTTATGTCTATTGCTGTATCTCCTCCACTGTTGCATGGGTTAACCCTTGTCACTGAGCCATCATTTAGTATGATTAGCTCTGCACTTTCAATGTAGTCCAACAGTCTTTTTCCTGCTGGATCATTACTGTTGTTACCCCATGCCTCATGGTGTGCATTAAAGTCACCTACCAATAATGTTCTTTGGTCTATTTGTGTGTTAATAGTGGCAATGTCCCTATCGGTTATATTACCCTTGGGGCTATAAATGTTTATTATTTTTAAGTTATCTGGCTCACTGTCTAATGTTATACTTATTCCTTCAATATTTTCTGTGTTGAATTGTTCCCAATTTAATATTTTGTAGTCTTCATGTATTAAAAAGGCCACGCCCCCTCCTCTTCCCTCAGGTCTATCATTTCTAAGTGTTATATATCCTTGGTAGTTCAGTTTTTGTTTGGGGTTCAGGAGGGTTTCTTGTATTGCAAAGATGGGTTTTGCCTCCTTATACTGTCCCATAAGAGACATCAAGTTCTTCCTGGCACCCCTACAGTTCCACTGGACTACTTTGATAGCTCTAGAGTCTTTGGTCCCCATTTAGTATGGTTAGCTTAGTTATGTTATTGTTTTTATTAGGTTTTTTAATAAGGGATCTACTTTTTTTGGTTTTGCACTTTACCTCTTATGTTCTCTACAAACTCATCATTCCAAGTAACCATTATACTCTGAACTCTTTCTGCGAGGTATGGTAGGTGTAGTTCCACTGTTTCCTTAAATTTTTTTTCCATATTTTCTATAGGCCTAGCTCTTTCTCTCTCTATTTTTTTTAGGATTTCTTCATTAGCTTCTTTTATCTCTGCTATTTTTTTGAGGTCTCTCTCTATTTCCTTTTGTGCTGTTTTCATTTCTTCTAGTACCTGTCTGGCTTGGATGAGGATATGTTCCGTCTCTTCTGTGTTGTCATCTTCTTTACTGTTTATGGGTGTTTTGATTTTATCATCTTTCTGGATTTTTTCCTTTATGTCTTTCATTTCACTGGTTATTTGTTTTATTTGTTTCTTAATGATATTTTCTTGAGAGTTTTGGAGATGGTTGTTGGTTTTCTGTCTTTCTTTTATTTGCCAGAATGGTTTGTTTGTTTCTAGTGATTCTTTTAATATGTGTTTTGTCTCTTGATAGACTGGGCATCCCTGATACCTGGCACTGTGGTTACCCTGGCAGTTTGCACATTTTCTGTTTTTGTTTTCTCGTTTATAATCTTTGTCCTCCTTAGCCATTGGACAGTCCACATGTCTGTGTGCTCCCGCACAGAAACTACACCGTGTCGCTCTTTTACACACATGTTGGGTATGGCTAAAGCCTTGACAGTTTGTGCATTGTATAATGCTAGGTATGAATACCTCTGTCATTTTGGCTCTCTGGTGGAGTTTGACTTGCTTGGGTATTTTTGTGCCCTTTACACTTATCACTACCACTGTCGTATTCTTTTGCTCTTTGGTTTTGATTCTTTCTACTTTTTCTATCTCTGTTTGTGGGTTTTCTTTCGTTATGTTAGTGTGGATCTCCTCTTCTGTTAGGTTTGAGTCGACCCCTTTGATGACGAATCTTCTAATTTCCTTGATCAATTCAATCTTTACCTTTATCCCATGTGCGAGTTGTGCTTCTTTTGGGTTACTTTTTAATTCATGTAACAGTGCCTTGCCTTTTTCTGTGTTGTTTACAGTGATTGTTACTCCATTTCCATGTCTTTGCACTTTGTCAATATATTTTTTTCCTATTATTGCTTCTAGAATGACCAGGATTTTGTCATCCGGGAGAGATCTCAGTGTGGCTTCTGTTCCAGCTATCTGAGTTATTTTGATTCTGTTTTTGGTTTCTTTGTTTTCTCCTCCTCTGGTTTCCTGACTTTTTTTTGCTTGTGGTCTCGTGGTTGTCTTCTTTCCTGTGTCCTGTCTGTTTGTTTGCTGTCCGGGTTCCTGCGTCTTCGTTTTTATTGTTTCTGCTTACTGCAGTTTTAATTGCGCCCCCTTTCAGATTTTCCTTTATTGTTTCTATTTTGGGTCCAATTTCTGTGTTTCTGACTATAGGGCTAGTGATCCTGTTCTTTTCTGTCGGGTTTGGTGTTCTACCCTTTTCAGCTGGTTTGACCCACGCTTTTCCCTCTCCGGATTGCGACCTGAGCATTGGTGGCATTGTGATTTATCCTCTGGTTCACTCTGTCTAATGCTAAATAACACAAATTAAGATAAATTATGACTAGGCCTATTTATTTTACTAAAAATAAAACAATTTCAAAAATAATTAGTAGATTATTTCCCTTGGCATTATACGCTGGCTGCACTTCTTTCTCTCTTTTTTTTTTTAAATATTGGCTAATTACTCTATCTTTATTTTATACCTATCACTGATGACTTACAATTAGTATTTATGCTCTATCTATGCTAAATTAACACAAGACAAGTTATTAATATTTTTTTTAATATATAAATTTTAAATTATGTTTAGATATCAATAGTTAAAAGCTGACTAGTCCTACTACTAAGCTAGTAAATTTGAATTAACTTTAATTTTGTTCACGCGCGTCTCAACGATGAAAGATGCCTGTATTAATTACACAAAGAAAAACAAGATGGCTACGGCACTTTACAAAAGAAGACCCCACGTGGTTGGCCTACCTGGGCTTATTTATTCTATTTCACTTATATTTTTATTTAAACCAATACTCCAATCAATTATTAACTAACGTTAAAAGCAATTAACCAATACTAGAGGTTATTAATAATATTGAGATTAAATATGTTAGCGAAGAGAAAAAACTTATCTGAAATTCGTCTTGTGTAGCGTACTGAGAACTTTCACTGGTAAGATCGTGAAATAAGGAGTACAGTTATATTATCATTAAAGGTGGCAGCGCATGTAAGTGTCAACTACTTTAACCTGTGCATCAAACTCCAGTTATTTAAATTTTTTTTACTCTAAACACGGGAAACAAAAGAACGTTTTAACAATTTATAAAATGATTTGAAAAAAATAAGTGAATTCTTTATGCATTATATGATTTTGTATAACGAATTGATAAAATTAAATACGTAATGAAAATCTGTTATTTAGTTTCATACTTTTCTAATAGTTAAGTTGTTCCCCTTTGGAAGTAAATTGGATGCCTCCCCCTAATTTCTTTAACTCTACCTTTTAAAATATCACGTGGTTATGTTTTTTTTCCACTCATTTCCGAGGTTCGACATCACGTCACTTTTGTATTAGCCATAAAAAAGTATATTTACGTGAAAGACCACTAGCTGGCAGTCTGACCGTCACGTCGTAAGTTTATTCGAGTATGTCTGCTTGTTCAATCCATATACAGTACTTATTTATTTATATATTATTATATACTTATTATATTTATAGATTATTATATAGGTAACGATTTTTACCTCTATATCTAGTATTGCTAGTGTGCCGCCAGGTTTCAGGGCTGTCCAGTGTACCAGCAAACAAAACAAGCACTAAAAGAATCCATCTTAACAAGAACACCATTTAAAGCAGTAATTAAAGAAATAAAAGAAAACACCAAAAACACAAACAGTAAAGTTGTAGAAGAAATCAAGTCTGTAAAAGAAGAAATTAAAACTATTAAAACACAGCTGTCAAAAGAAAAAGACCAGAAAGCAGCTAACAAAACAAAAGAAAACATTCAGCCAGACAGTTCAGCTACAACATTAGAAAATGTGAATGCGCTGAAAAGTGCAGAGGCATTGCTTCAAGAAGTGAAAGCCATACAGCACCAAATTGCCCAAGATGTGGCTAAACTGACTGTACTGAAAGAAGAAAATGAAATAATACTAGTCAAACTGTCTGAACTAAAAGAGTAAAATGAAATAATGCTAAAAAGAATGGAAAGGGAAAGACAGGAGATTAACCTAGGGAGTGAAGCGAATGTGATATTGGATGAAAATAGGAAAGTGGTAAAAAAAAAAAACATAATGCAACAGGGAAACAAAAGCAACCTAGAAGAAACTATCAAAGAACAAGTTGAGGTACTTTTACCATACATAGTGGAAAAAGTTAGTTATAAAATGACAAGTCTAAATGAGGAATTTCTCGAAAACATGGTTGATAATGGTACAGGAAATACAGAATAAGAGCAAATTTGATAGTTTAACCAAAAATAAAAGGGATACTTGATGATGTTAAAATACAACGTAGAAGGATTTAGAATTATACAGTGGAATTGTAGGGGTATCAAAAAGAATTTTGCACCCCTACTAGCAAAGACAGAAGGAACTACCTCTATTTATGCTCTTCAAGAGACATATTTAAACCCAAATAGTAGATACAGTTGTAAGGGCTTTAAGACACTTAGGCACGATAGGAAAGAAGGTAGAGGAGGGGGTGTCGCAGTCTTAGTTAGCGAAACATTTAAAATTATAGACTGGGAAATATTTGATACAACCAACATAGAAGGTATCCAGGTAACTATAGCAGCAGAACCAAACAATCTAACAATCCTAAATGTATACGCTAAAGATGGCACAATTAAAGATGAAGAAATACAAGCCATAAGCACCAGACTAGGCCCCAAAACAGTCATAGTAGGCGATTTTAATTCCTATCATTATGCTTGGGGTGGACAACATGCAGACAATGCATGAAAGTGCCTACTTGAATTCATAGAAAACAATGACCTGCTAATTCTAAATGATGGAACTGCAACTAGAATTAATCCACAAGCTAACAGGGCAGACTCAGCAATAGACATAAGTATAGCAACTAACAACCTAGCGAATGTAAATTGGGAAGTGTTACAAGATACAAACTCAGATCATCTGCCCATTGTAATAACCATGCATGAAAAGGTCATTCCAAACCCAGAACCAGTGAAACCGACTTTCAGCTATAAAAAAGCAAACTGGAAAGCCTTCCAATCAGACCTGGAGGTGATGGAATATAAAGACATGGAAACAGATGATACTGACTTGTGGGCAGAAACACTGACCAATGTAATTCTGAAAATAGCAATTAAATATATACTTACTTACTTAGTCGTTCCCCTTCTACCGTGAGGTGTAGAGGTTTGGAAGAGAGAGCGCCAGACCATTCTATCAGCTGTCTTCTTCCTGGCCTGGTTCCATTCTAGTCCTCGGTCCTTCAAAGATTGTCTAATGTTGTCCTCCCAGCGGACTCTGGGTCGTCCTGGAGGTCTGGATCCCTGGCTCTTTGTTTCCCATGCTTGTCGTGGTAGCCGATCTTCTCCCATTCTGCAGACATGGCCAAACCATCTTAGTTGGGACTGTTCTATTTGGGTCTGCAGCGGATGGGATTTTAGGCCTTGACGGATCGTCTGGTTGCGGACCATGTCTCTTCTTGTTACTTCAACCACTTTCCTCAGATACCTCATTTCTGAGGTTTGGATCAGGCTTTTGTGGGTTGTAGTCATTGCCCACGACTCGCATCCATATGTCAAGACTGGGACATAGGTGGAGCGGTATACAGCCATCTTCGTTTTCTTACCAACCTCTTTCTTGCTGAGGAATCCACGATTTATGGCCTGAAAAAGTCTCCCAGCCGCTGCTTTCCGAGTGGCCAACTCTTCTTTGATGCCTCCCTTTCGGTCTATAATAGCTCCGAGATATTTAAAGTGGTCGACCTGCTCCAGGACCTGTTCTCCCAACTTAATCTGATGTTTTCTTTCTTCTCGTGATATCACCATGGATTTTGTTTTAGAGCTGCTTATGACCATCCCTCTTTTCTCTTCTTCATGGAAATGACCATGCTAGATGGGGTGGAGTTATCGGAAGATATGGAGAAGATACTCTCAATGACAATGGAAAGCGACTCCTTAGATTCTGCAGTGAGCAGAATCTGATCATTACAAACACAAAGTTCCCCCATAAGCGCATACATGCATACACTAGATGTGAACCAACCAAGAATGAGAAGTCAGTGATCGACTATGCCATTGTTCGGAGAAGCTCATTCAGATATGTCCGAGATGCAAGAGTCTGGAGGGGGCCAGAGATTGGAAGTGATCACTACCTGCTAACAATCAAACGAACAACTGAAAGAGTTGCTCAGCCTAGGAACTGCCCAACATCACGCAAGAAACTGATATCACGAGAAATATATACCAAATAAAAATATGCCACAGCACCTAAAACCAATAAATAACATTAATAAGAAAAGAAAAACTCAGTGGAATAAAGAACCAGTTGCCTGGTGGAATAAAAGCTGTGCAGAAATTCATGAGAGAAGAAAAAGGGCATTACAAAAATATAGAAATAACAGAACAGAAGAAAACTATGATGAGTATAAACATATTAGGAATGAATCTAACAGAATAATATTTAAAGCCAAAGAAACTAACTGGAAGGAGTTTTGTCAGTCACTTAAACCTAGCACCCAAATAAAAGAAGTATGGAAAAAGCTTAAGGCAATCAAAGGGAACAATAAGAAAACAATAATGCCAACAATCAAACTACCAAAGAGAGCAGAAACAGATAAAGAAAAAGCTAATGCCCTTGCTGAGTATTTCTATAAAGTCAGTGCAAAAAGTAGTCTTGGACAGGAAGAAAATGAGAGAAGAGAAAGACTTAGGAGACAGTTTTCAAAAGAACTACCAGCCCAGATAGATGAAACAAACTATTTAGATGCTGATATAACAGAGGAAGAAGCAACTAGTGCAATAAATGAGAAAGCTCATACTGCCTCAGGGCATGATATACTTAGCTATGAAATCCTTAAGAAAATACCCAAAAAAACTATAAACAAAATAACTCCCCTTTATAACAAAATCTGGAAATTAGGAAAGATACCAAAAGCATGGAAAGTAGCTATAATAGTACCCATCCTAAAACCCAATAAGGAAGCCCATGATGTAAGTTCATGTAGGCCTATCTCCTTAACATCACAACTAGGTAAAATACTGGAAACTGTTGTCAACAAAAGAGTTAAATTCTATCTGGAAAAAAATCAGTTATATAGCACAAACCAGTCAGGGTTTATCTTCTTCTTCTTCTTCTTCCATCCTTAGCAATCAACCGGCAAAGCAGTATGTGGCCAGTACGCCTAGTGGCGTCTTAGGGCAACAACAAATTGATCAATCTATCGCTGTTTTCACCACGCCTAGTGGCGTCTTTGTGGAACAAAAACAGACCAAACAATCTATCATTGTTTCCGTAATCAGATTGGTTGGCAAGCAGGTGATCAGCCCACTGTGCGAAGTTTTTACGGGATGGGGTAAACAGCCCCATGCCCATACCCTCCTTAGTCGCTTTTTACGACATGCGTGGTAGGGTGCAGTGTTACTATTCTTTGCTCCCCTTTCGGGCCCCGGTAACACACGGGTGAGTCAGGGTTTATAGCAGCCAGAAATACAGTAGACCAGCTTGTAAGATTAGAACATGATGTAAAGCTAGGGTTCAAGAGGAAAGAGAAAACAGTGGCAGTCTTTCTAGATGTAGCCAGAGCATATGATGAATGCTGGCGAGATGGAGCTCTTTACAAAATGAAGAAGATTGGCATCACTGGTAAAACTTATAGGTATCTAGAAAACTTTTTACAGGACAGGTATTTTGCTGTACAGGTGAATAATGATAGGTCAGAAATATATGAACAACAGAATGGGATTCCTCAGGGATCAGTGATTTCTCCTTCAATTTTCACTATAGCTGTAAATGATTTAGCAGATGAATTTAACGACATTAAGAATGCAATATCACAATTTGCAGATGACTGTGCCATTTGGCGATCTGGAAAAAACTTGGACCATGTTTACCAAAAACTTCAAAATCAAATAGACAAAGTTTCAGAGTGGATGAAAAATTGGGCCTTCCAAATTAATGTAAACAAAACAGTAGGTATGATATTCAGCAAAGGAAATTTAAAAAAAAAATAACAAAATCAATATAACCATTAAAGGACAGAAAATATATACCTCCTCAACAACAAGATTTCTGGGCTTAACATTAGATAAACAACTAAATTGGAATAAACATATAGACAATTTAGTAGAAAGCTGTAGGGGACCCCTAAATATACTAAGGATAGTAAAAGGTAATGGATGGGGGGCCAGCAATAAAATAATGCTTATGTTCTACAGGTCTTTCATCAGGGGGAAACTGGATTATGCAAGCATAGTCTATGACTCAGCTGCAGCTTCTAACAAAGCAAAACTGGACAGGATTCAAAATGCAGCCATGAGAACCATTACAGGTGCATTTATATCAACACCAGTAGAAGCGCTAGATGTAGCTCTTGGCATACCACCCCTTGGTCTAAGACGGAAAGAACTAAGATTAAATTATTGGAGTAAAGTAGCACAAGAAGTGACCCACCCAGCACATAAAGCATTTGTCAAAAATCAACCAAGTGTACGGGACGTCCCCTTAAACAAAGATAGATATCCAACAGGGTGGAGAACTATAGAAGATCTAACACAGCTCAAAGAACTATCAAACACAATTAAAAATAGTAATAAATATAGAAGCAAAATACCACCCTGGGAACTAAAAACACCAATCATAGACTACTCACTTACTGAAAAGATCAAGCAAAACATAGAAGATAAGGAAGCCAAAATGATAAGTAGAAAGTTCATAGATCAACTAACTAAACAAAGTCTGGCCGTCTACACTGATGGATCCAAGGGGATAGTGGGCAACTAGGTGCCGGAGTTGTAATACCACAATGGGGAATAAAAAAGAGATACAGTGTAACTGAAGGGGCTTCGATTTTTACCGCAGAGATGGTAGCAAGTCTAAAAAGTTTAGAAATAATCGAAGATAACCCACCAGAAGCTGTTACGATATTTACAGACTCACTATCATCACTACAAGCACTAGAACACCCAGGTAAATGTAGCCGGCTAGACATAAAGGAAGAAATTCTAGCAATTAATACATCACTAGGGAACAGAGGATGTAGTGTGAGGCTAGTGTCGGTTCCAGCACACATAGGTTTTGTTGGTAACGAGTTGGCAGATCAGAACGCCAAGAATGGAAGAACAAGTAAAAACAATATAAGAGCAGGACTGGGAAGGTCGCAGATCAAGAGCCAAGTGAAGATAAATATAAACGAGGAATGGAAGACAACATAGAAGAAAAGTAGAAAAGGCAGACACGCGTTCAAACTGCTGAAAGAACCAACGAGGACGTGCCAGGTCAGAGAAGAATTAAAGATACCATCAAACAAAAAACTGTGGCGTCTCCGTCTCGGTGCAGCATACTTTATGATAGAAGAACCACACTGCCAAGAATGTCAGGAAGAGAATGACATAGACCACTACCTGATCCACTGTATAAAGTATGAACAACAAAGGCTTGAATTAAAAACTTACTATAGAAATCACAATATAGACTTGACAGGTGATAAAGTTTTAAGTATATATGCCCCAAGAGATGCCCAATCAATACTTAAAAGATATATACATAAAACAAAGGAAAACATATAAGGTTAGTAACACACACACAAAAAACAAAAAAAACACACAAAATGAAAATTAAAAAAAAACAACTTACTAACTACTCACAGGACAAGGAAAGACAACAAGGTGTTAAATAAAAAAATACAAAAAAAAACAACTCAAAAAGAACAAATACTAATACAAAGTAAAACCAAGTGTAAAGGACAATAGTTATCAAGAAACAATACAAAAGAGAAAATAAAATGGACAAATACAAATATAAATTAAAATTTAGCAACTGCTAAAGACAATAGCTATCTAAATTGAATAAAAAAAAAATGACACTAAATACCCCAATTATAACCACATTTCAGGTTGAACAGGGCAGACCAAGATGGAACGAGAAGAGGCAATAACGGTCAGCTGTTAAGTGCCCGCTCTCCACCCATCATCTCATCAAAACAACAACAACAACCGACGTGTCGTCAAAAGTACTACTAGCTGAAATGAAGATCCATGTGTGTTTTTCGGTTCCTCTTGTGTCTACTGATAACTTGTGTCTTCCTTAACTCCAGCTGATTTTTGACTTTGTCAATGATGATTTGACGTATGGTTTCTAAAACTGCAATAAGTAATTCTTTCTTTGGATTATTTTATGTTTCACTGTGTTGTTTTATTTGATATGTCAGTGATAAACTGTCTCTTTTGTTCTACGCGTTTGTTCGTTGTTGGTGGAATGTCTGCTTTTTTTTCTACACGTAGTTATGTAACTTTAATCTTTGTAGTCAGTTTTCGACGCGGGGTTTGATGTGTAGTTTCTGTTTACTTGACAGCGTATTTGTTGTCAAACTATTTATTGTCTTAGTTAATGGCTTCAACACTCATTCTCATACCGCTATGACATATATTAATAATCTAAAAAAAAAACCTATGTGACAGCGTTGCAATACTGCTCCAGTCAGTCAATCTGTAGTTCTATCAGTATTACACTGAGTATTACACTCCTAGTTAACCTGTCTATAGTTATGTCAACATTACATATATGTCCCAGTTAGCTAGTCTATAGTTCTGTCAACATTACATATATGTCCCAGTTAGCCAGTGGCGTATCCTGGTAATGCGAGCTAGGCGTGCTGCTACTTAAAATGAATATGTACGCCTACTATTTAACTTCTTCCCCTCTTAATTTAAAAACCATCTATATTCAATTACGCAACGATAGTTATTAGGGGTATATGTCAATTATCTCCGAAATACTAATTAACTTACAACTTGAAACTCACTGTCACTGTAATAATCTGCATTCCCGGCAACTAACAAAAATTAATCACAAAAAACACTGGACGGACACAGCCGATTTTTACAACTCGAGAGCTGCTAGGCCACCGCACGCATGTTCGCATTGTAATGACGTATCTGCCCATGACCCCGATTCACACAAACCAGTCTTTAGACGTGAATCCGAACGGTCCAGCACGCATTGTGACGGAATTACCCGAGAAACTTCGGGCGATTGCTACAACCAATAAAAACTGCACTATAAAACGCGTCTGTGAAACTGAAACTAGATGTACTCGTAGATTCTATGCGGGAAAATCCGTTATCCTGATGCGTGCGGTCCGAAAGCAAAACTTAGAGGAGAAATATTTTATAGAATAATAAATTAAATTTTTATTTTCCTTCGCGCATAGGTGTGCGCAGCACGCACAGCACACATAGAGAATACGCCACTGCAGTTAGCTAGTCTATAATTCTGTCCACATTAGTGTTTATGACTTCTAGTAGTTTTTGAGTTGTGTATATGATTCTATTGAGATTGTAAGTAATGTCTATGAGTTCATTACGTTCGATAGTAGTGGCTATATGTCTGCTACGTTCGTGAGTATTATCTGCAATAATATTATTAATAATAATACGTTCTTGAGCAGTGTCTATGCGTCTATTACGTTGTCAGTAGTGTCTATGTCTATAAGTATATTACATTTGCCAGTAGTCTCTATAAGTGTATTACGTTTGACTGTAGTATAAATGAGTGTATGTCGTTTGCTAGTAGTGTCTGCGAGCGTATTACGTTGTCCTGTAGTATCTATGAGTGTATTACGTTTGTCAGTAATGTCTATGAATGTATTACTTTTGTCAGTAGTGTCTATGAGTGTATTACTTTTGTCAGTCGTGTGTATTACTTTTGTCAGTAGTGTCTATAAGTGTATTACGTTTGTCAGTAGTGTCTATGAGTGTATTACGTTTGTCAGTGATGTCTATGAGTGTATTACGTTTGTCAGTAGTGTCTATGAGTGTATTACGTTTGTCAGTAGTGTCTATGAGTGTATTACGTTTGTCAGTAGTGTCTATGAGTGTATTACTTTTGTCAGTAGTGTCTATGAGTGTATTACTTTTGTCAGTAGTGTCTATGAGTGTATTACTTTTGTCAGTAGTGTCTATAAGTGTATTACGTTTGTCAGTAGTGTCTATGAGTGTATTACGTTTGTCAGTAGTGTCTATGAGTGTATTACGTTTGTCAGTAGTGTCTATGAGTGTATTACGTTTGTCAGTAGTGTCTATGAGTGTATTACGTTTGTCAGTAATGTCTATGAGTGTATTACGTTGGTCAGTAGTGTCTATGAGTGTATTACGTTGGTCAGTAGTGTCTATGAGTGTATTACTTTTGTCAGTAGTGTCTATGAGTGTATTACGTTTGTCAGTAGTGTCTATGAGTGTATTACGTTTGTCAGTAGTGTCTATGAGTGTATTACTTTTGTCAGTAGTGTCTATGAGTGTATTACTTTTGTCAGTAGTGTCTATAAGTGTATTACGTTTGTCAGTAGTGTCTATGAGTGTATTACGTTTGTCAGTAGTGTCTACTAAAGTATTACGTTTGCCAGTAGTGCCTATGAGTGCACTATGTTTGTCAGTAAAGTTTGTAAGTATATTACGTTTGTCAGTAGTGTCTATGAGTCTGTTACGCTTCATTCATTCGTTATCCTTCATCAACAAAATCATGCCAGGTCCTCCTTTCACGTGCCTTCCACGTGATATCGTTACATGTCTCCTTTATACTTATCGTTGTCTGTCTCTGGTTACCATCATTATGTTTTTGTGTTTGTCGCCTTCTCTCACCCCCCCCCGGTGATTTCACAACATGGACTATCTTGTCATGATATCTACTTGTTTAATCAATGTGTTTCTTATCCATCACCAACGTCTCTTGTTGCACTGACACATGTCCGATTCGTGTTATCAGTTCCACATTATAATCATATGTAATCTTGTCATACCATTACAATCGTTCTATTCTACAGAAGCACTTATTTATGAGCTCTGTAACTTTTTGAATTTTTATGTTTTTAATGTTCTCCATGTTTCAGAGCTATACAAGGGACTTACTTGACATTTGAGCTGAAGATTCTATTTTATACATCAAAAGTGAAATTTCTCCGGGGTCACGCAGGTTGACAAACACCAAAAATAAAATTGCCCACAGCTCTGTATTTTCTTTTCAGCTAAATACGAAAACAATCCACGCCCACCCACGGCGTCCCTGACCGTCAGTCATGGCGTCCCAGGGCGCCGCGGCGCACAGGTTAAAAACTGCTGATCTAGACCATGATCCCGATAAGAGGTGTTACAAACACCCTGAGATGCCACCACCACTATTGACACTACCAATACCAACAAATATTGACGAACTAATCTCTTCTGACGACACCACAGTCAGTCACCAGGGCCCAAATAGTGCCAACCTCACAAGAAATTCTGATCCCCTTTATATCCCTACACGGACCAACTGTAGACACCTGTCACAACTAACCTCCGCTGCTCTGTCTGGATCACCACCTTCCTAGCACTAAGCTACGAAGTGCACCTTGTAATATATCAAACTGTGATCCTAGACGCCAGCTGCACTTTACTCTACAACTTGTTACACTCCTTCTATCAATAATTGAACAACCTAAAACTAAAAATATATTTGCCTTGGAAACATATTGGGAGTTGTTATTTGAAACGATAGATTCAAAAATAAATGTAAACATGGTCCCATTGGACAAAGCAGTAGATACTGGTACGAAACGGGGACTGTTCACTGCCATTTCAAGTAAATTTTGTGTAAAGCAAGATCGATGAGAGCAGGCGGAGAAATTTTCTAACATAGGAAAAGCCTGGACATAGGGCAGATCGAAAATGTGCCATATTCTATTGCCTAGTCATCGTTTACTTGTCTTATTTCCTTGCATCTGTGGTAAGATTGATTTTCTTAACATTTTATTAAAAATAAAATTTGAATGTGAAATACTAACATACGACTGTAAGTAAGTGAGTCTATGGCAGACTCAAAACAGAGTCTAGAGATTGATCCAGCATATGAAAGACTATCAGAGAGGTGTAGACCAACTAAATTATATAGGATTATCATCAGGAGCATAATACCTATCCTATTGTATGGACAACAGATTATTGCTGGAATTGCAGAGGCGTTGTAACTATTAGGGGAGAGGAATACTGGTATACCTGGTCACATCAAAAGAAACTGGTGAAAGGGATTGTCGTAAAGAGCTGATCTTGCATGTTTGTTTGTAATGTGCCTGTACTGGTTGTTGAATATTATTGTAGGCTGTTGATTACGAAGGAGGCATATCCTTCTGATTTCAGAGGGTTGTGGTTGCTGTCAATAACTGGTGCCAGACTACAGTGGGCCGATATATTCATGCCACAGTCTTGCCTTTTTCGGAGACAACTGTAAACCACCATCATTCTTGAAGAAGTGGGAGCTGAAGGTTGTCGTTCAGCGAAGTGCAGGAAGAGTCCTACATCATATTACAAAGATAGGTGCATGTTCGGCACCTGATCGCTCAACTAACATTATATTAAAAATAAGAGACTGGGAATAGTGATATAAACATTCCATCAGTGTCCACAAAAACTTACAAACAACATGCAGAGATGATGATAATAAACAATCAACCAGTGTATACTAGAAGTCCCCTCAGTTAGACAATACAACTACACCCTTATATAATAATAATATGTGCATTATGGTCAGAAGACCCATTGTGTAAATTGATTGATGTAATTAATTTCTATGATTTCACTTTTGATTGTCAGTCCTGATTCCAAATAAATTAGATTCAGGACAATAAATTGAAAAAACATTAACTTTATCAAACTTTCAACCACTGACTTACTAAAGATAGTCTTTTAAAGTGTAGTTCGTATGTGATTGTCGTGGTTCTGTGGTGTTGTATTAGATAATAAAATAATTTGTGTAATTGTTTATATGTTCAGTTGGTTAATGCAACCTTACACTAACATTTCATAACCCTAGACACCAAACGTAGTCATCTTTCAGTCTATCTAGAATAAGTCTGAATGAGATCATAGTGGTGGTAGTAGAAAGGTGCCCTGGAAATTTACTCTAATATTTATTATATTCAGGGACCTTCACAGCTGACCTCATTCAGTACACTAAGATTTCTTAACAACAAACTGTATTAACATCAAACCCACCACAGATGTCGTACCATATTCAATGTGGAGTATTGTTTAAATAAACGTGTGAAATGTGCCAAGAAGTTAGGCCTTAATAACTGAGTATCTGTGGTGCGGGCCAGGGAGAGTTGTGTGTTTGGCCATATTACTTGGAATGTAATAATATATATATGAATCAATAAGGATATCCCTGGAAAAGTGCTCAGCTGGCCAAGATATCTTCAAGAGATATATACAGGACGTCTGGAGGAATGTTCCTGAATACATACATAATATTATAAAGATTTATTTCCTCGCATCAATCACTATATGTGGGAATCGATGACAAGATCACTAATGTGGAACTGATGACAAGTTCACTAATGTGGAACTGATGACAAGATCACTATATGTGGAATCTATGTCAAGATCACTAATGTGAAACTGAGGACTATTTCACTAATGTGAAACTGATGACAAGATCACTAATGAGGAACATATGACAAGATCACTAATGTGGAACTGATGACAAGATCACTAATGTGGAGCTGATGACTATTTCACTAATGTGAAACTGGTGACAAGATCACTAATGTGGAACAGATGACAAGATCACTAATGTGGAGCTGATGACAAGATCACTAATGTAAAACTGATGACAAGATCACTAATGTGGAACTGATGACTATTTCACTAATGTGGAACATATGACAAGATCACTAATGTGGAACAGATGACAAGATCACTAATGTGAAACTGATGACTATTTCATTAATGTGAAACTGGTGACAAGATCACTAATGTGGAGCTGATGACAAGATCACTAATGTGGAACTGATGACTATTTCACTAATGTGGAACAGATGACAAGATCACTAATGTGGAACAGATGACAAGATCACTAATGTGAAACTGATGACTATTTCACTAATGTGGAACAGATGACAAGATCACTAATGTGGAGCTGATGACAAGATCACTAATGTGGAACAGATGACAAGATCACTAATGTGGAGCTGATGACAAGATCACTAATGTGGAACTGATGACTATTTCACTAATGTGGAACAGATGACAAGATCACTAATGTGGAGCTGATGACCATTTCACTAATGTGAAACTGGTGACAAGATCACTAATGTGGAACCGATGACAAGATCACTAATGTGAAACTGATGACAAGATTACTAATGTGGAGCTGATGACAAGATCACTAATGTAGAACTGATGACAAGATCACTAATGTGGAGCTGATGACAAGATTACTAATGTGAAACTGATGACAAGACCAGATCACTAATGTGGAACTGATGACTATTTCACTAATGTGGAACGAACGAACGAACGAACGAACGAACGAACTTTATTTTCAAAGGGTTGAGAATTGGGCACGCAGGCCCGTCTGACATTCTGCCCTTCCTTTCTCCCGTCTTTTATACTGATTTCATTTATTCTCACATACAATTTACCCATCAATTCAAGGAATTCAACGTTGTACAGGTAAAATAATAGCATACTCACATTCACAGTATCTAATTATAAACATGAAATAAAATATGTTGAAAAGTACAAACTAAGTATTACCATGAAACAAAATATGTTGAAAAGCACTAACATCATCATTAAACCTACACTCGATATTATACCATTTGTTCGGAAAAATAATCATATTAGGGGGGCAGATAATCAGAACTCATAAAGTATTCGAAAAGTTTACGATTGTATGAATAGGGACTGAGGTTGTTATGTTTTAGATAATGTGGAAGATAGTTCCAAAGATGAGCAGCAGAGTAAGCTAAGCTTTTCTTGAATAAGTCAAGCCTAGGCTTGGGCACTTGTATTTTGTTAAGGCGTTGACTGCGTCTTTCACTGTATTTGAACATTGGCCACAGATATGTTGGAGCATTCTGTGACAGGATTTTGTGAACAAATTTAGCTTTGTTGAACAGAAAGCGCTTTCTTAGAGGCAGTATTTTGAGATATTTATATAGATCTACACACTGTGTTTGGCAGTTGTCAGAAACTAGACGCACTGCACGCTTTTGTAGTGAATGGAGTCTTTTTGTGTTGGACATAGAACAACCATCCCAGATTGTGGAGCAATAGTCAAGGTTTGTTTGTATGTGAGATACATAGAACAATTTTCGTGCATCTTCATCTAGGAAATGTTTGATTTTAGCTAACTGGTAAACTTTCTGTGCCGTTTGCTTAGTCAGTGCATGAACATGTGAGTTCCAATTAAGATGCTGGTCAACGACTATTCCTAGAGTTTTATGTTCATTAACGTTTTCAATTGGTGAGGTACCAATATAGATCTGAAGTGTTGTTTTCTCAGAATTTTGTAATTTTTGTCTAGTTGATATTAACATGCACTTTGTTTTAATTATATTAATTAGCATGCGATTTCCGATGCTCCACTTAATCAGATTGTCTGTATCTTTTTGTAACGATAGTTCGAGTGTGTTGCAACTCGTATCACTCGTGTAGATAGTACAGTCATCAGCAAATAGGTCACAGGATGCGTGTTCGACGTGTAATGGAAGGTCATTAATGTATATGGCAAAAAGTAGAGGCCCAAGAATAGAGCCCTGAGGAACGCCGGTATTTATTATGGTTGGGTATGAGCAAGAGTTATTGTAAGAAACTACATGTTTTCTGTCTGACAGGAATGATTTAATTATCGTCACTAGTTGAAGGTTTACTTTTGATGTTTCTAGTTTTCTAATTAAAATAGCGTGATCTATCATATCAAATGCTTTTTTAAAGTCTACAAAAACTGCCCCACATATGTTATCGTTATTAATATTTAAGTGCCAGTTGTCAATCATCTTAGTTAGAGCTGTGTGACATGAATGTTTAGGTCTAAACCCCGACTGACTATCAATTAGCAAGCCGTTGTTAACTAGGTGTTGTAGTGTTATTTTATGTATGTGTTTTTCTAGTGGTTTGGATAGCGATGATATTAAGGAGATTGGCCTATAGTTACCAAGGTTATTATTGTCGGAAGAGCCAGGTTTTAAGAGAGGATATACCTTAGCGACTTTAAAGTGCCACGGAAAGTAGCTCCGTGCGATACATTGATTGTATATGTATGTAAGCGAATCACTAATAGCTGGAGCCGCATAACGCAGTATTCGATTACTGACTCCGTCAAGTCCTGATGAGTTATTATCTTTAAGTCCTAGAAGATAGTTATACACTTCATTAACTGTCATAAACGGAATGTTGGATGGGATTGTGTTGGTACATTTGTTCTCACAAAATACTGACAGCCTGCCTAAGTCACAAGGTGAATTTGGTATTGTAGATTTAAGACTGTTTATTTCTGCCTGAAGGTAATTGCTGAAGTCTGTGGGAGTAAATGAAGTATTAGGGGTTGACGAGACTGACAGATTTCGCTTGTTCGCTAAGGTATTGATTGCTTTCCATATATCTTTACTGTTTGTTTTGTTCTGAACCAAATTTTTAAAGTAATTCTTTTTTTCTCTACGAATTAAATATTGCACGTTGTTCCTCTGTTCTCTGTATATGTTAAAGTCCTTGTTTTTGTGAGCTTGATCTCTCTGCCTCATGGCGTCTAGCACTGCTTGTGTGATCCAAGGAGATTTGACCTGTCGTTTCACACGAACTTCTTTAGTTGGTGCGTGGTTATCAAACACACAAAGAAAGATACGTGTCCAATGGGCAATGGCGTCATCGGGATCAGAAAGCTGGTAAACACTGGCAAGAGGTGCAGTTCGCAAATCATGTAAAAATAGTTCACGGTTGAAATGTTTAAAACTTCTAAATTTAATACTGATATGTTTATTTCTTGGAGCTTTATATTTATTCTTTGACCACGTGCAACATATAGGGTAGTGGTCACTCATCGCGACAGTAGGAACAGAGCATTCTATAATATTGTCTGCACAGGTGACGTAGATGTGGTCAATTATTGTGGATGATGCATTTGTTACCCTGGTAGGCTGGTTGACTATTTGTTTTAGGTTGTAAGATAGGATGATGTTTTCCCATGTTTGGTTTATGTTGCGCATGTCGATGTTGAAATCGCCTAGAAGAATAATTTCTTTGGCAGTGGTAAATACTTTATCCATCATAGTGGTGAAATCTTCATACCAGATGGCTCCTGCACTGGGATTTCTATAAAGATACCCGACTAGAAATTGTCCCTGAGTCGGTAGTTTTATTTCTAACCATATGCACTCGGTCTCTGCTGTCTCTAAATCGCTTCTGCGGCGATAACTAATAGAAGTGGAAATATATACTACAATACCTGTTTCTAGCTTTCTACTTGAGTCTCGCCGAACTGTTTTAAAACTATTTAGGGCAATTTCACCATCTGATATTTTGTCGTTTAAGCGACTTTCGGAAAGTCCAAAAACATGAAAATTTTTATTTAGAATTTGTGTAAGCTCAGGAAGTTTGCCTAATAAATGGTAAATGTTCAGGTGGCCCAGCCGTAGACCATCCTTAATTAGCCATTGTGTCTGATAGGTATGCATTTTATTTTGGCGAGTGGTTTAAAAAGGAAAATAACAAAAGCAATTTTAAATACGAACCCACGAAAATTTAAACTAATTAACGTCACCAAGTAAGTGAAAATGCAAATGTTAGTACTTAACGTACGAACACTTGGTACAAGTATTGCTAAAAAATCACAATTAACTGAAATTGTCAGTAGTATATTAAAATAGTCACACAACAGTAGGCACGCACGTTTTCACACCACAACACTAAAATTCTAACAAAGTAATTAAGCAATACTGAGAGGATACGAATTAAAAAAAAGTAAAATGAAAAAATCTTGCAAATTATGAAAAGAACTGTCGAAGGCCTGTAGCCAATGAAATTAAAGTGTTTTGAGAAAGTAACAAAGTACTTATTACTTTATGCGTCACAGTAATCAATTAATTTTTCAGGGGAGAGACGGCTTTGGTCGCAGGGATTAAGTCAATGAAAAAAAAAAAATGAGTGGATTAATCATCGATAATGGATGTCTCTGTCAGGTACATAGTAAGGCCCGCGTTGCACAGACATCATTAGTGCTTGGCTGAGTGATGCTGGACTGAATTGCATCAGGTAGCCAAGTTCTGGGTTCCACTGAGCACGATCAGAAAGGCTACGGGAGGAAGCTTGACGACTGTAGATTTCGTCTGCAGTGGTTACAACACTTGTAGGAGATTTTTGGGTCTGTGACATTGTGGCACTGCTTCTTGAACTGTCATATAATGTGTTTGTGAGGGGCTGTCTTATAGGTAGTGGAGGAAACATAACATCGTAACGTTCGGCTTCCTGGCTGTAGGTGGCGTTCTGTTTGTTGTTAGGTACTTTGTTGGTTACAGGAGCGCTTCTTTGAGGGGCGGGTAAGGTGTGTTGTGCATTTTCATGAAGGGCTGATCTCATGGTAGATCGGTTTGCGTTCTCTGTGTCTGGTGGGTTGTCGTGTTGCGTTCGCTGCGGGTACTTGATGTTTTTTGCTAGAATGCTGCTACCTAGTTTTGATGTATGTATTTGATCTATGTAAAGGCGTTTCTTTGGTGCTCCAGAGTTGCTTGTGAAGAAAGGAGTGTTGTTGATATAGCCAATGTTGTTGTGTTCACAATAGCTCTGGATTGTCTTGTTGTTGGTGTCGGCTACGCGACGTTGGAAGCCATAGCAAGGTGGAATAATGGATGACATAAAAATGGAGGTGTTAGGAAATTTTTGTTTTTATTGTTGTGGCCAGTTTGGAAATCGCCGAAGGGTTAACGCTGTGTCCATTCATTATGTCGTTGATCCCTACATGTACTGTTGTTCTTGTAATATTATGATGTATGTCGAACCTATGAATTCTATCAATTAATCTTTCAGTTCCAGCTCCAGGTATCGCTAAAACTGAGACAGTTTCCTCTTTTGAAGTAGACATCCGATCATTGTAAATGCCTTTTAGGAGAGAGTCGCCAATTATAACATGTGTTGTTTTACTACATGGTTGTTGATTCGGCTTTCGTTTTGATTCTTGTTGCCGCCATTGATTTTCCTCGTGTGAATCGTCCTGAATAGTCTGGGTGTTTTCATCGGATGGTTGTGGTGTCAGTATCTGATCTGGTAGCGGCGTTAGTGCCTGTTCATTTTGTACTGAACTCTGGTTAAGGGCGGTAAACCTGTTGCTTACTTTTACACTAATAGGGTAAGCTTCGTGCGCACGTGTATCCTCAACTTTTTTGATGTTACGTTGGTGCTCCTTGCGGCGTTTGTTTGCATGTATGTTCTTTGGATGGATCTCCAGAAGCTTCAGGTACTATAAGAGTATGTTCCGAGTGCTTTGTTTTATAAATCGAAAAATCGCTTCGTAGTTGCTCGACGACGTGTTTCATATTGGAATTATCTTCTCTCAGATGCAGTATTTCCTGTTTGAGTAGTTCGTTTTCTGTGCTGATTGATTTATAGACATTAGTCGTCAGATCGGCAATTAGTGTTCGAAGGGTGTCCTCCATTTTTAGCATCAGCTCCTGGCAGCACTGCGCATTTATCATGTGAGTGACTTCTGGGTGATTTTCACGTGATAATGTTTCATCTGTTTGTGCGCTAGTGTCTTTAGGGCCCATTGGATATTCTATGGCCAGTATAGGTTGAGAAAATGGAGTATTTGCTACTGTGTCGCTCATTGGAAGGTCGCGTGCTGCGGGAGGCAAAGTGGATGTATTTGTGGGAGAGTGTATGCTAGAGTTAATGTTGATGATTTCGCTATCAGCAGATGAGACGCTGTCAGCTGATGATGTGATGTCTATTGCGAGCTGAGGTAAACATATTGTCGAGTCCAATTGTGTGGTACAAATTATGTTTTGTGCAGACTCATTTAAACTGACAAAGTCCGTTGCCAGCCATGATTCAATAACAGTAGGAGTTGCTTGGACCATTATCTTGTTTTTTGTATGATAAAGGTGCACAGATAGTAGTGGTGTTGTGATGAAATCTTCTACAAAGGCACCTTGTTTATCTGCTCTCGTCTCGACATGGTCATTCTGGTAGTGTTTGGTACACGTTGTGCGAAATGCCTCATAATGATATGTATTGTGGAAGAGTACAGTAGCACATTTACCGTCATTTGCTACTTTAAAGGTTAAATCCGACTCTTTGTTACATCCACGCAGTTTGGAACAGATGACAAGATCACTAATGTGGAACAGATGACAAGATCACTAATGTGGAACTGATGACAAGATCACTAATGTGGAGCTGATGACAAGATCACTAATGTAGAACTGATAACAAGATCACTAATGTGGAGCTGATGACAAGATCACTAATGTGGAACTGATGACAAGATCACTAATGTGGAGCTGATGACAAGATCACTAATGTAGAACTGATAACAAGATCACTAATGTGGAGCTGATGACAAGATCACTAATGTGGAACTGATGACAAGATCACTAATGTGGAGCTGATGACAAGATCACTAATGTGGAGCTGATGACAAGATCACTAATGTAGAACTGATGACAAGATCACTAATGTGGAGCTGATGACAAGATCACTAATGTAGAACTGATGACAAGATCACTAATGTGAAACTGATGACAAGATTACTAATGTGGAACTGATGACTATCTCACTAATGTGGAACAGATGACATGATCACTAATGTGAACCTGATGACTATTTCACTAATGTGAAACTGGTGACAAGATCACTAATGTAGAACAGATGACAAGATCACTAATGTGGAACAGATGACAAGATCACTAATGTGGAGCTGATGACAAGATCACTAATGTGAAACTGATGACAAGATCACTAATGTGGAACTGATGACTATTTTACTAATGTGGAACAGATGACAAGATCACTAATGTGGAACAGATGACAAGATCACTAATGTGAAACTGATGACTATTTCACTAATGTGAAACTGGTGACAAGATCACTAATGTGGAACAGATGACAAGATCCCTAATGTGGAGCTGATGACAAGATCACTAATGTGGAACTGATGACTATTTCACTAATGTGGAACAGATGACAAGATCACTAATGTGAAAGTGATGACTATTTCACTAATGTAGAACAGATGACAAGATCACTAATGTGGAACTGATGACAAGATCACTAATGTGGAGCTGATGACTATTTCACTAATGTGACACTGGTGACAAGATCACTAATGTGGAACAGATGACAAGATCACTAATGTGGAGCTGATGACTATTTCACTAATGTAAAACTGGTGACAAGATCACTAATGTGGAACTGATGACTATTTCACTAATGTGGAACAGATGACAAGCTCACTAATGTGAAACTGATGACTATTTCACTAATGTGGAACAGATGACAAGATCACTAATGAGAAACTGATGACAAGATCACTAATGTGGAGCTGATGACTATTTCACTAATGTGAAACTGGTGACAAGATCACTAATGTGGAACAGATGACAAGATCACTAATGTGGAGCTGATGACTATTTCACTAATGTGAAACTAGTGACAAGATCACTAATGTGGAACAGATAACAAGATCACTAATGTGGAGCTGATGACAAGATCACTAATGTGGAACTGATGACTATTTCACTAATGTGGAACAGATGACAAGATCACTAATGTGGAGCTGATGACAAGATCACTAATGTGAAACTGATGACTATTTCACTAATGTGGAACAGATGACAAGATCACTAATGTGGAACAGATGACAAGATTACTAATGTGGAACTGATGACAAGATCACAAATGTAGAACTGATGACAAGATCACTAATGTGGAGCTGATGACAAGATCACTAACGTGGAACTAATGACAAGATCACTAATGTGAAATTAATGATAAGAGCCAGTTAAACACTAGTTGAACTCGAGGTGAGAAGACGCGAGCTGGAAGCTATTGGTGATGCTTGTCGTGTGAAATTCTAATCCACATATATAAATTAAAACGTAAATGTAAAGCCTAACAAATAAATTTAATAAAAGGAAAGAAGAATGGTAAAGAACAGTGCTGTCACAATGACTGTACTCGAAATCCCCCTTGTTTTCTCCTTCGTCTGCAAATTGTAACGTTTCACGTTGATAGTAAAAGCCTACTGCTTCAATACCCGCTTTCTACGATAAAACGTGTACTGCCTTTCTAAGAAAAACCTTGAGATACGCAAGCTGACCTATATTTAATATTCCATTCATGTCATTTTATACACTAAGTTACCGTAAACGAAAGACAGATGGACTAAGGATAGAAAGAAAGGGAGGGGCTGAAAGCCGGAACGCAGGCAATACTACAACAGTCTCGCGATACACAATTAATGCCACCCCTAACACGCGTGTAAGGCCACAAGCACTAGTTTTTTTCAAATCGACAGTGATAAAAAACACTACCCATACGAGAGTTAGGTTTTAAAAACCTGAAAAACGCTTATTAGGAAACATGACATTATACTGGTTTACGTTTGAAAACATCACAGTACCCAGACACCACATCGTATTCCAAGTGAACAGGAGGTAGAAGAAAATGCATATTTTGAACGCAGCCACTTAGCTCCTTTAAATTTGTATATTTGGGTTCCTTAGGACTTGCTGACAAATAATATGTAAAGTGTTACGCAAATAGTCTAGGAATTAACAAATTATAGCCAAAAGAAATAGTGAGGGTGTCAGACAACCCCAAAATCAGAATCGCTCAATGGCAGATTTTAAAACCACCATTGTACGGGAAATAGGTCCCCATGTTAAATCCTATTTGATTGGATAGAAGTAAATGTAAGGCTAAACACGATTAGTCGGGCTATAAATACTATCTTTTGTTGTTAGGGGAGACGGAAGGAAGGGTACTTTTTTTTAAAAGCTGTGTAAACATGGCACGATTGGTTAGACCCGCCAATATAGTCAATCAGAGGCGTCAGGTCAGCACCACATTTTCAAATAAACTTACTAAAGAACCAGTGCGTTGAGCGCCAGTGCATATTTTTCTAAATAAAAGCCTGGGACATCGGCAGATCGAAATTGTGCTATATTCATTGCCAGTCAACGTAACTGTGTATTATTCCATGAATTGTGGGACCGTGGTCCTAAAGTTATTGAGCAGCACCTGGTCTGAGCTTTGCTGAATCTAGAGGCTGACAGCATACTCCTGGGTCCAGATAGTGACCAGTGAGGTGTCTCCAGAACACAGGGAGGCTATCGAGCAGAAAATTCCTTCCTGCCGCCATCACGAAAGATAAGCGTCTGTGGCCAGAGGAGCTCAACATTATGCCCCCCCCCTCAAAATCTGACTTTATAATAAAACAGAGGGAAAATACAGTGTTTAAATTGATAGGAACTGTGAACTTTTCCCCATACTATTTCCAAGATAAACAAACACTTGAAGTCATGATGACAAATAACAACATAGCTTGAAAAAACAAAACCAGTATTACCTCATATTACTACTACACAACTGAAACACATAGGATAATATTAATAAAATATGTCACTACAAGGTTCATATTGATAAATTCTGTACATATAAATTGTAATTACAATTGATTGTGATTCCTGGTTCACTTTGTATTTGAATCAGGACACATATATTAGTGAAAGTGATTAATACATATTTATATTTGAAACTTTACCAGTGACTCATTTAAGATAGTCTTATAGAGTGTTAGATGTGTGTGAGTGTCACAGTGTTGTCAAGTGTGGTGGAATAAATTAAATTGTTTATCTGTCTGTTGTTGTTGTGACTTACACTTCATCATATACATACCCTAGACATTTAACGTAGTCATCACAATATTCCAGAATAATTCTGACTGAGGTATAATGTGGTAGCAAGTAAGGTTATCTGCAAAACACTACACCTATTAGATACAGATACCTTCACAGCTGATCTCAGTCAGTACACTAAGTCCCCTATAAATATTTATAACATCCCACTTTACCACATATATTGGGGTCTCGCTCCCGGGATATTGAACTTTCTCCTATTATATATATTGGGAATAATAAAGAATTAAAAGGTATCCTTGGGTGGAAATAAATAAGGCTGTGCTCTCAGTGCCTGTAGTGTCCTTAGATAATTATTGAAAGATTGAATTGTTTACAATTGCATGTTAGACAATGGCCGACTTGGCAAAATTTCGATCTGCTGCTGTACAGACTGCGAAAGAGTTAGGAATGGACGGGCAAATTATGATTGCTTATGTCACTGCTGAATGTGACAAATATATTGAACGGGAAGAAAGAAGATTAGAAAAAGAGGCCGAAAGAAAGTTAGAGGCTGAGACTAAGAGGTTGCAGATTGAGGCTGACAAAGAGGCCAAAGCATTGGAAGCCGAGGAAAGAAGACAGGCTGCAGAAAGAGAAGAAAAGAGATTAGCTGCAGAAAGGGAAGCAGAAAAGGAGGAGAAGAGATTACAAAGGGAACATGAGTTACGACTAAGGGAGTTTGAGTTTCAAGGCTATGCTCCTGAAAATGGTGCCAGTCCCTTTACCTCCGATGCCACTGCTAGCCAGGGAGCCTCAACCTCAGCTATGAATTTTCATTTAGATCATTTTGTTGAGAAAGACGATGATATTGAGAGCTATCTAAATAGATATGAACTATTAGCTACCACATATGGGTTAGAGAGAGAAAGGTGGAGCTTAAAGTTATCTCAAGGGCTTCGTGGGGCAGCTTATGAAGTTTTTGCCAAAATGAGCAGAGGTGATCAGGAAAATTATGACATGCTAAAGCAGGCTCTTTTGTTAAGATATGAAAAGAACGCAGAATTTTATAGGAAAAAATTTAGGAATGCTAAACTACTGTCAGGTGAAACCTATCACCAGTTCTCTGCACGAATAGAGACATACTTGGAGAAATGGACTTCTCTGGGGAAAACCCAAGATCTTAAGGAAATGATCCTTATAGAACAATTAAGAGAGTCCATGGCTCCAGACCTGAGAAAGTTTCTCATGGAACAAGGTGCAGAGAGGCTGGGTGAGTTGCTAAATGTTGCAGAAAGGTATCAAGCGGCTCAGGCAGAGGTATCAGGTAATAAAAAGAAACAGGTAGAAAATTTTAGGGCACCACAGAACTTTAATAAATTTGATCCTAGAGATCAAAACAAAGGTAAGCACCAGTTTGATAGGCCACGGTATGACAATAAAAATAAAACCCCACAATTCGATGAAAGGAAATATGATGAAAGAAAATCTTTCAACCAAGGAAAAAGGTGGTGTAAAAATTGTAAGATGAACAATCATGACACTGACCATTGTAGAAGGAAACCTCCTCATTGTGCTGCTATGACATCTGGGAAAAAGGAAAAAAAGGTCAAACCTGCAGAACTACAGGAACCATACCATCCCCCATTGTGTGAAGATGTCATCTGTAATGGTGTCACTATAAGGTGTTTATATGATACCGGTTTAGATTACGATTCCGTTGTGAGTTCTCACCTGGTGCAGGCCGATCAATACACCACAGAAACAGTGGAGATTCAAACTGCAACCAAGGATGTAGCTACCATGACACTTCCCGTCGCCCGGATAAAGGTGAAAACGCGATATGTGGAAGGAATCATAAAAGCAGCAGTGATAAATGAGCCAATCTACCCTCTGATATTGGGGTGTAGATATGTCTTCTTGGGGAATCCCAAGAGACCTGTGATATTGGCAACAGTGCAGACCAGATCACAGTCTAAAAAGGAGGAGGATAATCCAATAAATACTCATCCAGATGAGATGAGGAAGGCACAGGCGGAGGACAAAACACTCAAGCCGTGTTTCAAGAAGTTGCCCAAAACCCATACACCTCCAGGCAAGGGAGAGTTTTATATGAAGAACAATCTGATATATAGGAAGGCTGGATCTGAATCCAATGGTCACGGACAGCTGGTCCTTCCCACTTCATATAGGACTAAAGTGTTGGAACTAGGGCATGCGATTCCCTTCAGTGGTCATATGGGGATCAGCGCAACAGGACAGCGTATAGCTTGTCTCTATTTCTGGCCAGGAATAACTGAAGATATCAAACGATATGTAAAATCCTGTCCAGAGTGCCAACGAGTAGCACCTAAACATTGGACTGCACCAGCAACTCTGGGGGAAATGCCCATAGTGGGAACACCCTTTGAGAGAGTTGCCGTGGATCTTGTGGGACCTCTCACCCGAACCAAGAGAAGGAACAGCTACATTCTGACTCTGGTGGACACTTGTTCTATGTGGGGAGAGGCGGTAGCCCTGTCATCGATTGATTCTAAACATGTGGCAGAGGCATTGCTCACAATTTTCACAAGGTTAGGCTTTCCCAATCAAATCTTGACTGATAATGGCTCTCAGTTCAAGGGGAAACTAACAGAAGAAGTTTTCAGGATCTTCCAGGCCAAACACTTCCATTGTAGTGTGTACCACCCACAAGGGAACGGCCAAGTGGAAAGATTTAATGGCACGTTGATGTCGATCCTGAGAAAGTTGGCACACAAAAAACCAGATACGTGGGACCAGTACCTTCACGCCGCCCTCTTTGCTTATCGGGAGGTACCCCTTAGTTCAACCGGTATGGCCTTGGCAACATTATTGTTTGGAAGGCCAATAAAAGGTCCACTCGAAGCTCTGTTAAGAACGTGGACTGACGAAAAGGCAGAGGAAAATATTACATCCTCATACCAATATGTGAATGAGCTGACCACTCGTTTAAAAACTGGCTGGAAACTTGCCAATGAAAATTTGAAACAAGCCAGGAAGAAACATGCTGCCTATTATAACAGGAAAGCTAAAGACAGAGATTTGGCTGTGGGAGAGAAGGTACTGCTTCTTCTACCCGGTAGCCAGAATAAGTTACAGATTGGATGGCAAGGTCCATATACAGTTCTAGAGAAGGTGTCTAGAACCAATTATAAGATAGATAAGAAGGGGAAAGAAAAAATCTATCATGTGAATCTCCTGAAGAAATATTTGGAAAGAGAACATCAGGAAGAGACACACTTGTTGACCTTGTCCATTGCCATGGAGATGAAAAAGGAATCACTTTCATCATTTGAATATCCATTACACCCCTGTGAGACAGCGGCACAGGTGAAAATCAGTACACATTTAACGAAAACTCAGAAAGAGAGAGTGCAACAGGTTCTAGATAATCATGCAGAGGTGTTAACAGACCGACCTGGGCATACAAACTTATTGGAATATGATATGAAACTGATAGACCCCACACCTGTCTGTATGAAACCCTATTCGATTCCCTTTGCTAAGGAGAAAGCTTTGAAGGAAGAGATAGACTATTTGTTGAAGGAAGGAATTATTTCACACAGTGAATCTTCGTATAGTTCCGGTGTTGTACTCTTAAGGAAGCCCTCTGGAGAACATAGACTCTGTATAGATTACAGGAGACTGAATGCTATTACAGAAGGACAGGTGGATCCATTGCCGGATACAAATCAGTTGTTTGCCAGACTAAATAAAGCTAAATATTTCTCAAAAGTGGATCTGAGTAAAGGATACTATCAGATTCCAGTAAAGCCTGAGGTTAGACCATACCTAGCTTTTAGTACCTCAGAAGGACACTATGAGTTTAACAGATTGCCATTTGGATTAAAGAATGCGCCTAGTGTCTTCTCTAGAATGATGAGAAAATTATTGGACCCTCTGAATAATCGATGTATCACAAATTTCATGGATGATATCCTTATAGCAACAGAAACATTTGAGGAACACATTGACTCTCTGAACATGCTGTTTAATCGACTTAGGGAAGCGAATTTAACAGCCCGACCAACCAAATGTTGCGTTGGATGTAAAGAATTGGAATTCTTGGGACACACAGTTTATCAGGGAAACATGACCCCTGACCCCAAGAATTTAGAGAAACTAAAGAAAGCCCCCAAGACCACAAACCAAGAAAGACGTGAGATCCTTTGTCTCATTATGTGGTTTCTACCAAAAGTATATCAAAAACTTTAATTCCATATGTGCACCGTTAACTGATTTGACACGTAAGGGAAATCCAGATCGAATTACATGGACACCACAATGTGAAATGGCTTACCAGGAATTGAAGGAAAAGCTCACAAGTAAACCTATTTTGAAATTACCTGACTTAAGTCAAGAATTCATTGTAAGGACTGATGCCAGTAATATTGGGTTAGGTGCAACTCTGCTACAGAAATCAGATGCATTGGATGGGGAATTAAGCCCAGTGGCATATGCTAGCAGAAAGTTGAATAAAGCTGAAACCAATTACTCAACTAGCGAAAAGGAATGTCTTGCAGTAATATGGGCGATAAAGAAATTCAATATTTATCTGTATGGGAAGGCATTTAAGTTGCAAAAGGATCACAAACCCTTGTCGTTTCTAGCGCAGGCTAGACATGAAAACTCTAGATTACTCCGTTGGTCATTACTGATGCAGCCATTTGAGTTTAGCATAGAGTATATAAGTGGAAAAACAAATCTGGGCGCGGATTTTTTAAGCCGCCATCCGTGTGATGAGAATCACCCTAAACTCCAGGAAAAATAATAAATTTCTCTATGTGTATATAGAATTATAGACTGACATATAACGTCTGTTTTAAGTGGGGAGAATTTGTCATGTGAAATTCTAATCCACATATATAAATTAAAACGTAAATGTAAAGCCTAACAAATAAATTTAATAAAAGGAAAGAAGAATGGTAAAGAACAGTGCTGTCACAATGACTGTACTCGAAATCCCCCTTGTTTTCTCCTTCGTCTGCAAATTGTAACGTTTCACGTTGATAGTAAAAGCCTACTGCTTCAATACCCGCTTTCTACGATAAAACGTGTACTGCCTTTCTAAGAAAAACCTTGAGATACGCAAGCTGACCTATATTTAATATTCCATTCATGTCATTTTATACACTAAGTTACCATAAACGAAAGACAGATGGACTAAGGATAGAAAGAAAGGGAGGGGCTGAAAGCCGGAACGCAGGCAATACTACCACAGTCTCGCGATACACAATTAATGCCACCCCTAACACGCGTGTAAGGTCACAAGCACTAGTTTTTTTTTCAAATCGACAGTGATAAAAAACACTACCCATACGAGAGTTAGGTTTTAAAAACCTGAAAAACGCTTATTAGGAAACATGACATTATACTGGTTTACGTTTGAAAACATTACAGTACCCAGACACCACATCGTATTCGAAGTGAACAGGAGGTAGAAGAAAATGCATATTTTGAACGCAGCCACTTAACTCCTTTAAATTTGTATATTTGGGTTCCTTAGGACTTGCTGACAAATAATATGTAAAGTGTTACGCAAATAGTCTAGGAATTAACAAATTATAGCCAAAAGAAATAGTGAGGGTGTCAGACAACCCCAAAATCAGAATCGCTCAGTGGCAGATTTTAAAACCACCATTGTACGGGAAATAGGTCCCCATGTTAAATCCTATTTGATTGGATAGAAGTAAATGTAAGGCTAAACACGATTAGTCGGGCTATAAATACTATCTTTTGTTGTTAGGGGAGACGGAAGGAAGGGTACTTTTTTTTTAAAAGCTGTGTAAACATGGCACGATTGGTTAGACCCGCCAATATAGTCAATCAGAGGCGTCAGGTCAGCACCACATTTTCAAATAAACTTACTAAAGAACCAGTGCGTTGAGCGCCAGTGCATATTTTTCTAAATAAAAGCCTGGGACATCGGCAGATCGAAATTGTGCTATATTCATTGCCAGTCAACGTAACTGTGTATTATTCCATGAATTGTGGGACCGTGGTCCTAAAGTTATTGAGCAGCACCTGGTCTGAGCTTTGCTGAATCTAGAGGCTGACAGCATACTCCTGGGTCCAGATAGTGACCAGTGAGGTGTCTCCAGAACACAGGGAGGCTATCGAGCAGAAAATTCCTTCCTGCCGCCATCACGAAAGATAAGCGTCTGTGGCCAGAGGAGCTCAACATTATGCCCCCCCTCAAAATCTGACTTTATAATAAAACAGAGGGAAAATACAGTGTTTAAATTGATAGGAACTGTGAACTTTTCCCCATACTATTTCCAAGATAAACAAACACTTGAAGTCATGATGACAAATAACAACATAGCTTGAAAAAACAAAACCAGTATTACCTCATATTACTACTACACAACTGACACACATAGGATAATATTAATAAAATATGTCACTACAAGGTTCATATTGATAAATTCTGTACATATAAATTGTAATTACAATTGATTGTGATTCCTGGTTCACTTTGTATTTGAATCAGGACACATATATTAGTGAAAGTGATTAATACATATTTATATTTGAAACTTTACCAGTGACTCATTTAAGATAGTCTTATAGAATGTTAAATGTGTGTGAGTGTCACAGTGTTGTCAAGTGTGGTGGAATAAATTAAATTGTTTATCTGTCTGTTGTTGTTGTGACTTACACTTCATCATATACATACCCTAGACATTTAACGTAGTCATCACTATATTCCAGAATAATTCTGACTGAGGTATAATGTAGTAGCAAGTAAGGTTATCTGCAAAACACTACACCTATTAGATACAGATACCTTCACAGCTGATCTCAGTCAGTACACTAAGTCCCCTATAAATATTTATAACATCCCACTTTACCACAATGCTCATGATGATGATGATGATGTAGATGATAATGTTGATGATGATGATGTAGATGATGATGTAGATCATGGTGTGGATCATGATGTAGCTCATGATGATACAGATGATTATGATGATGAGAAGCAAGAGGAGAATGACATTGGTGATGATGGTTATGAGAATAACGATGATGTAGATGATGATAAGCAGGATAAGGATGATGATGATGGTGAGGAAGATAATGATGGTATTGATGTAGATGATGATATATATGATAATGATGTAGATAATTATAATATAGATTATTATAGTGATGATGATAAACAGGAGAGTGATGATGACGATGATGATGAGGAGGAGGATGATGATGAGGAAGAGGAGGAAAATATTGATGATGATGAAGGTGGAGGTGATTATGATAATGAAGATCACGACGACAACGACTCATATACTTGAGCATGTGACATATTTTGCTGTGAACCTTACACGCTGAAGTCACGGAAAAAGAAAGGTGTGTACTGTAGTCAATGAGACAAAAGAAGAAGCGAAAAACTTCACAAGGAAAATCCATGTAATTTCAAGAAGTATTCACACGTTATTTCCGTGTTTACTGTCATAGCAAGAAGCATGTGTATTTTTAGCTCCTTCAGTTTACATAAAAGATTCTGCAGCATAAACAAACAAGTAGGCGCATATAAGATGATTTAAAAGTCACTTCCTATTTTTTTTAAGATCTCTATTTCTTCACTCTTATCAAGTTAATTTATACGAAACAAACATTAAGATCAAGAAAATTTAATGTAATTTTATTACATGACATGGTATGTCACGTTAACGTTGTAACCCATCGTGAAATTAGGTTTATTTAACACGTGATTTCAAAGAGGCGTAACAACCAAATTTCGTAACGAAATTTTTGACATTTTCAACCACCCCTCCTCCCCGTTGTAACATGTATGTAACACCCCCACCCCCACCCTTACAATTACGTAACACCTCGGCCGATCCCCTTTCTGTGGTGGTAAAGCTTTACAACAGCTTATCTGCACTTGTGTAGTAATTAGGCCTAACTATCTATCTCACCAATTACTTCATCATAAACACCTGTCATACTACAGACTTATAACACATTACTAATAGGCCAAACGACAAGTAAACGCAGAAAGTGTTATGATTTCAAATATACAGTAGAAGCAGGGTCAAAGTTGTTTGTACTAGTAGACACCAGGGGCTTGTATTCGAAGTTTTACAGTAAATAGTTGTTTAGTTAGTTTGTTATGTTCAACACGAGGTGTCAGTCGCTAAATTGATGCACTAACGAAATCAGATTGTTGGGCCTTGTCTACAGATACTAAGTAGGCTTGATTAAAACTCCACGTAAACAGATTTACAAACTATCAGTTCTCGACAACTAAATTCTTAGTGTATCCGCTAGGTTTTAAGGACTATCGTCATTGCACACGGACAACTCCATCAGTGCTCCGATCTCCTCCCTTTGATCACACAAGGAGGATCTCAGTGCAGTGCACGAACTCGGTAGCACCGGCGAGAATCCCAGTGTGTGTATATACCGTATAGAAATCAATTCTATAAATATTGTTGTGGTGGGTAGGTTTCCTAATTTTTAAATTTTGCCTGGGTAGCGGCTTTATGGCCTACTCTTTACGATTTCCAACTACCGTGGGATTTTTAACGTGCGCAACTTGCACATGAGACCTCATATTTTTTTCGCCCTTATCCGAGAAAGCTAGGCATCCGATCTCACTACCCACGAGGCACACGGGGGATGGGGTATGACATAATTAGGACCACTGGTTCTGAAAAACATATTTCCATAAATTATAATCCCTCAACTCGTATTCGAACCCGGTCCCTCTTGAATACTAGTCGGGCGCCTTACCTCTTAGCCACTCCGACCCCCCATATGTGCATCCGCAATTTAATCAAATGCACACATAAAAAACAAGACTGACAAAAATACTGACGTAATCACCATAGAAATATCACTATACATCAGACTCGGAGCCTGACTTCCATGTATACAGAAATTCTATACTGACTTCATAAACTAAGTAAATAAGCAACCTGTGTACACTGAATGTATCGCTCTTTGTCACTGACTAAATAATGGAGAAAACCTTGAGTCCTGTGAAAAGTAAATAATTAAATAAAGGTAATTAACAGGTACTCGTTGGACATACAGGATGGCACTAGACAACAGAAAAGAAAATATAGGTGATAAGCTTACCGGGACAGCACCCCTATCGCAAAATGTGCTGTGTCCTTTCACGATGTACTGTCACAGCAAGGCGATGGCGCCGTTTGGTTGGTCCTAGGTTCGATTCCCGGTAAGCCTATCACTTATATTTTATTTTCTGTTGTCTAGTGTCATCATTCATGTCCAACGAGTACCTGCTAATTACCTTTATTTACTAATTTATTTACCTGTCACTGACTAACACAGTCTCATGAACGGAAAGCAGAAACTTTGCATAGCCTGGTTCTTACGAATTATCAATGAATTTTTCCAGCGTTATGTAGCAACATTTCAGAACCCCCTACCCCCTTGTAACAAAACGTAACATCTTGACAATCCACTCTCTCTCTTCTTTGCGTTACGTAATTTTTGAACGGCCCCTTTGCTGTGTAGTGTAAGCTCCGTTTATTCCGCTTTTTATATTTTATTATTTATTTTCCTATCGCAAAACAATCAATAAAACTAATCAGTCATATTGTAGCTGTTTCTCCTTGTTTTTGACATTGTTATATACTCGTATATATATATATATATATATATATATATATAGATATATATATATATATATATATATATATATATATATATATATATATATATATATATCCACTGGATAAATGTGAGGATATAAATATTTTCAATCAGCCTGTAGTATGGTGGAGATAATCTGTGTAAGTGCCTCTATGCTCTTCTAAAGTCTGTAGCATGAAATGTTAAGACCTACCAAGTTTTTTCGACTTTTTCTCTCGGCGATCCCTCCTGATGACACACTGGCCTTCCTTCTTGTCTGCTTTGCGACATCGTCTGGCGTCCACAATCGCCATGGTAACGGAGATGAAAATGATGGCGGATACCTGTGTGAATCGTTTGACATTCATTTCGGCTGAAACAAAAAGATAAGCACAGCGGAAGCTGAGGCTAGCATTCAAATTGTGAATAATATCGCATATATTTTTCACCTTTCTACAATGAAAGATATTCCTATTCCACATTACTATGTACTTAGAAGTAGGTGGTTTATTATGAAGATTTCATTGTTATCAAAGTATATCACCCTTTAGCTTCCCAATGAGCACAGGCCTTCAACAAACTTATGCCAAGTCTTCTTGTCTAGAGCTATCACCTCACGGCATGTCCGTACCTCCTTCATCACATTAATGTCTGTCTCCAGTTTTCTATGTCCATTTTGTTTTGTTGAAATTTGTTGTGGCTTAAAATAATTCAGAAAGGGGGGGTAGCCAGCCACATGCTCAACCCTCCTTAGTGGCCGCATACGACGTCCGTAGTAGGCTACTAATTTTTGCTCCAATGTTGGGCTCCGGTAACACACAGGTGAAGACGATTTCATATTCCGCAAAATATAACAAATTAAATCCAAGATTTAAAAAAAAAAGCTATACTTTTGCTAATGATTGTAGTAATTTAGTATGACGATGTATTAACAACGTACCTGTTAATGTCGGGCCTCGTCCTTCCAAGAATTCATCACAGAAATAAACGAAGCACTATGATCTCAGTTCCCGTACGAAACATTAAAACCAAGGATATCTGCGCAGAAAGAAAATCAAAAAAGAAGAAACGCCAGCTGGAAGTAGAGATGTATATTTCTTTTACGTTTTTTAAGTCTTATCTCACGTCTGCCGATGCTGATAACTATAATGTATTTTTCAGCCAATGGGGGCACACATTACATTCATTGATATCATTATCGGCCAATCAAAACAGCATTTAGCCGGATTCGGTTCAGACACCGTCTGGCGCATGGAGAAAGATTTCCAGCCTCTCCAGGATTTGGAAGTAAAATGATGTCTTGGTATTTCATTCAGTTCAACCACTGGCAGCAAATGCTGGCTGTCTGGCCGGCAGGTGAATGAGAGAAGTTCTGAGGGTGGTAAGGAACGAGTATAGTGAGCGCTTGTGAGTGAAAGACAACACTAGGGTGGAAAGTTGAGACATGCTCCGCTGGAAGAGTTAACGAGGGATAAGCGGTGTGTGTGATAAAGAATTTAGGAATTTTCTTACGGGGGTAGGCTATTTGGGTGGGAGGCGTCTGTTCGGGGGTCTCAAACTTGGCGGCTCCCAGCCAGCTGATATAACCGAAATCTTGGATGTGATAGACTGAAGCCCCCCTCCACTTTCTAATTAGCATCATCACTGTCCTTTGCGCTCCTTTCGGAGGATGGTACCCTTCCAGGAAACCTGCACCAAGCAGTCACATGCTCTTACAGTGGTGGTTTCTGTGACAATGTGTTCTGCATGCTGAGGTTGGCAGCCTCAAGCACAACCTCAAATTAACTCTCATATGACGTGTCGCGTTGCCATGTGTGACGCAAGGCATTTTCTGCTGCTTTGAGTGTTCATATGATGGTGCACTGTTAGTAATTGCGCCGCTGAAGAGCCAAAATAGTGCAGACCTGGATGACCTAAGAGCAGTACTGAACAAACTATGTTAGCGATTGAAAAGGGTTGTGATACAATGGATCCCATCTCACTGCGACATTTCCGGCAATGAAGAGGCAGACAAAATGGCAAGGTAAGGTGGACATCTACCTCAACCTGATACAAGCATAACTTTCGAAGAGGCAAAGAGTCTTAACGGCCATATGTGCTGCCTCTGTTTCTCAAATGTTGGGCATCTTTGAAGCAGATGTTCATTAGTCATTTTATCAGTGCCACAGTTACACTCAACAGTAGTTCCTATCTTTAGTTTGGTGAATAGAGGTTGTCCAAATCTGCTGTGGCCTGCGCAGAGTCTGAAGATCACGTGTTCTCTTCTGCTAGTAAAATGCATCATTGTGTGTGTCCCCTGGATGCTCTGCATCCAATTGCTGTATCTGGTTGTGATAAAACTCTTTTCCTGTTCGAAAGTTATGCTTTTGTCAGGCTAAGGTGGCTTTCGACCTACCTTTGGCAATCAGTCAACTCGGCCATCTAAGACAAAAGAACGTCCTCTTTTAAGGAGGCGTGAAACTCAGAGAAAGTCGAACGGAGTCTAGAGTTGCTCATCCACCTTTTCCTTCTAGGGAGATAGGCACGAAATAATAAAGAAGACTAGGAAAGATCTTGAAGGGATGGCACAGGACAGGGGAGGGATGGGGGGGGGGAGGGGAGGCTTGGCAGTTTTGTTGTTGAGGACATGTTCTTAGAAGAAATAGAATGTAATAATAATGACAACTGTGGTGAAGCGTGACGAAACATTCATAAGCATTCTGTAGGTGCCTGGCTCGCCTGGCTCGTAGAGTTCTTTGCTAAAAATCAATACGTAACGGTAAATCAGCGGTAATCAGGAACGCTGCAGAATTCCAACAGTAATATCTAACCAGTGAACAAGTAAAACCATCTTGGCTACCATGGTCGAGTGACCAACATTTTCAATTATATAATTTCCAATACATTGGACTCGTTTAACCATGATTCATACGTCCGACTTTAATCAAATAACTTTATGTGAGTCCGTATTCATACATACGTCCATATTTAGACACACTGAACAATCTGGGACAGACTTAGTGTGAGTGCGTGTTCATACATTTTTTTTTCTATTACTCGAGGCGAAATCTCCGGTTAATATGTCTAACCTGAGACTGATTTTACGTGAGTATCCCTTTTTTCCCCTGTACAATGACAGGTGTCCTCTCGCCATTCAGGCAGATACTCGCCGATTTCGGAGGTACCCATTAGAACTGGGTCGGCTCAGGAGCCGTTCAGGTTATTCCAGTCCCTGACCGAAGACACTCGTTCAAATGTACTCGCCAGGGCTCGAATTATTCCAGTCCAAGTCCCGGTCGACGACACTTTTTCAAATGTACTCGCCAGGGCTAGAACCTGGATCACCCGATCGCCAGCGCATTGTGGTAACCATTACCCCAGCGCGGCTCCCTGTGTTCATACATAAATCCATATTTGAAACTGTGGGATACACTTTTTAAAACAACCGTAGCATTCCAGTAGTTGCCTGGGCTTGGCTCGTTAGAGAATCTTTGCTTAAAAAACAATACGTACGGTAAATCAGCCCGCGGTAATTCAGGAACCGCTGCAGAATACCAACAGTAATATCTAACCAGTGAACAAGGTAAAACCATCCCCCCCCTTTTGTGCTACCATGGTCCGAGTGACCAACTTTGCAATTATATAATTTCCAAACATTGGACTCGTTTTTAACCATTGATTTGGAACTTATGTGAGTGCGTGTTCATAAACATTTTTTTTTTTCTATTACTTCATAACCAGCCCCGCTTCCATAGATGCAACACTGCCGGTCTTCCTACCTACACGACCCGGACTTACTCTTATCCTCCTAACGAACACACACGTCATCAAACTACAGTCGAGTGTCCCATACATCTCAGTGCATTTTTGTTCACAAACTAATAATAAAGTCCCATTTGTGCAATAAAATGCGTACGATAACAAGGTCTTGTGAAAAGTTTTCCAAGTGCACTGAAATAAAAAAAAAAAAGAGAAAGGCAAGACATTATGTTTTGAAATTTGAATAGACAATCAAAATAAGAGAGAAATTTTCTTGGAAAATAATGTCTAGGCAGAAGAAATATATGAAGACAGAAAGTGATTGATTTGATCGTAGAGTAAACAAATGAAAGAACCCGGTATACAGCGTTTTAGAACCGATCTAAAGACATTAGTGGGGAACATGTGATTAAGTTATCAATAGAAAACACATGCTGTGGGAGTGAAAGGAAAGCTTACAAATTGACTCTGATAGGGAAGTCTATCAAAACACGGCAAATGGCACATGTTTTTACTAATTAACTTCGTTTTTTAATCATTCATCGCTTGCTCTCTAACCTTCGTCTGCACTCATTTATTCCCCGCCCAGATTGCTTGCCCTTGGTCGTATTAAATATAAACACCAGTGATTTTCAACCGGTGTGTCGCGAAGGGTCCGCATATGCGCAGCTAGAGTTTAGGGGTAGGCTGAAGAAAATAAGAAAAAGATTGTGGAATAAAAACAAAAACAATCGTGCAGGTAAATTTTAAAAGTACTGAATATTTAAAAAAATAAAATATCGATAAAAATGAAAAAAAAAAGTTCAATAAAAAAAATAAAAACAGGTATTATAGTAAGAACTTCTGTGCCTATTATTCCAGAACCCAAAATAACTTTGCAATGTACTTTTACAACCCTTCTTTTCACCATTGTTAAGTCGATTGGTAGTGACCTCCCCTTGTAAAGAAATATAGGCCTAACCTTTACCCATTCGAACATGACCAAGACAATTACTACAATTTTTTTTTTTAAATAAGGTTTTGCCTCATTTTGGCGAGGCGCGTCCCGTTCAACCTAATCGGTTATATTAGGGAGCATGTCCAAATATAAAAGACGTTTAAGTCTGAGAAATATTAGGTTTCATTATTACAATGAAAGTCACCATAACACACATGTCTACAAGAGAACCTTTCCCCCATCTTTGTTTGTTATTTCTAGTTAGGTTTAGTTATGTGTGTTTTTGTTTCTGAATTTATGATTGAGATTTTTGAGGACTTATTAGACATGGACAGATTTCTACTTTAAAAAAAACACACACAGAAGTTTGATGATGACAGTGAAGCAGAGACGTTTAATTTCTACTCATGTCTATATCCTCCTACTCTTCTCCTTATGACACTCTCGGACGTCCACTTGAATGTTTTCAAAGACAGCCGTTAGTCAGTTTGAGGCTATTTGAATCCCCGCAGAACTTTTCCACGAATGGTACTGGTGTCGGCCATATGCTCTGTCTCTGTTCTACATATGTTGGGCACCTTTGAAGCAGATGTTCAGCAGTCATTTTATCAGTGCCACAGTTACACTGATCGGTAGTTCCTATCTTTAGCTTGTTGAATAGATGGTATCTCAATCTGTTGTGGCCAGTGCGGAGTCAGATTACCACTTGTGCTCTTCTGCTGAGCTGGTAGTATGCACTTTTTGTGTGCGACCTGGATGCGCTTCATCCCACTTGTTTCTGTATCTGATTCTGATAAAACTCGTTGCTTCCTCGAAAGTTACGCTTGCATCAGACTGAGGTAGATTTCCACCTTTCTTTGCCTATATATTTTCTTTTAAATTTCCAACTCTCTTTGTACTCACTGTAAATAGAAAACATTAATGTAGCATTAAAATTTTTTAGCACAGAACAAACTATTTTATTTAAAACCTGATTTTTTCATTATGTCATTGAGAAAAAGAGCATGTGTGTGACAGAGAGAGACAAGGAATGTGGACACTTTTTTTTAGGCCATGGAATACGTCATAGGATTTTTTGTTGTTTTTAATAAACGGCATATTGTCAATGATAAAAAATTTAAATAATTGGAATAATAACAAATATGTTGATGTTGTTGTTGTTGTTTAACTAAGGTTGCTGAGAATCTCGATCTTTAGCAGCCAATACTAAGATGAAGACTCCTTTATATTATCTACACTGCAGATCTAGCTTTTTCTGCTATTCCGAAACGAGCTGAGCTGAAGACATGAGCTCCAGTTTCTCCAGCTTGGCCTGCATTTAAAGGATCGTCACATCTGGCCCCAAGCTAGGAGTAAGAAGTGCGTGGCAAACTGTGCATTCCCCGCCATCCAATGGGGCTCTAAAACTATGCAGAGCTAAAATATGTTCTCTGGTTCTGGGCTCTCCAAAGTAATTGTCACGTCCTGCGCAGAGCCACTCCTCAGCTTCCGCTTCCTATCACTGGGTCCATAGTTAGATCCTTCTGCATGCAGAAGTCAAAGCCAAAGAATTACGCCTGGGGCTGAAGTGACTTCTCCAAGTTTAGTGTGCAATGCTGGATTCTCAACAAGTTTCACCACAGGGGGAATCTTTTAAAAATAACACATTGATTAGAATTTTAGCTAGTGCACTTTTAAACACAATATTAATACTGGTTTTTTGTTTTTTTTTTAATGATAAAATCTCTCCTAAAAGAACTGATGGTGTGCCTTGATAATTTTAGCACCTTGTTCAGTGTGCCGTTAGCTGGAAAATGTTGAAAATCACTGTTATGCACACAGGATGTCCCAAAAGTTCGATCTCATACAGAATGTTACGTTAATATTATTATCATTAATAATTATTATTCTTATTACATATCGCTTTTAATTTTAAGATATTGTTCAAATACATCACAAGAAAAAGTAGAATTGCTGCTTTTATTCAGTTTGAACACATGTATAAATGAAGTTAAGTGTATATTTTTTTTAAACCAATGAGAACGTACTTTTGTTATACCTTGTACGTTACAAAGAAGATGAGTGGGTAACCTTTTTTCGCAATTTTTGTTCCGTTTGTTGTTCTTAATTTCTATTTATTTATACCGTTAATTCATTCAAGCACTATAGGAAGTATGCAGGATTAGTTTTCAGTTTATCGTTTTAATTGGAGCTTAACGAACTGACATCTTATGAATTCTATAAGGCAAGGATCGACATCTGTTCGATCTTTGTTCTACCGGTAGATCGCAAGGGATGATTTTAGTAGATCTCTAGGTGACGGAGAGGGGGAGGGGAAGAATAATTCTTAAGCTGGAGATATTTCGAAAAAGCTCTCTCCCGGTCGTATTTCAACGCCCGTCATCCCCAGGATTAAAGTCATTTTTTTTCGCATGATGCCAGTGAAAACCAAACAGCTTGCTTACTAAATGTCATTTTATTTGTGAACTGCTTTAGAAAGGAACGCGATCATTTCATTGAAGTGAAGTTAACATTCGGTAAAACTTCTGCAAGAGCTTACGAAGGCTTTGTGAAGGTTTCCTGCAAGGAGAACATCTGCTGTGGTGTCTACGTGCTCCAAATGAACGCAAAAGAAAATGAATACAAGTATCATTTAGTTTGAATTTTATACTGCTGTGGTTATAGAATTGCTGGTAGCAGATAGTGTGGGGGGGGGTGGGGGGGGGTGTGTGGGGGGGGGGGGGGGGGGGGGGGGGGGGGAGAGATACTAGTTTTTTTTACCTCAATTGTCTGTTATCGCTCCATTTGAAACATGTAATCACTATTACAGCTGGTCTCCATGCAGGAAGCCTGTACAAAACATTTGTATGCTCTTGCAGCAGTCGTTTCTATAGTGTTTTATTTAACGTGATGACGTTGCCAGCGCCATGCGCAACTTTGTATTAGTTGCCTTGTACGACATGCCTGAGGGAGCAGTATTTCTGTTACGTATATTCTTTACTTATTTCAAAATTCCGAATACTCTGAAACATGAAAGCACACGTGATTTTTTAAATTAAAGTCGATCTTTGGAAAACTCTGTGTTTCTAAAGTAGATTCCCACACCTCCTGAGATGCCTATAATCTGTTGAGGTAAACCTATGTCAACTTCTGCTGGTAGAGCTTTTCATATTTAAGTGGCATAATCAGACATCTCTCAACAACCTTTTGTCCCCAGCGATGTCAAACTGTCCAGTACAATCTTTCTTTGTCGTCCTCTGGCTCGTTTTCTTTAAAATCTTTCTTGTTATCACAATATATTTAAGCGTTCCTCTTGACATAACATGTCCAAAGAAAGTGCATTGCTGTCTTCTAATATGAATAATAAGCTGACATCACGAACTAGCTTCTTTCAGTACATGGCCCTTACTCATTTTAGATCCACGTTGTATTATTAACATTCTTCTGCTAAACCAACTGTCCGTGGCCCCCAGAAATGTTTCTGTTTGTCTACTAACTGTCCGTGACTCAGTTCCATATGTAAGGATTGGCACTATGTTACACTGAAGAACGTTTTTTCTTATTTCACTTAACAAAGACTTGTTTGAGAAAGTACTTTTTATTTCATGTTTTAGGTTTGTTTTATACCTATAACAACATCGTCTTGTAACGCTACACTTTTTCCTGTTGCACAGTTTGTCATTTTACACGGTTTGTCCTTTTACAAGATTTGTCCTTTTACACTTTTTGTCTGTTTACACAGTTTGTCCTTTTACACGGTTTGTCTTTTTACACAGTTTGTCATTTTACAAGGTTTGTCCTTTTACACAGTTTGTCATTTTACAAGGTTTGTCCTTTTACACGGTTTGTCCTTTTACACGGTTTGTCATTTTACACAGTTTGTCATTTTACAAGGTTTGTCCTTTTACACAGTTTAACATTTTACAAGGTTTCTTCTTTTACACAGTTTGCCCTTTTACACGGTTTGTCATTTTACAAGGTTTGTCCTTTTTACACGGTTTATCTTCTTACACAGTTTATCCTCTTAAACAGTTTTTCATCTTACATAGTTTGTCATCTTACACAGTTTTTCATCTTACACAGTTTGTCATCTTACATAGTTTGTCATCTTACACAGTTTGTCATCTTACACAGTTTGTCATCTTACACAGTTTATCGTTGTCGTAATCAGATAGGTTTGAAAGTTATTTATGGTCCCGTCTGAGTAGAGTGGATGGTGATAAGTACGTGAGAAATAAAGGTGTGAGAAATAGATTTCAAGGGTGAATAGTTAAGCGCCAAAGATTTGATATGCGACGCATAGCGGTACACTACGCGCGTTTGATCTTAAACAAAAGTTGTTAATAACGGGTTCATAAAGAAAAACATTAGGAAAATCACTATCTTCAGCTCAAATGTCAAGTCAGTCCTACTGTACAGGTCTGAAACTTAGTTGTTCCCCTTCTACCGTGAGGGGTACACACAGCTCTGAAACACGGAGAACAATTAAAAAAAAACACAACAACCAATAAGCAACAGGTTCTCATTAATGGGTTTTTGCGTGGAATAGAAGGGGTACAGTGGTATGACAAGATCACTAATGTGGAACTGATGACAAGATCACTAATGTGGAACTGATGACAAGATCACTAATGTGGAACTGATGACAAGATCATTAATGTGGAACTGATAACAAGATCATTAATGTGGAACTGATGACAAGAACCAGATAGATGTCAGTGGGGGGAAAAAATGAGAAGGAGACACTGAAGGTGGATAGGACACACATTGAGGAAACCTGTTGATAGGTTAGCATTACCAGGCAGTCCTTGTTCTGGAATCCTCAGGATCATGGAAGTATAGGGAGACAAAGGAACACAAAGAGAAGAGAGCTGGGGACAGATATGAAGGAGATGAAGAAGAAATGGAAAGAGCTGATGGCACAGAACAGGAAGAATTGGCATGTTTGTTAAAGGCCTATGATCCTTAGGGAGCTGAAAGGTGAGGGTAATGATACTGATGAAGATGATGATGATGATGAAAGAGGAATATAAGCAAATGCCTTCAGTGAAAGTGCTATATTTCTTCTGATTTTGGTATTAAAATGTACTGTTCACCTGACGTGTTCGCCTGAGGAGTTCACATGAACTGTCTGAAAATTTCCTGCTAAAAGTTTATTACCGTATTCCCTACATCCACTTTTAATGTCTTTCTTTATTTCAAGGGTTCTCAAACTTTTGTTTGTTTGTCAAAGGCAACCAATTTTATTAAATTTTCGCGATGTCATTTTCGCAAACGACATTTAGATTTCATTCATTTATCAATTACTCTTCATCTCACAAAGGAACCGTAACCCTTCAACGAATGCCTGCTCAGTCCTCACGTCCTGTGCCATCCGCTCAAGGTCTTGTCATGTCTTCTTTATCTCTGTCATTTCTGTCGCAAGCAGGGCCGTCTTAACAGCATTGTAGGCCCTGGGCCGTCTTAACAGCATTGTAGGCCTTGGGCCGTCTTAACAGCATTGTAGGCCCTGGGCAAAGCAATGCTCTGGGTCCCTACCAGCCCTACCCACCCACGGGAATAAAAAGGATGTCTTATGAACAATATGGCAGCATCCCAGCATGGGGCCCCTAGAATCGTGGGCCCCTGGGCACTACCCAGTGTGCCTCAAATTCTCTTCTTCGTGTATTTTTCAGCCTCAATCTTAACGGGGGGATTATACAACAAGGACAGCCTTGTAATGCTATCAACAGGTTTCCTCAATGTGTGTCCCATCAATCCCAAGTGTCTTTTTCTCATGTCCTGTTTCACCGGTACTTGTCATCTGTCACAGCATAATTATTCACTAAATTTTATAGTGGCCACACTGGAGAGTGATAATAACCGTCCAGCCGGTTTTGGCTAGAATGGAAGTCGGAAGGGAACCTTCTGGCGCAATGGGTAGTCTAGATATGTCCGCTCGACTGAGAAGTCGTTGATGGCCGTTGTCAGCAGCTTTTGCTGGGGATAGTTATATGGATGGCACTATTGTTCATTACTTCTTGCCGTGATTTTCATGAGATCAGGAGTAGTGATTTGTTGCTAGTTTGATATTGTGCATGCTAGTGATTTCCTCCTGGATTGTATTTCTGATAAGCTGATTGCAATTATGTATTGCGTTTTGTCAGTAGTGTATTCCGCCTGTGAGTGATAGTCATGGCGGTTGCTGAGTAGTTTATCTCTGCGACTATTATTTGGATATCTTGTTGAGTTATAGTGTGTGGCAAGTATGTGGCAGTTCTTTCAGTGCATTGTGCAATGCATGTTCATGTGTATCGTCAGCCGGGTGCGGCTCCTCTGTGTGTGATATTCATTAAAAGGGTCAGTACCTGTTATAGGTGTTATCATGTTATTTATGTCAGCTATTGTGTGCTATGGTTGTACCTTTGAGACAGCGAGCTAAGAGTCTAGTGAGAGTGCCTTAAACCCATAGTACCAGTAGAGAGTTTGCTCTGACAGCACAAGTATTCTCATGTATCTAGTTCTGACATCTGGGGCGCTCTTGTCCGGTAAGTTAGAGGCCATGGGGCCAGTGATTTTCTATTAATTGGCAAATATTTGATAGCGGACAGTACCTGTATTTTGTAATATTGTATTCCCAGCTTGCTGACGTTTGTAAAGACCATAGTGTCTATATTTGATATATACAGGGCAGAATATTTATTGTATACACAGAGTGTTAGAAGGTTATAAGTGCCACTGTGGGGCGCCTTCATAGTTTCAGGAATGCGTGTTTACCAGTAAGTCATTGTAGGGTACTGTATACTGTTGGTTGACCTCGATTACGGTGTCCACTGATTTTTTCAGTGTTACGGCAGTGTGATTGTCAGTCTGTGTAGTGAACTGTTTACGGTCGTTTGACCTAGTTACAGCGCCTTAGGAATTATGTCAGGAATTGAGTTGTTCCTAGAAAGTTAATGGAGTATTTTGGGTATTGGTTATTGATAGTAGGTAGTGTCTCAAGTGCAGTGAAAGATTGCAGCTGAGGTTTAGCGCGACAGTTGGATACATTGCAAGGTGTACTTTGTATCATAGTGCTAGAGAAGTATTGATCCAGGGGGAGCAGTGGAGTGACAAGTGTTTTTAGGTGGGTCAAATATGATGTAAAGGTGGTTAGTTTGGCAAGCATTGCTGAAATATTGTGTCAAGTGTTTAGAATAGAGGTGCAGTGAAGTCAGGCTTTACATAGATAGATAGCAAGGTAGTCTTCACGATTTGTTGGTAACATTCGGGGCTTCCTGCGGAGCAAAGTTACGTGTTCAACAGGGCTGGGAGACGACTTTGGTTGTTGCGCTATCCTGCTTGATTCACTGTAGCTTTGAGTGTTACCGTAGAAGGGTTAGGAGTTGTTGTGGAGTATCTTTGTGAACTTTTAAGTTCACATAGGCATACGAGTATGGTTAGGCTATAGGCGAATCATCGTGTTCCCGCCACATGAAGGAGCTGTTCAGCTGGACTCTTGCTGTGACCTGCCTTTACTGATGTGCCCACCCAAGGGTAAATAAGCTCTGACGTGACCTTCCTAAGACAACGCCAGTGACATTACCTGTCAACGCAGACGTGCTTGACAATCAAGTACAACGCAACCACGGACGAATGTGTTGTGCTTTGTGCCTTGCCGACTTACCCGAGACTGCTGTATAGCTGTGAAACTTAACTGTGTTGAAGTAGACTGTGCTATATAGATGTGATAAACAGTGCTGTGTGAGCACATTGGAGTACAGTGTGGTCATTGTGTGAAAAAGGATTATACACTCAGATTTGACATTGATGCTATTCCTGGACTGACACTTATTTGGATTATATATATTTCCGATCGTGGAGTCTGGTTTGTTCTGTGTTCATCATCATTGTCAGTGCTGAGGATTCTCTATACTCAAGCGCCGTTGGAGCTTCAGATAAGTTATTGTTTGTTTGTTACTGTATTATATTGATATTTTCTTGTTCTCCTGAGAATTTAAGTCTATTATTTGTCTTTCTTACTGCTTCTATCTATTTTATATTTTCACCTGTTAAATAGTGTAGTGCTGTTTTTGTATTTGCTTCTCGGTTTGTTATTGTTTCTTTCCTTATGTTTCGAATGTTCTTTAGTGTACTAGTATGACTTAGTATGTATGTATGTGATAGTTAGCTAATTCTGATCTTGCTCTGTTTTCTTTGTAGTTTGGTATTATCTGGATTATATATGGTGATACATTATAGTATAATTCTACTGTTTCTTTACTTAGTTTATTTTCACTGAGGTGAAGACAGTGCTTGGGGCAAGAGGTAGCTTCTAGCACCTCATTGTTGAGTGTGGTTTTCGTAGTGTCTTTAGTGTTATAGTGTAGTGGTGTGTGAGTGTAATCCAGTGTTGGCCTTTCGCAGGAAAGATTGGATTAGACCAATTCTATTAGGTTGTGGCTGTGTTTTTTTGTGGTGGAGTCTGGCAGACAAATTTTCTGCGACTGCCCTGCTTTACATTCCAGAGCCCTGTTGGTGTTAGCGGTAGTTGTGAAGTGTGTATTTATATTGTCGTGTACATTCAGTATTTCTTGTGTTCTGTTTAAGTGGTGTGTTATCTTGTCCTATTTTACTATCTTGTAAATACGTTTACAGGTATTCCTTGTTTTCGTTCGTGCTCAGTCACGCATTGTAGATATTAATCTATCTCTTCTCTTTGTATTCTATCATCTATTTCCTCGTGACTGGAATTTTGTTTTCGTGGGGTGATGTGTATGTTGCTTTCATTTGTGTAGTTTACATTTGTGTTCATTTGCCATAGGTAGTGCTTGCTTAGCAGAGATTACAGAGTTTAGTAATAAGTGGAGTGTTATTGAATATAGCACCAGTGTGGGTGCCAGTAAAGACTGTGAAGTAAAGTCTAATTGGTGACTAAGTGGATATAGTGGTGTCATAGCACCATAAAGCATCGTAAAGTTGTTATTATACAACTATTGACTATTGTAAGTTGTTATATCGGTGTCAAAGTACAAGGAAGTTGGGATTACTCGATTGAGGATATAGTAGAGAATAAGGGGCCAGAAAGACCTGATTTTCACAAGTGGTGAGAACATAGCCAAGAGGCTAAGTGAGTCTTTAGTGAGACCATAACGTAAAGGTGAATAATATTTACATAATAAACTACGAGGTGATATTTACTTTCACGCATATATATATATATATATATATATATATATATATATATATATATATATATATATATATATATATATATATATATATATATATATATATATATATATATATACATATATATATATATATATATATATATATATATATATATATATATATATATATATATATATATATATATGGGTAAATTGATGAAGTGATATTATTATTTACCATTATTATCACTGAATATTATTGTAAGCAGAAATTTATCTGCTGACTTAAGTGCAATATATACAGTTGAGTAATTGTATTATAAAGATTTACACTAAAGTTAATAGTGAGAACTACTAGTGTACAACATGGATATGGACACTTTCATGCGGATTGGCACGCAAGCCGGGTACACGGGAAAGGAATTGGTGGAATTTGCCAAGGCAGAATTCAATTCAGTTGAAAATAAAAAAACGTAAGGAAAATTAAAACTGAAAGAGAAGGAAGCAAAGGAGGAGAAGGAAAGGAAAGAGAAGAAAGCAAAAGAGGAGAAGGCACAAGAGGAGAAGGAAAGGAAAGAGAAGGAAGAGAGGGAGAGAATTGAGAAACAAAATGCTCTAAGAGATGCTCGAGCTGAAGAGTTAGAGCTAAAGAGAAAAGAGTTTGAACTGCAAGAAAAGAAGATGAAAGAAGAAAGTGAGTGGAAACAGAGAGAATTCGAGTTGCAAGAAAAGAAGATGAAAGAAGAGAGAGAATGGCAAGAAAAGAAGGTGAGAGAAGATAGAGAATTTGAAGAGAAGAGGAGGGAGAGAGACATACAAGTAGAATTAGAGAAGGATAGAATGAGAATAGCTCTGGAAGAAAAAAATGATAGATAAGGAGTTACAATTGAAGAAGTTAGAAGTGGGTGCGAGTGGTCAGAGCTCAACTTCTGGTGGGGCGCATCGTCCTTTTAGGCTTCGTCTACCTAATTTCAACGAGAAAATTGATAGTTTGGATTTCTTTTTGGAAAGATTTGAGGCCGAATGTGTGGCCTATAAGGCTGATAGGGATCAGTGATCATCTCTTTTATCGACACTGCTAGTTGGGCCCGCGATGGAGACTTTTTATAGCCTCCCCGTAGAGGAAAGGGCTGATTATGACAAAGTGAAGGAGAGATTGCTCCGGAGGTTCCGTCTGACTGCTGACGGCTACCGGACGCGCTTTAAGAACGCGATGCCTAGCTCAGACCAAGACTTCGAGGATTTTATCTCGAAGATCAAACTTCTTCTAAATAGATGGATCGAAATGGAAGGGATAACAAAGGATTTTAATGGCTTGGTGGACTTAATATTACGAGACAAAGTGTTGTCTTCGTGATCTAGTGAGCTGGTTGCGTTCTTCCAGGAACGTCAACCAAAAGACATTGAGTCCATGGCCCAACTGGGTCACCATTATGTCCTTGCCCATCCGGGCAAGTCCATTCATAAGTCGGGTCTGACAGAAGACGGAGTTGCCAGTGTTGGCAAAGTGCAACGCCATCCTGGGCGAAATCAGACAGACAGGGATCAAGAACAGAGGTATGAGAGGCCCTCCAGTCCCTACCAGTCCCGTAGAGGTAGCTATGGGAATTTTCGTTCCCATAGAAACAGTCGGCCGAGGGGACAACATAATAGTTATAGTGACAGAAAGGAGTACCAAACGCATAAGCAGGTACGCTTTGAAGATTCGCGTAAAGAAGACCGGTTTTGGGATAAAGCCAAGCATCACAAGCAGAGGAGTGGGTCCTCGGAGAATCGTTTTTCTGACTCTGATGAGGGGTCTTCGTCTTCGAAAAGCTCCAACAAAAGTATAAGAGATGAGAAGAAGAAAGAGCGTGTGTGTACCAATTGTGGTGGCAGGGGTCAAAGTGTTGATAGTTGCACTACCCCAATAGAACACGCGAATTCCGCGTTTGTATTAGATACAATCAACGATGAGGACTGTGAGGGGTGTCGCCTCTGTTCCACGCGAACGAGAGGATAGTGCTCCAGTGTGGGCATGCGGCACCTTGTTTGTCAGCAGTCCATGAGACTGGCAAGGTGGATCTCCACAAAGGCATGGTGGAGAGGAAACCAGTCTCCGTGTTGAGGGACACGGGTTGCACAATAATTGGAGTGCGTCGATCGTGCATCGACGACTCCTGTCTTACAGGCAAAACGGTAAAATGCACCACATTCGGGGGCAAAGTTGAGACTTACCCCCAGGCGTGCATTAATGTGGACACCCCGTTCATTAAAGGTAGAGTCTACGCGTTTGTCCTAGAGGATCCTATTGCCGATTTGATCATCGGCAATGTACGCGGGGTGCATAGTGTCATGGGTGTGGCTGGAGCAGAGGCTCAGCAGCACCAAACTCCAAAAAGGGACGACCAAAAGGTACATCGGAGACGCAGTGTTACAGAGGTTTTATGATAATTCTCTTCTTCTTCTTCCGTCCTTAGCCACCGACCGTCAAAGCAGTCAGTGGCCATTACGCCTAGTGGCGTCTTAGGGCAACAGCAGATAGGTTTTCTTTGCCATTGTTTCCCATCACGCCTATTGGCGTCTTTAGGGCAACGGCAAATCAATCCATTTGCTGTTGTTTCCGTAATCGAAGTGACTGGCAAACGGGTGATCAGCCCGTTGGTTTTATGATAATTAAATTGCCTATATCCTCTTCTTTTTCTTTCACCCGTATCCTCTATTTTTATTATCACTCTTTACCTTTTTCCTGTATTTTTCGCATCCATTCGTTTGCGAAAAATATTTTCTTTCCCATACTGGTAAACGTATTTATGACATAACGTGTCAGAGAGAGAGAGAGAGCGTTTAAATGCATTCTATTGCATTAGATGTCAGTGGACGATAGAACGTTTGAATACTCGTCTGGGCAGACAGAGATAGCAGACAGGCGTCTGTACTTTTCTCATGTCACGGGCGTTTCGTCAGGCTAGGTGTCATACCGTCTAGCATTTTTACCTGACACTTACGTTTCTCTCAGAGGGAAGTGTGATATGACACTCACACAGCGCTCGGGAATGAGACATATAGTCTGGGTTTTTCCATGACACGCACGCTTCTCGGTCAGTTTGTTAACGTAGGTGTGAAGACGCACCGGTGGCACTTACGGCATGCGTCTAAGTTACGTAAGTGTTAGGAAAGACGAGAGATTGCGTGGTTTTGGAAATAGGGCACATTCTTTGTGTGTGTTTCATGTATCTTAAACGAGAGTTTGAGACTTAATTCACTCAGTAACTTCGCAGTCAAGACTAGAACAAGCCTTCGTTCGATTCCGAAGAATCTCTGTTAATAGAGATGGCATTTAGTTTGGTCGAAGTGGTTTAAGTTCTTAGTAGTTCTGTGTTGAGTGAATACTGGGGTAACCCAAAACTTTGCCGGCGTTTAGTACAAAGACATACCTGTGAGAAACATAAACATTTTTATCTTTTAACCACGTGGGTTTACAAGTTAACACCTGTCTGACAGTGCGTGTGTCTTCATAAATAGACAGAGTACAATTCTCACTAACGGGTTTTATTAAAGACTAAATGTTTTATACTGGGCCTTTGAGCCAGATCAGATTTTTCTGCACAAACTCTATGTACAAATTTAGCCGTTGTGGCAAGAAACATATTAACGTCAGTAACATTCCGACGGAGTTTCGACTAGTGGTGTGGTGACCAAATATAGTCTTTTCCTGAAAGTAGACCCCGATCTGACATTCCTCAAATTCTAGAAACCTAAGCTATTGACACTGTGCTCGTTGTTAATGTTTCGTACTTGGACAATTTTAATGTGGCTGTGGTAAAGTGGGTTGATACAAATATTTATAGGGGACTTAGTGTACTGACTGAGATCAGCTGTGAAGGTATCTGTATCTAATAGGTGTAGTGTTTTACAGATAACCTTACTTTGCTACCACATTTAGACCTCAGCCAGACTTATTCTGGGCTATTGTGATGACTACGTTGAATGTCTAGGGTTATGATAAGGATGAAGTGTATGTCACAACAACAACAGACAGATACACACTTTAATTTAATCCACAATACTTTACAACACTGTGACACTCACATACATAGAACACTCTATAAGACTATCTTAAATGAGTCAAGTGTTAACTTTTAAAAATATATGTATTAATTCCTTCAAATATTAGATATCCTGATTCAACTACAAAGTGAATCAGGAATCACAATCAAATGTAATCACAAGTTGTATGTACACAATTTATAGATGGAATCTTTGTATTGACATATATTATTATTGCAATATGTGTGTAAGTTGTGGTGTAGTTCTATGAGGTAATACTGGTTTTCAAGCTAGGTGGTTGTTTGTCATCATGACTTCAAGTGTTTGTTTCTGGTGGAAATAATATTGGAAAGGTTCACAGTTTCTTTTTATTTGAAACAAATAAGTGTCCCTCTTTATTTTGGGTAAAGTCACTTTTAGAGGGGGGTATACACAAGATTGAGTTGCTCTGGCCAACGAATCTTAACTTCTGTGTGGGCGGCAGGAAACAGTCTCCTCTGCTCGCTTGCTTCACAGTATTCTTGAGAAACAACACTGGTCGCTATCTTGACCAAGGAGTATGCTATCAGCCTCTGGATTCAGCAAAACTCAGACCAGGTGCTGCTTTAATAGTTTAGTACCACTGTCCCACAATTCATGGAAATATTAAACAAATACGTTGATTGGCGATTGTTACGGTGTTATTTTAAATGATGGCGTCTGCTGGGGTTTACCCATGCGCAACGTTTAGGGGTCATTAATATTTATAGAATATGTCGATATTTTACGGTATAGTGAACGCGAAATATATGCGGAGATTATGACGCATTCGCGTTGGGACGGTCACGCCGGGTGACTTGGTTACGGGGCCTTTGTTACGCTATCCGTCAAGCAAGAAGGTCGTGTCTTGTATTTCTTCCAAGGAAATAAGGCTGAGTATATAGCCTATATTATATAGATGAATCGATGTAGACTTCAGGGTCAGTTCGGAAATTAATCTAAGCATGAGATTAATTACATTAAACTAATAATGGAAGGAGAATCGTATTATGATTCAAATTGTAGATGTCAAGAACTCATGTGCTCATTTCTGGCTGTTGACTATAACAGCGCACGTATATAGCCACGATGTTCAACTGACATATTGTTTTGACACGGACGGATACTTACTGATATTATTTGGAATTCAATTGTTATGCTGAATTGTACATGAAACCTTTGTGAATGTCGATTATCGTTTTGAATGAATCTCAATACATGTGGACTCAAAGCAGAAGGCTTGACCCTTTATTTACGTTTCGGGTTCGGTTCTACAACTGTTGGTGTTTACCTTTGTCAGCACGATAACTCTCCCACAAGGGAAATCAAATACTATATACTATGCAAATCAGAACGTCGAAGGGATGTTCTGATGCCAAGAGCTAACCATTTATAACTGACATTGATACGTCTAAAGAGTGACTTTACTATTCAATAAATAATACCATAACCAAGGAATCGCAACACCAACCACACCACCACCCACCGACCCGTCACAACTGGTGGCCATTAGTGGTTTTGAAATTTTTCAAAAGAACGAACCACAAAAAAATAAGACATTTTTCCATTCGAGCCGAAATGGACATTATTTGCATAAACACCGGTGACGTCATGCCCTTGACGACAGTATGAACGGTTGGAAAAGCCAGCAGCTGACAATGTCTTTCAAACAAATTTATTTGCAGCTTTCAAACAGGAAATGAAACGTATTGCCAACATATTCAATGATACAAACAAGCTCTAGAGTCCGTCGGCGAAGCATATAATGTACGATATTACCGCCAAAACAAGATAAGTCACTAATTTTAAAGGTTAAAATATTTCGTCTTGTTTGTCCAAATAATGCCATGTTCTTTTTTCGTTGTATCCATGTTAAATATTGTTCCTGTCAGTTTCATGTAGCGGGTATGGTTGGGCGGCGGTTCATAATGAATAAAATGGCTCTCAGGATGCCGATATTCATTCTGAATGTTCCTAAGGCTGTGAATTAATAGCACCTCGCGAAGAAAGCGTCGAATTATCGTTATCGGTGATCGTTTGGTTCGGACTTGCTTTAATTCACTTTGCATGTTAGGTGTATAGTCATGTTATAACTGGTGTTTTCTGGTGTATTTGGTTCTTATTTTTATTCATTTACAGTCTTATGTTCGTAATCTTTCTTGTTTATTCTGATCTAGCTATCTTTAATTTTAATTAAATGTATTGTATTAACGTCAAATGAGTCCTGTGACGTCATCATTCTTAGTGCCAAATATGTTCGTTTCCTTCAGTTAACCTTCACCCTTCTACATTTCCGGTTAGTACACTTGGTTTTATAATATCATTTATTTTTGTGAAAATGTCACTTTTGTATTGTGCTACTGTTCTGTAATCCTTGGTTAACCCATTGTATTGTTTGTATTCATTTCATCCTTCTATAATTTAATATTAATGCTATAATTTCTTCATTAATAATATTGTAGATGAATATGATTAAATTTTCATCAGCTTTGATGAGGAATTAGGGACTTTGCACATATTTGCAGTAGTGGTCCTAGAAATGGGCAATGCACTTTATGCCTCATGATTATGGCATAATATATAATGGTTAATTATTAAAACTTTATAACATATTAATACATATTTAATATAAATTAGTACACTTTCTCAGTACTATATTGTGAACTTAGTGACAATTAAGACTAATTATTTGGGGATAATACACATAATTATTAAATATTAATATTAAGCGCTTGATATAATTTCAGCAGCTTATATAACTAACTATCATAACTATTTATGATAGATATTAGTGGGTATATATAATATTTTTACAAAATATTATAGATTGTGGAACTTATACATAACAATACAATAATATTACAATTTCTTATAATAATTATTCATTCGTTGAGTAATTATAATTATCGACATAGATTATATCGTTGATTATAATACATAAGTAATTGAATACTTAAATAATTAAACTCCAAGAATGCTTACCTTGGACCATTTCATTAAAATTGGAAAAGATTGTAATAAAAAGGGAGAGGCACTCCTTGAATTTGCTGAACAACAACTTGCGAACCATGAGGCAAAAGAGGCTGAAAAGAAAATTATTGCTAAAGCAGAGAGAGAAGAATTAAGACAAGAAGAAGAAAGAAAGATAGCAAGAGATGAAATCCTACGGATTGAAGAAGAGAATAAATTGAAACGACAAGAAATCATACTACAGCAAGAAATGGAATTGCAACGGCTTAAATTGGAAACAGCAAAACTTAATTCGCAGAGTGCTGCAGCAAGCCAAAATGATAATGCTCAATCTGGATCTTCATCCACCCGACTTAAGGGCAATTATTACTTTAAATTACCACCATTCAAATTACACGTGGACGACCTTTCATCGTGGCTGGCGCGCTTTGAGGATATATGTAAGGTCAATAACCTTGACAAAACTGCATGGGCACTTAAACTTAAGGAATTTCTGGATGGCGAACCTGCAAGTGCAGCACAAAAACATTGATCCTACATTAGCCACAGATTATGAGGCCATTAAGACGTTGTTATTACGTCGTTTCCACTTGAACGAAGAGGCATGTAGATTACGTTTTAAAAGTTTGTTGCCAGATAACAATAAAGATTTCACAGGTTTTATTGCTAACATACGCAATACTTTTAACAGATGGGTTGAACTGGCAGGTGTCAACAAATCTTACGACAAGTTAGTCGATTTATTATTGAGGGATAAAGTATTATCTTCTGTCAGCCCACCATTCTTTGCTTATCTGCAAGAAAGAAAACCAGAATCTATTGATGAGTTAGAAAAAATTTCTTTAAATTACTGCACAGCTCATCCGAATGCTAATATTTCTGGCTCGTTGATAAGAGAACCACTTCCTGTAGCCTCCAATATGGCATACCATAATAACAAACCTAGAACACACAGTGTGGACAGAGGTAGGTTCAAAGGAAACTATGACATTAATTTTCATAAGGGACAGAATAACTTTAACAATAACTTTAATAGAGGAAGACAACAAACCAGAAATTATTCACCTCAGTCAAGATACAACAGTAATCCACGTAACTCAAGTTATAATCGGTCATATCAATATAATAATGGTAACAATTGGAAGAATAGCGATAATTATAACTCGAGACATCGAGATAACAATTATAATAGACGTCAACGAGATAATTCAACTAATTATTCTCGTAATCGTTCTCATTCTCGTGGATCTTCACATTATAACCATAATACCGGGGCAGCAGTGACAAATGATATCACCCCTAAGGTTCAGGTTCCACCTAACGATAATACAATGAATTCTTCTGCTGCATGCTTTGCTATAAATTATAACGTGGCAAATAGTTTGCCCACAATGCAATCTTATTTTTCAGAAGGCAAAGGAGACAGTGCTAAACTGCGGACACATTACACCAGAAGTAGGTCTTGCAGCCAATGATGGAACAGGCTCTCTGATTTTTAACAGAGGGATAGTAAACGGAGCTGTAGTTTCTGTATTGAGAGACTCGGGGTCCACAACCATTGGAGTGCGACAGTCGCTAGTACATCCTAGCTGTGCAACGGGGGAATATGTCCGTTGCATGACTTTTGGGGGAACTATTGAGTTTTACCCCACAGCTATTGTCCATGTTAATACACCTTTCTTTTCAGGACAAGTTAAGGTATGCATGCTTCAGAATCCAATTGCAGATCTGATGCTGGGACGCATCCATGGTAGTAAGGATTGTTCCCCACAGGAAATTGAGGAATGGGAATTAAAGAATGTGCAATCTTATTGCAATGCTAACGCTGTCATTGCAACAGCTACATTACGGGCCAACAAAATAAATACATGTGGCACAGTTTTCTCCAATTTCAGTCTCAGTACCATTCTGGAAATCGATGAGGAGAAGGATAAGACTCTACTACAGGATAAAAAGTATACTAAACTACCAGTCCATCCTAGGAAGATTAGAAAATCATTTCGAGGCAGATATACCTTTTCTCAAGAGAATGCCGCCAAGTCGGAAGATAGATGTTGGCGACAGGATCATATTAACAGTGATCTGAATAAAATTGTTGAAAACGGGAAAAGAAAAGATGCACCGAACAAGGGTAATGATGGTGAAGTTCTTATGAACTTAACTAATAAAATTAGGACAAATAAATATGTCAATCATTATGAGACATCATCTCATAAGACTACCATATCCAAAAGATTAAATAGAAGAACTATTTATCACGTTAGTGACACTGATCCCACTTACATTGGGAAGGGTGCATATTCTCGCACCGTGTTAGTGCGCAATCTGCCACAAGGTACCAGATGGCAGGCACTTAGCAATTTCTTTAATGACACGGCAGACGTTATGTTTGTACGGTTGTTGTCACCTACCAATGACAGGTATTGGTGAAGCTATAGTTACATTTCGTAACAATAGAGATGCTCGAATGGTCATCGAGCATGATAATGGTGCTTACTTTAACCATCATTGTCTACGGTTACAATTAGTACCTAATGCTGCGTCACGCAGATAACATGCTATGGTAATACAATTGTCTCATATCATTGATGACTCAGCATAGTCATTCATCATTTCTTTTCTTTACTGGTCTTATAAGGTTATGATTAAATTTCAGTACGTTGATTACGTATTACAGATATCAATTTTTCAGGGAACTACAGAAAGATATTCCATATTAATATGCTCAGGAGAAGAATTTCATCCTGAAGTGCAGATGCCTTTACCTGTACTTACTGTCCAATCTACTGAATCTTGGCGTGATGTGACCATTTCTTCTACGGTTACACCGCAACAGCATCAACGCGTTGCTGATCTTCTACAATCTTTCTCAGATGTGTTAACTGATGTACCGGGTTGCACATCTGTAATTAGTCACGATATTATTCTTAACGATGATACACCAATTCGTGTTCATCCTTATTCTGTACCTCTACATTTTCTGAGTAAGACATCTCAGGAACTCGAACAGATGATATCATTAGGTATTATTGAGACTAGTACATCTCCATTTTCTTCTCCTTTAGTCATTGTCCGGAAAAAGGACAACAACATACGTTTATGTGTTGACTATAGGAAACTTAATGCGCAGACAGTACCGGATAGCGAACCACATCCTATCCTTGACGATTTACTTCCTCGTCTATCCAATGCTACACTTTTCACTAAAATTGACTTAACTAAAGGTTATTGGCAGATTCCACTAACCGAAAGAGCCAAATACTACACAGCATTCTCAACTCCACAAGGTCTTTACCAGTGGAACGTGATGCCTTTTGGGCTAATAAATGCTCCAGCTACCTTTATTCGCATGATGCGAAAAATCTTAGCAGGTAGATCAGATATAATTACCTATATTGACGACATATGTTTGTTTAGTTCATCATTTGAGGAACATTTTTTGGGTCTTAAATCAGTTTTGGGAATATTGCGGGATAACAATTTAACCGCTAAACCAACTAAAATTCAAATAGCGTGTAATGAGATAACATTCCTGGGGCACATTATTGGATCGGGACGTATCCAAACAATTCCCAGTACAGTTTCTAAAATATTAAATTTATCTGTTCCTCAAACGAAGAAACAGGTTAGGAGTCTGTTAGGTTTAATCCAATACTATAGCAGATTTGTACCTCACCTATCATCCATCACGGCTGTCTTGTCTTCGTTACTAAAGAAGAACATGCCTTTAAGGATAAATTGGACCGACGAATGTGACAAAACTTTTCGCACTATCTTAAAAATATTTTCATGCCCACCTGTTTTAAGATTACCAGATGCTTCTAAAAAGTTTGTTCTACGTACAGATGCGAGTAATTACGGACTCGGGGCATGTCTACTGCAATATCATGATGATGTCCTTCACCCCGTAATGTATATCTCACGCAAACTGAAACCTCTGGAGATGAAATATTCCACTGTGGACCGAGAATTGCTCTCCGTAATCTGGGCAATTACCAAGTTGGAAAAGTTTTTACTAGGAACTCCATTTCTGATCCAGACTGATCAGAAATCAGTGGCAGCATTACGTCGCTCAAACCATAAAAGTGCTAAACTTGCACGATTTGCTATTACATTGCAACCCTACGAATTCGAGATACAGTCGATACCTGGAACTGAAAACGTCATAGCCGACACGTTGTCCAGACATCCTACGGATTCTGAATGAATATTACAATTTCAAGAAAATTTTCTGACTAGTCAAGCATTACATTTGCAATGAACGGTATTGATATCTAGTCAGAATATACAACAATTCAGTTGGACTTCCTACCTAAATAAGGACATTTCGAAATACACGATTGTGATCAAAATATCAAGTTTTACGGATCGTTTGAAAATTTGAACTTCAATTCCACTTTGAGTATCACTCATTTCGATTGAAAGCTGTTAAAAAGGAACAATCTCTGATGAAGAAGGGACAGATACGCTGATGACTTAGTCAATTTACTTTCAAAATTTTAATAAAGGAACTAACGATGAATGGATAATCAAATCATAATTTGATAATATGAACCTTGTGTCTTAATGAACTTTCATACAATTCAACAGGAGGTAACAACGATTGGATCTTCGTGTCCAATATTATTAAATTTTCTAGTTATTAAATTAGTATATAATAGATAATAAAGTCAAAGTGTGATGAAATAAAAAAATAAAATATACTAAGAAAAGATGAAACAAAAGAATATCACACCAATTAAACCTTTTAATTAGTGTAATTATTAAGGTAATAGATATTACATATGACATTTCATATATATTGTTAAAATATGTGAATTTTTTCTGTTCTTCTCTTCTGATTGCGTTATTCTAATTACGTATCTATCCTTACACTTCATTTTCACACGCATGCTAATTTAATGTATACTTTAATATTTGTTTTCAATTGTCCGTACTTCTCAATTTTTATTTCTTTTACTCTCTTATTCTATTTCTCATTTTCTTCAATTAGATATTAATTAGTTAGTACCATACTTACATACTATAATTAATTATTTTAATTTTAGTTAGTTAGAATAATTTTAATAACACCTCACATTATTAGTTAGTCTATACATACAACAAATTAATTAGTTAATTAGTTAGTGACAGTGACATTTCCTTGTTTAATATAATGTATATGTATGATATGACGTTGATTTTATTATAATATATTACTGACATGACCGCGACACTGTTCTAGATAGAACATCGTAGGTCATACGTCGGGTTTTGTTGAATTTTTGATAATTTGATTAATATTGTTCTAAAAAAATCTATTTAATAGATTTTTTTTGCCCCCGTCTGACAGGAAATCTGTTACGGTGTTATTTTAAATGATGGCGTCTGCTGGGGTTTACCCATGCGCAACGTTTAGGGGTCATTAATATTTATAGAATATGTCGATATTTTACGGTATAGTGAACGCGAAATATATGCGGAGATTATGACGCATTCGCGTTGGGACGGTCACGCCGGGCGACTTGGTTACAGGGCCTTTGTTACGCTATCCGTCAAGCAAGAAGGTCGTGTCTTGTATTTCTTCCAAGGAAATAAGGCTGAGTATATAGCCTATATTATATAGATGAATCGATGTAGACTTCAGGGTCAGTTCGGAAATTAATCTAAGCATGAGATTAATTACATTAAACTAATAATGGAAGGAGAATCGTATTATGATTCAAATTGTAGATGTCAAGAACTCATGTGCTCATTTCTGGCTGTTGACTATAACAGCGCACGTATATAGCCACGATGTTCAACTGACATATTGTTTTGACACGGACGGATACTTACTGATATTATTTGGAATTCAATTGTTATGCTGAATTGTACATGAAACCTTTGTGAATGTCGATTATCGTTTTGAATGAATCTCAATACATGTGGACTCAAAGCAGAAGGCTTGACCCTTTATTTACGTTTCGGGTTCGGTTCTACAACTGTTGGTGTTTACCTTTGTCAGCACGATAACTCTCCCACAAGGGAAATCAAATACTATATACTATGCAAATCAGAACGTCGAAGGGATGTTCTGATGCCAAGAGCTAACCATTTATAACTGACATTGATACGTCTAAAGAGTGACTTTACTATTCAATAAATAATACCATAACCAAGGAATCGCAACACCAACCACACCACCACCCACCGACCCGTCACAGCGATGAGTTATGGCACAATTCCGATCTGCCTCTGTCCCAGGCTTTTATTTAGAAAAATATGAGCTGGATCTCAACGCACTTGCTTCTTAGTAAGTTTATTTTCAAAATGTGGCCCTGAACTGACGCTCCTAATTGACTATATCAAATGGTCTATCCAATGGGACCATGTTTACAAAAGCTTTTGAAAAAATTTACCCTTCCTACCGTTTCCCGTAACAACCAAAAATAGTATTTGCAATCGACTAATCATGTTTCGCCTTACATATTATTCTAGCCAATCAAATCGGATTTAACTTGTTGGCCTATTTCCCGTAAAATAGTGGTTTTAAAACATGCCACTGAGCAAATATGATCTGATGCTGTCAGACAACCTCACTATTTTATTTTGGCTATAATTTGTTAATTCCTAGACTATTTGCTTAACACTTAACATATTCTTTGTCAGCAAGTCCTAAGGAACCCAAATATATAAATTTAATGGAGCTAAGTGGCTGCGTTCAAAATGCGTATTTTCTTCTACCACCCGTTCACTTCGATACGATGGGGTGTCTTCTGTACTGTCAGGATTTCAAACGTAAAACAGTATTGTGTCATGTTTCCTAATAAGCATTAACCATGTTTTTAAAACCTAACCGTGTATTGGTAGTGTTTTTTATCTCTGTCTATTTGAAAAAAATCAGTGCTTCATGCCTTTCGCGTGTGATTTGCGTTCACTTTTATCGCGAGACGGCGTGGTAGCATTGCATGCGTTCCACCGTTCAGCCCTCTCTCTCTCTCTCTCTCTCTCTCTCTCTCTCTCTCTCTCTCTCTCTCTCTAAGTCTGTCTGTCTTTTCATTACGCAGTGTATATAATGACATTAATGCTAGTATTTATCTAGGTCATTAAGCAGTGTGCGTATCTCAAGGTTTTCTAAGAAACACAGTACCAGTTTTATTTTTAGAAACACGTGTATGCTGCTGTAGGCTTTACTATCAAACGTGAAAGCGTTACAATTATGCAGACGAAGTAGAAAAAGAGGATTTTTGTACGCCATTGTGACAGCACTGGTCTTTTACCATTCTTCTTTCCTTTTATTGAATTAATTCGTTAGGCTTTACATTTACTATTTAATTTCGATATGTGGATTTAGAATGTTTCACGACAAATTCTCCCCACTTAAAACAGACGTTATATGTCAGTCTATAATTCTATATACACATAGAGAAATTTATTATTATTCCTGGGGCTTACGGTGATTTTCATCACACGGATGGTGGCTTAGAAAATCCGCTCCCAGGTTGGTTTTTCCAGAAATATACTCTATGCTGAACTGGAATGGCTGCAAAAGTAAGGACCATCTGAGTAACCTCGAATTTTCATGCCTAGCCTGCGCTAGAAACGACAAGGGTTTGTGATCCGTTTGCAACTTAAATGCCTTCCCATACAGATAAATATTGAATTTCTTTATCGCCCATATTACTGCAAGACATTCTTTTTCGCTAGTTGAGTAATTTGTTTCAGCTTTATTCAACTTTCTACTAGCATATGCCACTGGGGTTAATTCCCCATTCAGTGTATCTGATTTCTGTAACAGGGTCGCGCCCAACCCTATATTACTTGCATCCGTTCTCACAATGAATTCTTGACTTAAATCAGGTAGTTTCAAAATAGGTTTGCTTGTGAGCTTTTCCTTCAATTCCTGGTATGCCAATTCACATTGTGCTGTCCATGTAATTCGATCTGGATTTCCTTCGCGTGTCAAATCAGTTAACGTTTCACAAATGGAATTAAAGTTTTTGATATACTATTGGTAGAAACCACATAATGAGACAAAGGATCTCACGTCTTTCTTGGTTTGTGGTCTCGGGGCTTTCTTTAGTTTCTCTAAATTCTTGGGGTCAGGGGTCATGTTTCCCTGATGGACTGTGTGTCCCAAGAATTCTAATTCTTTACATCCAACGCAACATTTGGTTGGTCGGGCTGTTAAATTCGCTTCTCTAAGTCGATTAAACAGCATGTTCAGAGAGTCAATGTGTTCCTCAAATGTTTCGGTTGCTATAAGGATATCATCCATGAAATTTGTGATGCATGGATTATTCAGAGGATCCAACAATTTCCTCATCATTCTAGAGAAGACACTAGGCGCATTCTTCAATCCAAATGGCAATCTGTTAAACTCATAGTGTCCCTCTGAGGTACTAAAAGCTAGGTACGGTCTAACCTCAGGCTTTACTGGAATCTGATAGTATCCTTTACTCAGATCCACTTTTGAGAAATATTTAGCTTTATTTAGCCTGGCAAACAACTGATTTGTATCCGGCAATGGATCCACCTGACCTTCTGTGATAGCATTCAGTCTCCTGTAATCTATACAGAGTCTATGTTCTCCAGAGGGTTTCCTTAAGAGCACCACACTGGAACTATACGAAGATTCACTGTGTGAAATTATTCCCCCCTTCAACAAATAGTCTATCTCTTCCTTCAAGGCTTTCTCCTTAGCAAAAGGAATCGAATAGGCTTTCATACAGACAGGTGCGGGGTCTATCAGCTTCATATCGTATTCCAATAAGTTTGTATGCCCCGGTCGGTCCGTTAACACCTCTGTATGATCATCTAGAACCTGTTGCACTCTCTCCTTCTGATTTTTCGTTAAATGTGTACTGATTTTCACCTGTGCCGCTGTCTCACAGGGATGTAATGGATATTCAGATGATGAAAGTGGTTCCTTTTTCATCTCCATTGCAATGGACAAGGTCAACAAGTGTGTCTCTTCCTGATTTTCTCTTTCCAAATATTTCTTCAGGAGATTCACATGATAGATTTTTTCTTTCCCCTTCTTATCTATCTTATAATTTGTTCTAGACACCTTCTCTAGAACTGTATATGGACCTTGCCATCCAATTTGTAACTTATTCTGACTACCGGGTAGAAGAAGCAGTACCTTCTCTCCCACAGCCAAATCTCTGTCTTTAGCTTTCCTGTTGTAATAGGCAGCATGTTTCTTCCTGGCTTGTCTCAAATTTTCATTGGCAAGTTTCCAGCCAGTTTTTAAACGAGTGGTCAGCTCATTCACATATTGGTATGAGGATGTAATATTTTCCTCTGCCTTTTCATCACTCCACGTTCATAACAGAGTTACATATGGACTTTTAAATTCGGAAACATATTTTTCCTGGCACATGTCAGGTCCTTTGCACTCGAAGCTCTGTTGTGATGACTTTTCTTCCCCGAATCATCATGCACAAAACGACCGCTACCAATTTTTTTCTTGGGGCTTTCTCCCCACTTAGAATTCTTGATGAGAGATTTCCTCTCTACATCTTCTTCCTCCAGTTTACATAAGTCCGATTGAGGGATTTTCGGCTTATCCTGGGGTAAGACATCTTTTTGCACTCGCTGCATAGTGGCCATTGTAAAACAGTCAATTGAAGCTTGTCCGTGAAAAGGGGCTTCACATTTCACGTGGTCCACTTTATTATTCTTTCTATTGTCAGGCCTAAGTTTGCCCCGTGGCGTGTCCAGGTCCTGATCAATGTTCCCACTTGTGGGTGTTCCCTCATGTGCTATGCTACACCTTTCTACAAAATTCTCAATGTCCCACCTTGCCTTGGGCCAATAATAATTGTGAGCCACCTTTTGGATGATGGTACCAATTTTCTCATGGTCCCCATCTTTTCTCACATGTAAGCTCCTTATTAATTCTGCCCTATATGCCTTTGGAAGAACCAACTGTCCGTGACCATTGGATCTAGTTCCGGCCTTCCTATACATCAACTTGTTTTTCATATAAAAATCTCCCTTGCCTGGAGTTGTATGACAAGTTGACAATTTCCTGAAACAAGGCTTGAGGGTCTTATCCCCAGCCTGCGCCTTCCTCAACTCTTCTGGAGTGGTATTTATCATAATATCCTCCTCCTTTCTTGAGGTTGACCTGACCTGAAGGGTGGCCATATACACAGGTTTCCTTCTGCAATGGTCAGTATCATGATTGTCCATCCGACAATTCTTACACCACCTCCTTTTTTGGTTGAAAGATTTTCTTTCATCAAATTTCTTTCGTCGAATTGTGGGGTTTTATTTTTATTGTCATACCGTGGCCTATCAAACTGGTGCTTACCTTTGTTCTGATCTCTAGGATCAAATTTATTAAAGTTCTGTGGTGCCTTAAAATTATCTACCTGTTTATTTTTATTACCTGATACCTCTGCCTGAGCTGCTTGATACCTTTCAGCGACATTCAGTAACTCACCCAGTCTCTCTGCACCTTGTTCCATGAGAAACTTTCTCAGGTCTGGAGCCATGGACTCTCTTAGTTGTTCTATAAGGATCATTTCCTTAAGATCTTGGGTTTTCCCCAGAGAAGTCCGTTTCTCCAAGTAGGTCTCTAACCGTGCAGAGAACTGGTGATAGGTTTCACCTGACAAAAGTTTAGCATTCCTAAATTTTTTTCTATAAAATTCACCATTCTTTTCGTATCTTAACAAAAGAGCCTGCTTTAGCATGTCATAATTTTCTTGATCATCTCTGCTCATTTTGGCGAAAACTTCATAAGCTGCACCACGAAGCCCTTGAGATAACTTTAAGCTCCACCTTTCTCTCTCTAACCCATACGTGGTAGCTAATAGTTCATATCTATTTAGATAGCTCTCGATATCATCTTCTTTCTCAACAAAATGATCTAAATGAAAATTCATAGCTGAGGTTGAGGCTCCCTGACTATCAGTGGCATCAGAGGTAAAGGGACTGGCACCATTTTCAGGAGCATGGCCTTGAAATTCCAACTCCCTTAGTCGTAACTCGTGCTCCCTTTGTAATCTCTTCTCCTCCTTTTCTGCTTCCCTTTCTGCAGCTAATCTCTTTTCTTCATACTGGAGCCTTTTAATCTCCCTATCTGCCTCCAATGCCTTAGCCTCTTTGTCAGCCTCAATCTGCAACCTCTTAAGTTCTTTTTCAGCCTCTAACTTTCGTTCAGCTTCTTTTTCTAATCTTTCCGATTCTAATTTTCTTTCTGCTTCAAATTTTCTTTCTTTACGTTCAATATATTTGTCACATTCCGTAGTGACATAAGCAATCATAACATGCCCGTCCCTTCCTAACTCTTTAGCAGCCTGCACAGCAGCAGATCGAAATTTTGCTAGGTCCGCCATTTTCTAACAGGCAAATGTAAACAATTCAATCTATAAATAATTATCTAAGGACAACCACAGGCACTGAGAGCTCAACCTTATTTATTTTCACCCCAGGATACCTTTTAAATTTGTATTATTCCCTGAAGTGAATTACCCCCAATATATATAATAGGAGAAGATTCAAATCCCGGACAGGACCCCAATATATGTGGTAAAGTGGGTTGATATAAATATTTATAGGGGACTTAGTGTACTGACTGAGATCAGCTGTGAAGGTATCTGTATCTAATAGGTGTAGTGTTTTACAGATAACCTTACTTTGCTACCACATTTAGACCTCAGCCAGACTTATTCTGGGTTATTGTGATGACTACGTTGAATGTCTAGGGTTATGATAAGGATGAAGTGTATGTCACAACAACAACAGACAGATACACACTTTAATTTAATCCACAATACTTTACAACACTGTGACACTCACATACATAGAACACTCTATAAGACTATCTTAAATGAGTCAAGTGTTAACTTTTAAAAATATATGTATTAATTCCTTCAAATATTAGATATCCTGATTCAACTACAAAGTGAATCAGGAATCACAGTCAAATGTAATCACAAGTTGTATGTACACAATTTATAGATAGAATCTTTGTATTGACATATATTATTATTGCAATATGTGTGTAAGTTGTGCTGTAGTACTATGAGGTAATACTGGCTTTTCAAGCTAGTTGGTTGTTTGTCATCATGACTTCAAGTGTTTGTTTCTGGTGGAAATAATATTGGAAAGGTTCACAGTTTCTTTTTATTTGAAACAAATAAGTGTCCCTCTTTATTTTAGGTAAAGTATAGTTTAGTACCACTGTCCCACAATTCATGGAAATATTAAACAAATACGTTGACTGACGATGAGTTATGGCACAATTCCGATCTGCCTCTGTCCCAGGCTTTTATTTAGAAAAATATGAGCTGGATCTCAACGCACTTGCTTCTTAGTAAGTTTATTTTCAAAATGTGGCCCTGAACTGACGCTCCTAATTGACTATATCAAATGGTCTATCTAATGGGACCATGTTTACAAAAGCTTTTGAAAAAATTTACCCTTCCTACCGTTTCCCTTAACAACCAAAAATAGTATTTGCAATCGACTAATCATGTTTCGCCTTACATATTATTCTAGCCAATCAAATCGGATTTAACTTGTTGGCCTATTTCCCGTAAAATAGTGGTTTTAAAACATGCCACTGAGCAAATATGATCTGGTGCTGTCAGACAACCTCACTATTTTATTTTGGCTATAATTTGTTAATTCCTAGACTATGTGTTTAACACTTAACATATTCTTTGTCAGGAAGTCCTAAGGAACCCAAATATATAAATTTAATGGAGCTAAGTGGCTGCGTTCAAAATATGTATTTTCTTCTACCACCCGTTCACTTCGATACGATGGGGTGTCTTCTGTACTGTCAGGATTTCAAACGTAAAACAGTATTGTGTCATGTTTCCTAATAAGCATTAACCATGTTTTTAAAACCTAACCGTGTATTGGTAGTGTTTTTTATCTCTGTCTATTTGAAAAAAATCAGTGCTTCATGCCTTTCGCGTGTGATTTGCGTTCACTTTTATCGCGAGACGGCGTGGTAGCATTGCATGCGTTTCACCGTTCAGCCCTCTCTCTCTCTCTCTCTCTCTCTCTCTCTCTCTCTCTCTCTCTCTCTAAGTCCGTCTGTCTTTTCATTACGCAGTGTATATAATGACATTAATGCTAGTATTTATCTAGGTCATTAAGCAGTGTGCGTATCTCAAGGTTTTCTAAGAAACACAGTACCAGTTTTATTTTTAGAAACACGTGTATGCTGCTGTAGGCTTTACTATCAAACGTGAAAGCGTTACAATTATGCAGACGAAGTAGAAAAAGAGGATTTTTGTACGCCATTGTGACAGCACTGGTCTTTTACCATTCTTCTTTCCTTTTATTGAATTAATTCGTTAGGCTTTACATTTACTATTTAATTTCGATATGTGGATTTAGAATGTTTCACGACAGTGGCCTAAACAGACATCCGAAAAATAAGAACACCCAAGGAGTCGTTCCCGGAAGCAGAGAATTCATCCTGTCTTTTTAGAACTGGGGATTTCTTGGTCAAAACTGCCCTTGACGAGTCTGTAGGTGAATGTCCAAAAAAATTGTATTACCAGAAGTGGCTATCTAAGCTGTGAGTATGAACATGTGCACGTGTGCTCGGCTGAATGAATAAAGTGAATGCAGGATGGAGTGTTTTTTTATTGTTGTAATTGCTTTGGCAGCTAGCGCCTTCAATAGATTATCTAACATTTGGAAATTACGATCATTAAATATACATACCAAGCTTCGTCTGTTTAATTCAAATGTTATCTCAGTGTTAACATACGGCTGTGAGAGTTGGAAAATAACAAAATCATTGGAGAACAAGCTGAATAAATTCGAGAACAAATGTCTTAGAAAACTCATGAACATCAGTTGGAAAGAATTCAAGACTAATCGACAAATAAGAGAAGACTCTAGGCAGAAATATGTCTCCGACTATATAAGGAAAAGACGATGGTCATATATCGGTCATGTCCTACGAATGCAAAACAACAGAATACCACTACAGGCGCTCACTTGGGTTCCTGAGGGTAAGAGGAAAAAAGGAAGACCAAAAGAAACACTCAGAAGAACAATAATAAGAGAAGAAAGAACGTTGGGCCTAAATAATGTGCAAGAGCTAAGAGGAGTGGCGTCACAACGAACAACCTGGAGAGCACTGGTTTCTGCCTTATGCGCCGTGTTTGGTGTTTAGAGAATTTATTATTATTATTAATTGGGCACCCATTTTGCTATCTTAACTTTTTTGTATGCAAGTATTTCTAAATCATATTTCCCTTAAAATAGAGCAGAGATATCAAGTCTGTTCATACCTTAAGAAGGGATAATATTAGACCTAATCCTATGTATCCTTGTTTCCTTGGGGCTATCACTTTCTTCCAACAGGACTGTGGGCATACCTCGAGGGATAAGATCTAACTGTGGGTCTATCATGCCAGTAGCAATTCCTTGATTTTTTGAGATTGGGAGATTTCTTGCAATGCTTGTTTATACCATTACATTTTATGAAATTGTAGAAATTACGTAGTGCTTTGCAATGCCTATTTAAATTCGTATGTCGTGGTTATATATTTTGGTATGCAATATATTGTTTATGCTGCCATACAGGCGATATTTATGAAGTTGTAGTCGATATGTATATAGATCATATTATCGTATATCTACAATCAGATTTTGAGAGATGATTATTTATACGATGACGTGTTGCTGTTTGGTGACAATTAAGTATACAGATTTTGTGTACCATGCATTATGTGTAAACTATTCCAGGATTAGTCAGTCGTGGGTATTTTTCACGACTGGCAGTACCTGAGGGGTATTTGTACATGTTTCCTTCTTTAAGTCTAGTGTGTGAGAAGGCATGTACGACAATAGTGTTGATCGACTCTGGCATGCTTCATCTGCATGAGGAGGTGCTACCTTAGCATGTTGTTCGTCCTTATCCCAGTGGGGATTGGGCGTACTCCTCCGATGGAAGAAAACTGCGTTTTCTTTCTTAAGGGGGGGGGGGGGGGGGGATGTCACAGCATAATTATTCACTAAATTTTATAGTGGCCACACTGGAGAGTGATAATACCCGTCCAGCCGGTTTTGGCTAGAATGGAAGTCCGAAGGGAACCTTCTGGCGCAATGGGTAGTCTAGATATGTCCGCTCGACTGAGAAGTCGTTGATGGCCGTTGTCAGCAGCTTTTGCTGGGGATAGTTATATGGATGCCACTATTGTTCATTACTTCTTGCCGTGATTTTCATGAGATCAGGAGTAATGATGTGTTGCTAGTTTGATATTGTGCATGCTAGTGATTTCCTCCTGGATTGTATTTCTGATAAGCTGATTGCAATTATGTATTGCGTTTTGTCAGTAGTGTATTCCGCCTGTGAGTGATAGTCATGGCGGTTGCTGAGTAGTTTATCTCTGTGACTATTATTTGGATATCTTGTTGAGTTATAGTGTGTGGCAAGTATGTGGCAGTTCTTTCAGTGCATTGTGCAATGCATGTTCATGTGTATCGTCAGCCGGGTGCGGCTCCTCTGTGTGTGATATTCATTAAAAGGATCAGTACCTGTTATAGGTGTTATCATGTTATTTATGTCAGCTATTGTGTGCTATGGTTGTACCTTTGAGACAGCGAGCTAAGAGTCTAGTGTGAGAGTGCCTTAAACCCATAGTACCAGTAGAGAGTTTGCTCTGACAGCACAAGTATTCTCATGTGTCTAGTTCCACATCGATGACTTTGTCATACCATTTCAGTCCTTCTTCTATACGCAAACAAACATGAACGTCTATAGCGTCTTTGTTGTCTTGTTTTTTGTCCCCCATGCGTCTGCACCATACAACAGGACTGATTGATTTCTGTGTTGGACTTTGTTTCTTTTCATTTTCATACATTTCTTAATGTAATGAAAAATCTTTTCTTTTGTGACAGCAATTGTCAAGATATATGTATGGTTCTTCTTCTTCTTCTGCGTTCGTCCTAAAAAGGACGTTTGTTATGTTGTTCGCCGTTTACACCAAAGCTGCGATATTTGCGCATTTCGGCCCGACACATCCGTTTTCAGCATGGCATTTGTGGGACCAGGTAAGCCTTCCCTCTTCGATCCCTAGTCTCTCAGCCAGACTGCAGTGATGCAGCCTGTTTCCAGGACCACCACTTGGAGGTGGAGTAGGGTCTTGGTCAGCTCTGGTTCTCTGACCCTTTCGCAAGCAGTCAAGCTATGGGTCGCTGACTGCATTCCTCACTTTTGATGCGTCTTCGGTCCCGTATGGTTCTATATCGTGTATCGGTGTTTCTTCAAGTGCAATATTGATATCCTTTCCTGCATTTATTCTCATTATCTTTCTCATTTCCTTGTATATGTTCAAACCGAGCTGATGTGTACTCTCAGGAATTATTTTAATTCTTCCTAGCATCTGATTACGGTTAGTTTACAATATTAGTGATGTATTTCAAGAGAATGGGAACTCAACATTTCTCAATGCAGGTTGAGACGCACTTTTAGTCACCTGTGCCTAAATGCACATACTTCGTTATTCTCTTTGGGATTGGGAAGATGGACAAGTTAGGATGTACGACATCTATGCTTGCAAGATCTTCCAGATCTTAGTTCTGCATTTTACATATGGAATCCTTCAAAGGCCAACATCCACAACTCTTCTGTTGTGGCAATAGTCTCTCGTAATTCTGTGCAGTTATAGTATCAAAATTTTATTTCGAAGTGGTGGGTATAAGCTCTCAAACCTGCACCAAACAAGCCGTGTAAGAGGACAAGCCGTGTAGGAGGATAAACTGTGTAAAATGTCAAGCTGTGTAAGAGGATAACCTGTGTAAGATGACAAACTGTGAGATGACAAACTGTGTAAGATGACAAACTGTTTAAATTGATAAAATTTTTAAGATGACAAACTGTGTAAGATGAACAAACTGTGTAAGATGACAAACTGTATAAGATAATAAACTGTGCAAGATGACAAAGTGTGTAAGGTGACAAACTGTGTAAGATGACAAACTGTGTAAGATGACAAACTGAGTAAGATGACAAACTGTTTAAATTGTGACAGGGGCTAGGTGTTGATGAGGCGAACTTACGTCGACGGCTAGCTCACACCCAAGACCCATGCACTAAGAAAATTTAATTAAGGATCGTTTGACAAGAGTTGCAATTATTGGTTGTTTGCAACCCTCTCAACACACATACTTTGTAATTCAAGCAACATAAAGCCTTATATAGAGCAACATATAATTCTACCGTACACCCAGACAGTGTTCGTGGACGTTAAGTCCTAGGCATGTTCTTGAACTAGACTTTAACAGCGACTTGCCCCCTCAGCGTCTAGCGTGGACTAGTGCCCTAGATTCTATGAATCTAGGGCACTAGCGTGGACATGACAGAGGATTTCAACAGCCGGGCAGCTTCGGCGCTCCTCTCTTCTGATTGGCTGCTATCCGTAAGCGTTATGACTAATGTTCTATTTTTAGATGTAAAGCTAAAATGGCTGCCAAACCGCTATTTTGTGGTAAAAGGTACAGAGCGACCGACAAAATGGCGACGGACAACAGACGAGATGACGATGGCGCTGTCACATATTTCCCGCCTGATTTTGTTGTCGCCTCGACAACAGCACTACTTCTGGCTCCTCGGTCGTGCTCTTTCAGATCGTCTTAGGGTAGGACTCTCTAGCGGCTGCAGGACGTACCACCCTGGTTCGAGTATTAGACTATGTAAGTCCTCCCCAGGGTCTGTCTCATCTGTCAAAGCTGGTGCCTGAGGTAGGCCTAACGTCGTATCTATCGGAAATGGAGAGTCATCTTTGTCTTCGCTTCGTTTCAGTTTGTTGCCAGTGAATCTAATGCTCGGACTCGCTCCATCTGTCCGTTGGATGACATATGGACCTCCTGCCATTGTGGGAGCACGAACAACAATGTACTCCTCTTCTGACCATATGTCATGAATTTTAGATCTTTCAGAGAGAGTAGTGCATTTTCTTCGTCACCAATTTTCCCACCTGTAGCGGAATAGAACACGGCAATTTGTCACATCTCTCTTTCCTGACTGTAGCCAACCTCTGTAACTGTGCCTCTATTCCATTGTCGGTTTTACGCTTACTTCTCTTTACTCGCTGTGGTTTGGAAGATTCGTCCACTCTTGCAGTGTTGCTTCTTGCTTGTGAGTTCTGCTGGTCAGGGCATGCAGTTGTTGGCCTTAGCTGGGCATTCCCTCCAACGTGTTTTAGATGAGTCTTCTCCTCTAAATGTAGACTACTTTTCTTGGCACCATTAGGGTAGCAATTTTCACGACCCCCTCTTGGCTTGCACCCTATAGGCAATCTAGTTGTGGCGATACGTTTAGGGAGGGAGCTCCTTGAGGGACAAGCCGATATCAAATGCTCTGGGGACTTGCATTGAAAGCATCGTTTCGGAAGCGAGCCCTGAAGTCATTTGGCTGCCATGTGGTCTGAAAAATCTCCACAATTGTAACACCTAATTTTTCTTGGCTTCCTCTGTGCCATGGGTCGCCTCCTGCTACCTTTACATTCCTGGCCTCCTTTGCATTTCTTTCCTGCTATCATTACATCACATTCCGGTCGGCCACCACCCATCTTTATCTCTGAGTCATTCTGCTCCCCTTCTGTAGCCTGACTCCCAGCCGCAGAGGGGTCTAGTTAAGTGCCTGTTGGCATCGATTCTTTACATGGCCTAGCCTTCTACGTCTAAAACAGCAAACTGTCCTGGTACGTCTCCCCTGCTCCTGAGACATCTAATCAAGCTTAGTTTGTAACTGAGCCACCTGGGCCCTCAGCCGCTCCACTTCTGCGTTTAATGCATGGGTATCTGGCACAGTCTCTGTTCTTGCCACTTCGACACTGGCAACGCCGGCCCCGGAAGCGGGTTCAGTCTCTAAAAATCGCAAGGCATAGTCTCTCACTGACATGAACGACGCTGTAGGTTCTTTAATGATCATTTCCTTTGCGAACTTTCTTAGTAGGTCATCTCTCAGACAAGCAGCAAACTGGTCCCGAAGGAAGGATGGCTCCAAAGGAGTGACATTATTCTGTTTCTGTGCTCTTACAATACTTTCGAACACCTCGTGGATGCGATGGGAGAATTCCCAAAGAGACTCCCTTGCACCTTGCCGGGTAGAATAAAGAGTGGCCATTAGCTCTGGGATGCTTCGATGCTCCCCAAGTACCCTAAGAATGGAATGAAGCATTGCTTCCGGGTCATCGCCATCAGCCTGAATCCTCAGCTCCCTGCGGACACTTGGGGTCACACTGTCAAGAATAACATCTGTCTGATCCTTTTTACTCATCATCCCTACTCTCCAGGCAGCTCTCACCTCCATGACATACCTCAGCCGTAGAGCCTTTGCGCTCCCCAAAGCACCGCACTTTCTTGTGGTTAGGTACATTGATGTACCGCACTCGCTCTTGTTGACGCTCTAGTTCCACTACAGGGTCATCCACTTCAGCCACATCTTTATTATCCAACCTACTAGTTGCACGTGTGTTGCGTGCCTCCATCTTGTCGCTAGTTGAGTTGAGCGAATACAGTGATAAGCTGGATGATCCCGTTTCCTGCCTTGCACTGAACTGACCTGGGTGTTCTACTGTTCCTGCTTTTAATGCCCTGATTACCGAAGAGTTGCTTCGCTGCGTGCTGTCTGTCAATCATGCCGACGACGCCACTTGTGACAGGGGCTAGGTGTGGTTGAGGCGAACTCATGTCGACGTGGCTACCTCACATCCAAGACCCTTGCACTAAGAAAATTTAATTAAGGATCGTTTAACAGGGGTTACAATTATTCGTTGTTTGCAACTCTCTCAGCACACAGACTTAGTAATTCAAGCAACATAAAGCGTTTTATAGAACAGCATTTAATTCTACCGAACACCCAGACAGTGTTCATGGACGTTACGTCCTAAGCATGTTCTTGAACTAGACTTTAACAGCGACTCGCCCCCTCATCGTCTAGCGTGGAAATGACAGAGGATTTCAACAGCCAGGTAGTTTCGACGCTTCTCTCATCTGATTGGCTGCGGTATGACTAATGTTCTATTTTTAGATGTAACGCTAAAATGGCTGCCAACCCGCTATGTTGTGGTAAAAGGTACAAAGCAACCGACAAAATGGCGATGGACAACAGACGAGATTACGATGGTGCCATCACAAAATGGATAAAATGTGTAAGATGAAAAACTGTGTAATTTCAACAGCCAGGTAGTTTCGACGCTTCTCTCTTCTGATTGGCTGCGGTATGACTAATGTTTTATTTTTAGGTGTAACGCTAAAATGGCTGCCAACGCGCTATGTTGTGGTAAAAGGTACAAAGCAACCGACAAAATAGCGATGGACAACAGACGAGATTACGATGGTGCTGTCACAAAATGGATAAAATGTGTAAGATGAAAAACTGTGTAAGATGACAAACTGTGTAAAATGACAAACTGTGTAAGATGAAAAACTGTGTAAGATGACAAACTGTGTAAGATGACAAACTGTGTAAGGTGACAAGCTGTGTAAGATGAAAAACTGTTTAAATGCATAAACTGTGTAAGACGACAAACTGTGTAAGATGACAAACTGTATAAGATGACAAACTGTCTAAATGGATAAACCGTGTAAGAAGACAATTTTTGTAAGATGACAAACTGTGTAAGAGGACAAACTATGTAAGATGACAAACTGTGTAAGATGACAAACTGTATAAGATGACAAACTGTCTAAATGGATAAACTGTGTAAGACGACTGTGACGTATAATGGAAATATAGCCTACAGTATTTGACAGTCTTTCGTGACCTCGTAGCGTTCTATGATTTGCTAGCAAATCCATGCATTTACAGCCTGCGTTTACTCACTTTTTAATCCACGCCTCTTTTCCTTGAACATAAACAAACGAAGTTGTTTACCAACTTTCGCGACCTGCCAGTCATAGCGGGGAGCGAATAGGGTTTGTTTATCAAGTTTCTCACGCGAGCTGATCTGTCAATCATCGGATATCTGACAGACTGCACGTGGAAAAACACCGGACCTTTTTGAAGTAGTCGCACGTCCAAAAATATTTCCCCGTGTACCCTTTGAAGTTCGTATACAGTTGGGAGTTAACGCTTTGATCTTCAGTCGCGGGGAAAATCTCCGAGGAACCCGTTACACGGTTGTAAGTTTCTGATGTCGATTTGCAACGCCCGACAGAGCGACCTTGAAAGCCTTTTATCTGGAGAACTTAGTTTTCTGATTCTCTGCTATGAACAATAGTGTGAAAAGTAGCATCCTTTAGAGATCAGATAAACATGATGATATATAAACTGTGTCTTCCGAAACCAGCTATCAATTGTCACTCAGAATATTTCGGATAGTCTAAACACGTAGTCTAGAACCATTGTGGAAGATGTGTTAATAGTATTCGTGGGGATTGTCATTCTGATGTTCTGGTAATAGAAATTAGTGCTTAAATGTTAAAGTGTTAAAGCTTTTACCATTTTAATTCACTTAGAGTTCTAGCTGTTACAACCAGTGAAATAATAACGAGTAGCTGTTCTATACCAGATGTTTCAGTTGTAATGTTAATTTTAACCACCCGCTTTCTCACACAAGAAGATACGGTTTAGCTGACTGATATTATATGCTAGGCGCGACTGATAAGGACCATAGAATTCACGTTATATTTCATTTTGTATATTTACAGTAAGTGACTATTATTTAATCCCATACGATGACCAACAGACGCCGACAATTTAATAGCTATTAACGACAGGCGATATTTATGTAAGTGCGCGTAGGGATAATTAAATAATAATTGACATTGTACGCTAATCGTTACAGCGCGAGCAAGGGTGGGGACGTTGCATACCTTCATCCGACCTGTAATCTCAGCGTTGGTGACGTGCGATAGTTTAGGCATAAAAGAAACACCAGTGCCGGTTAACTTGAATCAGGACTGACGGAGTAGATAAGAGATCGTCTTTGTCCCTTCTGTGTGCATATATGTAGATATATAGAATAGTAGCATTTTTACAATAATGGTTCTTTATTCTTAAGCAGACCTGGTCACAAGAGCGGCCAGCGGTTCTTTTTCTTCAGTTACTGATTGATTAATGTTGTCTTTTTTTGGCTTACGCGTCCCCACGTTCATTTGTGAACAGGATTGGCCAAAGAGACAAAGTAACATTTTAAATGGTAAATTTAACTGGACTTATATAACCCAGAAATAATTTGATCAACTTTATCAGCCCACTGAGTTGTGAAACCAAATAACATTTCTCCCGACTTTTGACAGTCGTATCCAAGTGGATTTTATCCAGAAGAGTTACGCTGTTTCATAATCGGCATTCACCATAGAGCGAGCCGATAGGATTACCATCATTTAACAATGGTAACAGTTTTTAGCAACCAGATGTTTCCCAATAATGGAAGTATTTTTCCTCTGCTTACTGTGTACACAAGATCTCGGTTTCTACACTAACCATTCGAAGTGACATTTGTCCATTCGAAGTGACAAATTTAGGCGTCCTTATTAATATTATTTATTAGGGGATGGACTGGGGCCAATATGTTATTTCCTATGTATGTAATTCTGATTTTACTTGATCTTTCTTTAGATATTCGATGTTGTCAAGTTTAAATGATAATAAACAACAAAAGAAACGAAACTTTGTGTGTTGGTCAGACCCATACCCAATTAACCATAGTTTTTCACGATTGTGTGTCTTGCTGTCATATAGTTGTGTGTGTGTGTGTGTAGTTAAACTTATATTTACATGTATAGGGAGGGAAAGATGGTCTTGTACTAAATTTTAGTCGTATAGATAGGCTGGACTAGAGAAACTACTCATTCCAGAGACAGATCTTCTCCTTAATATCTCCACTCAGGGTAGAGAGTTGAAGCTTTACATGCAGCTGTATTTATAGGCACACTTTAGTCTGAGATTTTCTAACCGGCATTGATCAAACATATTTTCTATAATTACTAAAATAATGTTTGTTTTTTTTAAAGGGGGGGGGGGGAGACAAGATAACTCCTTTATGGTTTTAAAGTAAGGTAAATAATGAACTGCAATGTAGATTGTGTTTTGTGTTCTAAGAGGCGGTCATTGGATGGTGAATGATGATGTGCTATTTAAATCAATGCGTCTTCAGACAGCTAGGTTAGCGAGTCTTTTGTTTAAAACACAGTTCTAGTAATGACACACTTTCTTATTAAATTTGCATTACGTGTTTAACTCTTAACAAAGTACGTTATTCAAAGATTGATTTTACTGGGGAAGAGTTACAACCGTTCCAAACAACTAATAATTAGTTATGACTTATTTGTAAATCAGAATCGATATCACTGCACTCCGGGCAAACCCATAGGTGCTCAGTCTCCCTTAGCAAATGTCGAAGAGTATGAATGCTAACTGTACCTGTAGCACGCTGGTTGTACATACTACGGATGCATGCTCTATCACGTCCATCTCTGCTAGTCCCACATTTGATGCCAAATTCCAACAGTCTCAGCCTTGTTGATTTATCCATTGCAGTGTCATTATCTAATAGGCGATCATTAATTACCCTTAGTATCTCTCCCTTATCCATGTCCAGTGTCCCCACTATGGGTGCTCTCGAGACCAGTCTGTCAGCTCTCTCATTGCCACGTACCCCTGCATGACCAGGAAAGTAGATCCATACCAGTTCTCGAAGACTTGAGGATTCAATTGATATTTTCCATTCCTGCCGCAGCCATCCGTTCTGAACTTTCCGAAGCATGGCCTGAGAGTCTGTCAATTTAACTGCCCTGGCTGATGGAGTTTCAGACAGTCACATCAGTGCTGCAATAACTGCTTCTACCTCCATTCTCATGCTGGAGGTTGTTGTCACGTAGGCTCCACTCTGTTCAGCAACGACCCTGCCCTTTATTATCGCAGAGAAGCCCCATCCTGATTTCTCACCACGCACTACAGACCCATCAGTGTACACAGTGGCGTCATCATCCCCAACATGATCACTTATCAGCTGATTAATCTTCACGTCTGCTTTTCCATTGCCACAAGTTCTGCACTCTCTGCCAAGGCTAATGGAGACCTGCTGGTAGTTTATCCAGTTCTCGCCTGACTTACTCCTCTCTTCCCCTTTGGATATATTTTCAATGTCGTCTATTGCCATGATTGAAGCAAGAATGAAACGTTTGAAGCACACTTTTAGATTTTTGTTATAAAGAATGACCCCAAGTCTAAGGTGAACCAGTGTTCCGGGGGACTGCATGACTGTTGGGTGAACAGTCATAAACACTGGCTGTCTGGAGGGCGATCGGTTCGGCGCCAGGCAGATGGACTCCCTAAGGGACATCCCTTGCCTCTTCCCTGGTATGGTGGCTCTTCCTGGGTAACCCAGTATTTCCACCATCTATTGCAATGCTACTATGCGTTATCTTTCAAACGAACGGTAATGAATTGTCAGATGTTTCTTTGTTTCAATGGTGATATCTGAATGTCTGGGCAGAGACTGCAGTTTCTGCATTAGCCATTTGACATAACCGTTTGTTTCTCTGTCCTATTTTGTTATTTAAAGATTACGTCGATGACACGATATTTCTGCGGCGGTCGTTGGCACTTTTAAAAGTATTTTGACTGAGCTTAGGCATTTCTGGGATCGACCGAGCCTCATGAATTGGGTACCAGAGCAACTCTGGGAAGGTTAAGGCGGCCGGCGTGATGCTGACCTCATCACCCCTTGTGTGTACATCATGTGGAATTTGAAAAACATGGGCCTAACACCATATACCCAATATGCCTCAATGCGCATCCTTTACCTCCTTTACCTGTTTAGGCATTTCTGTGCTTTGAGTTTTACCGGCCACGCCCTTGCAGTTCTTTAGGAGGGCTGACCAGTTGGCCTTCAGTGGAGAGTATGTGGTGTTACTAGTGGTAAGAGTGTAGGCGTTGATTGTCCATGTTATTCTTGTTTTATTTAACAGACGGTCTATGTTATCATGGTCCTAATAATGTCTAATATTTAGATGCATCAGAATACCTTAAGGGAGCGAAAAAGAAACTGATGTTGACTGTTGAACAGAATCAACATCATTGCATCTGGACAAACCCATAGGTGCACAGTCTCCCTTAGTATATTTCGAAGAGTGTGAATGCTAACTGTTCCTGTAGCTCGCTAGTTGTATACACGACAGATGCATCCTTTCATACGTCCATCTCTGCTAACCTGACGTTTGATGCCAAATTCAAACAGCCTTAACCTGGATGATTCATCTATTGCAGTGTCATTCTTTAACAGGCGATCATTAATTGTTCTCAGTATCTCTCCCTTATCCATATCCAGTGTCCCCACTATGGGTGCTCTTGATGCTAGTCTATCAGCTCCCTCATTACTGCATACTCCTGCATGACCAGGACAATAGATCCACACCAGCTCCTGCAGACTAGAAGCTTCTATGGAGGTTTTCCATTCATGACGTAGCCAACCGTTTTGAACCTTTCGAAGAAAATGATGATGATGAGTTAGTTCATACGCTGTGGTCTTTCGCGATTCTCAAATTTTCCATTTAATTTAACTTCAATTTGTGATGCCATTGACGCTGAGCGCCATGAAGAGGCGTTCACCCCTTGTTTATTGGTATAGAAAATAGCATCTCCACTTGGTGCGATCGGCAGCTTCATCCTCCCAGGTTGCTGGATTTATGTCCAGTGCCCTCATGTCTCTCTTGCACACATCTTTGAATCTCAGCTGCGGTCGCCCAACTGTTCTGCCAGTTGTCCGTAGAAGATATATTTCGGGATGCGACCATCTTCCATGCGGCAGACATGGCCAAGCCAGCGTAATCTTCGCTGTCTAAGCAGTGTATGCATGCTTTGAAGGCCAGCACGTGACAACACCTCGACATTAAATCACTTTGTCTTTTACAAAATACCAAGGATGTGGCGTAGATACTGTCGCAGAGAGATTTATGATTAATAAATTTCTATATCTTTTCTTTATTCTACCCGGGTTTTCTACTTTATTATCGCTCTTTTATCCTATTTTCACATTCGTTTGATTGTGAAAATATAACTCTCCCATTCATACCTTCGCCTGTCTCTTTTCTTATTTAGCAACGCATTTTTTATTGCTGTTAAGCTAAGTTCGTGATGAGACCGAATAGTGTGAAATTCGTTCTCGACAGACATATGATGGCAGTCGCGCCAACAGGCATCGATCGGGTATGACCGTAGGTAGCGGCAAGTGTGAAACGCGTCTGGCAGTTTCATTGCCGTCGTCTGAGTTTTATGTAGGTGTTAAGACGGGAACTATTTCGGGTTTTCGAGAATTAGGAAATCATTTCTTTTCATAAGATATAAACCCCAGTAGTTTAGATTTCATTCATTCAGTACTCCGCAGTCAAGACTAGAACCATCTAGCGTTCGATTCCTAAGATCTCTGTTGATAGAAGCATCATTTAGTTGGTCGATTGCCATCTAGCTTTCGATTCCTAAGATCTCTGTTAATAGAAGCATCATTTAGTTGGTCGAATTGGATATAGTTCTTAGTAGTTCTGTGTTGAGGTATATTATATATCTAGTATTTTGTGAGTGATTTAAGTGGTAAATCGCCTTTTTTTTCACTAGTTAGATTTCTGTGCAGAGGGATTAAATTATAAGTCTGTTATATTCTCTAGTTGACGTGTTACAGTGGAAAGCAGAATAAATTATTATTTCTAGCTTAAACTCATGCAGCTGTAAATAAAATTTAATTAAATTGCTAGTAACCAGTCCGAGTATATTTTAAACTAACTTATAACTGCACTGAGTCATCATTGAGTATTGACGAAATACGTAGGTATTTCTAATTCATGATGATTGATTTTTTTTTAAACGATCATAATTATTTCACGGGAGTTTTAACGTTAAGACAAGCTCTACGCTTGCAGTTATAATGTAAGTTATAACCGAAGCAAATATTGTGGTTAAGTATTTTGTACTTTTCTCTTCCTTATACAGTTTTGGGTCAGCCCAACTTTTACCAGCGGTTTTAGTACAACTGAGAGAAGAAACATTTTTATCTTTAACCACGTGGGTCTACAAGTTAACACCTGTCTGGCAGGGCGTTTGCCTCCAGAAATAGACAGAGTACAAATCTCACTAACGGTTTTAAAGACTAAATGCCTATATTGGGCCTATTGAGCCAGATTATATTTCTTCACAAACTCTCATGTACATGCAGCCCTGTGGCGAGAAAAATTACAAACCATTAACATTCCGACATTTTTGACTAATTGTGGTGTGACCAAATTAAATTTCTATACTGAGAGAAGGCACCGACCTGACATTCCTAGGTACTGGAAAACCTAAGCTATTGACACTGTGCTCGCTGTTAACTTTCGTGCCTGGACAATTTTAATGTGACATAAACAGATATCCTAAATAATAATAACCAAGGAAACGTTCCCTGAAGTAGTGAATTCAACCTGTCTTTGCGGAGCTGGGGTTCCCTTGGCCAAGAATAACACCGGAGATTCTGTATGTGTATGTCCTAAAAATTGTTTTTTCCAGAAGTTGCTACCAAAGCTGTAAGTACGAATGCAAGCGCGTGGCCACGGCTGACATGAATAGAGTGAATGCAGGACTGAGTGATTCCTTTATTGTTGTATTTTTGGCACCCATTTTGCTGTCTTAAATTCCTTTATGCAGTTTTGTTGCTAATGATATTTTCCTTAGGATAGAGTAGAGTATCCGTTCTGTTCATACCTTTAAAGGGAACTCTTAGACTATAGCGTATGCATCCGTGACTCTTTGGGGCTATCACATTTTCTTCTAACAGGACTGTGGGCTATACATCGAGGGAAAAGATTATACCTACGGGTCTATCATTCTTGTAGCAATTCATTACCTTATATGTATTTTCTATGCTTGATATTAACATTTATGTGTTGTAGTAAATTTTCCTTATGTTAATAAATTTACATAAACTTTATTCAAGCATGTCGGTCAGCTCGTTCCAAAATATCTATATTCCATTGTTATAGTTTTTTCTACGTCTGTGCGTCTAACTGTCGTCACTTATGTGTGTCTGAGGCTCTCGATTTCAGGGACAGACTCTATTAATTTCTATCATCTCACTCGTGAAATCTATTTCTATCACGATCTCTCACTGTGGCTATCACTTATTCTAATCTATTCAGAAGGGACCAACCCAAGTCTTAATTCCCCTATCAAAAATCTACGACAGATACCGTAGATGGTAGGTATTTAGCCTTCTTTTTTGCTTAGCATTGGTTTTCCATGTCTCGCTGCCATTTAGAAGTGTACTGGTGACGCAGGCGTTATATACCGCAGCTTTGGCCTTTGTTGTGAGTTTGGAGTTTCCAGAAACACGTGATTTGAGGCTAGCAAAGGTAGCTGCAGCTGTAGCAATGCAGCTGTCAATTTTTGTGTCCAGAGAGGTAGTTTGTCATTGATGGTAGACCCTAGGTATGTGAAGTGGTGCACGACTTTATAGTTATCGATAGTGGTAACTGGTGCAACATCGACATCCTGACTCAGCACATTGCTTTCTTTGGGCTTATTTTGGTTTGATTTGGTTTGGTTTTTTAAGGACTATCTTCAATGCACACGGACAACGCCATCAGTGCTTCGATCTCCTCCCTTAGATCACTTACTTAGTTAGTCGATCCCCTTCTACCGTGAGGTGTGGTGGTTTGGAAGAGAGAGCGCCAGACTATCCTATCGGCTGTCTTCCTCCTGGCCTGGTTCCATTCTAGTCCTCGGTCCTTCAAAGATTGTCTAATGTTGTCCTCCCAGTGGACTCTGGGTCGTCCTGGGGGTCTGGATCCCTGGCTCTTTGTTTCCCATGCTTGTCGTGGTAGCCGATCTTCTCCCATTCTGCAGACATGGCCAAACCATCTTAGTTGGGACTGTTCTACTTGGGTCTGCAGGGGGTGGGATTTTAGGCTTTGACGTATCGTCTGGTTGCAGACCATGTCTCTTCTTGTTACTTCAACCACCTTCCTCAGATACCTCATTTCTGATGTTTGGATCTGGCTTTTGTGGGTTGTAGTCATTGCTCATGACTCGCATCCATATGTCAAGACTGGGACATATGTGGAGCGGTATACAGCCATCTTCGTTTTCTTACCAACCTCTCTCTTGCTGAGGAATCCTCGATTTATGGCCCGAAAAAGTCTCCCACCTGCTGCTTTTCGAGTGGCCAACTCTTCTTTGATGCCTCCCTTTCGGTCTATAATAGCTCCGAGATATTTAAAGTGGTCAACCTGCTCCAGGACCTGTTCTCCCAGCTTAATCTGATGTCTACTTTCTTCTCGTGATATCACCATTGATTTTGTTTTAGAGCTGCTTATGACCATCCCTCACTTCTCCAGCTCTTCCTTCCAGACTTGCAGGTTGGATTGGAAATGTGCCTCTGATTTAGCAATCAGGGCAACATCATCAGCACATGCCAGCTCTGAAATACAGACCTGTCTCATCTTCCAGTACCCCACTGAATACCTTCTTGTTCTCTCCTTACATGCCTTGATAACATGTCCATGAGGAGTATGAAAAGATAAGGTTACAGGAAATCACCTACGTCTTACATCAGTGGTGGTCCTGAACTCTTCTGACTTATGGTTTGCAGTCCTCACATAATTTCTGCAATACTTGTAGAAGCTCTGTATAGCATTGAACCAGAGGTGCTGGAATGTTCCCAAACAGTCCCAAAGTTTGCTCTAGGGGACCCTGTCAAACGCCTTTTCCAGATCTATGAAACAAAGATGGATCTCACTCTTATACTCAAGGGCCTTTTCACTCAGCTGTCTGAGTGTGAAGATTAGGTCTTGAGTACTTCGGTTAGCTCGGAATCCGCACTGGACCTCATCCAATTGTGGCTCAGCTAGGCATCAGAGTCTCTGCTCCCGGTCTCGATTCCTCGGTAAGCCACTCACGTCTGTTGTTTTTCTGTTGCCTAATTTTCTACTTCTTTATTTTTCACGAGTGCCTGAAAACATACCTTTATGTGAGTGTAATATTTATTATCTTTTTCTTCAGATGTTCCCGTTGTCCTAATACATTCCCAGCTGCCCTCTTCTCGAAACAGGCCCAAAGATCATGAAGACCACTTCTTCTGATCCATATAATAAGGTTTCTCTGTGCAAGACATTCTATTTCCAGACATCATTTGTACTCAGTTTAACTTTCAATTATTTAAGTTTGCTAACTTTGTTTAGCAGTACTGGTATCTGTTAACTGTTTACAGAGACAGCAAACACAACTAGGGACGCTGATTTAACTAGTGGTTTTCTAATGATGTCATACCCCCCCCCCCCCCCCGATCTTCTTGGTAGTGAGATCGGATGCCTAGCTTACTCGGATAAGGGCGAACAAATACGAGGTCCCATGTACAAGTTGCACACGTGTTTTTTTTCCCCCTTGACCAGCGGCACTTGGGCTTTCAGCCCTTCGGCAAAATGACATGTCATTGCGAGGCTGGGGAACCTGAGGACTTTCCTTCCAACCCGGCCAGGAGCTTCGCTCCTTCCCATCCACAGAGGGTTTATCTCAGGAGCCGGTCAGGTTATTCAGTCAAAATCCCGGTCGATGACACTCCTACAAATGACCGCGCCCGGGCTTGAACCTTGAAAACCTGGTCACTAGCGCAACGTTGTAACCATTACACCAGCGCGGCTCCCAAGTTGCACACGTTAAAAATCCCTTGGTAGTTGGAAATCGTAAAGAGTAGGCCATACGGCAAAGAAAATTCGGAAACATACCCACCAAAACAAAATGTTTATAGACTGTGATTCCTGAATACACACACTAGGATCCTCGCCGGTGCTGCGGAATTTGTGCACTGTGCTGAGATCTTCCTTGTATAATCTAAGGGAGGAGATCGGAGTACTGCTGGTGTTGTCCAGGTGCAATGAAGATGGTCTTTAACAAACCAAACCAAACTAACTGTCCTTAGTATTCTTTGTATCTCTGTGGCCTCTGAGACATTTCTTGTTTGTCTACAACTCTTGGATATGACAAGCGTCTCATCACCATGGGCATTTTCCTTTCCGCTTCTTATGCAGCATGGAGTCACTACCGCAACTGGCTGCTTTACAGAAAGCTTGCTCAAAGCGTTTTCATGCTCCCACAATGGTGGTATCTCTAGCATATTTGTTTAACATTTTAAGGGCGCCAGCCTTTGACAGAGTCTGCTATGTGTAACACTGAAGATATCTCCTTCTTACCTCCAGTGACAAAGATCTGATGCATACGCTTTTGTTTTTAGTTTGTGGAACCCTAATTTAGTACAGGTTGGTCTATCCTATTGCCCCGGGGGGTGATTCCCGGAGGTCTCTGAAGAGACAACAGAGGAGTATGGCAGCGACTCCCTCAGGCATGTCGTACCATGTGACTAATGTGAGAGATTGTACATAGGACTGGCAACTTCATCATGTAACAAAAAATTGCTGCAAAAACTATGGCTGCAAGAGTTTGTGCTTTGGCTAGACTTCTAGACTTCCTGAAGGGGGCCATTTGCCATTGAGGCTCCGTGCTCCGTGAGGAGTTAACAAAGATGATGAGTCTTTTTTTAATTTCTGAAATACACCTTCCATCTTCATTTTCTTCTTCCTCGAGCATTTTCAGAATTCAACATGTAGATAATTATGAAGACAGCGGTCAGTATTAAGTTGCCACCATGACAATACATTTTTTTCCTGCACTGGTTCTAGCGTTGGCCATAAGTACTGATTTTTTTTTAGCTATTCCTCATATGTGTAGGAACACCTGCAACAGGGGTTCATTCATCACGTTTCAATTCTCCACACGGTGCATAGGCCTTTAACAAATTATGCCAAGTCTTCCTGTGCCGTGATATCACCCCAAGGTCTCTCCTTGTCTTCCTAATTCTCTTCATGTCTGTCTCTAGTTCCTAATCCCCTTCATGTCTGTCTCCAGTTCCTAATCCCCTTCATGTCTGTCTCCAGTTCCTAATCCCCTTCATGTCTGTCTCCAGTTCCTAATCCCCTTCATGCCTGTCTCCAGTTCCTAATCCCCTTCATGTCTGTCTTCAGTTCTATTCTCCAAGTGTTCTTTGGTCTTCCTGTACATTTTTTTTCTATCCACACCTGCAGCAGGTGTTAAGCAGTCATTTTATCTGTGCTACAGGTACACTAATTAGCAGTTCATATCTTTAGCTTACTGAACATATGGTCTCTCAGTCTGTTGTGACCTGTGCGGAGTCTCAAGAATGTTACTTGTTCTCTTCTGTGGAACCAGTGAAAGTTACTGTTTTCTAGGTGGCCAGAATGTGCTGTTTCCAACCAATATTTGTTCTTGGCCTCATCATAAGTTAATATTTTATCGTTCTGAAGTAGGTCTACCACGCTCATGTGCCAAAGAACTTCACTCGCTCATACATAAATATATATGCACTTTCAGTCTCTCATCAACTCTGGGAAGGTTAAGGTGGCCGGCGTGATCTAACCACATCGCCCCTATTGTGCTGATAGTCAAGAAAATATGGGCCTAACACCATATTCCCAATATGCCTCAATGGGCATGTAACTGGATTCTTTTTTTTCTTCAGGTTCTCATGTCATAAAAGGTGAATAATGTGAGATAATTACGTATGGTGCTGGCAACCTTGCCTAATAAAACAAATTTCTACAGAAACCACTACTGCAAAAGCACATGAATGCTTCAATGTAGGCTTCCTGTTAGGAGACTAGTTGTAGTGGTTGTTCCATGGCCCATTAGGAGCAACAACTGAACAGAAGAAACCGTGCTTTCACTTTAAGAATCTACTTTTGTCATATTAGATCAAACAGAGGCATGCAGGGTCACAAGAAATCAATGAAATCTCACAAACATCTCAAGAAATCAAAGAACTCTCATCACAAATATCACAAGAAATTCAAGAAATCTCATCACAAACATCACAAGAAATTCAAGAATTCTCATCACAAACATCACATGAAATCAAAGAACTCTCATCACAAACATCACAAGAAATCAAAGAACTCTCATCACAAACATCACATAAAATCGATGAACACTCACACACATTACAAGAAATCAATGTATTCTCAACACAAATATCAGAAGAAATTCAAGAATTCTCATCACAAACATCACAAGAAATCAATGAACTCTCATCACAAACATCACAAGAAATTAATGAACTCTCATCACAAACATCACAAGAAATCAATGAACTCTCACCACAAACATCACAAGAAATCAATGAACTCTCACCACAAACATCACAAGAAATCAATGAACTCTCACCACAAACATCACAAGAAATCAATGAACTCTCACCACAAACATCACAAGAAATCAATGAACTCTCATCACAAGAAATCAACTCTTATCACAAACATCACAAGAACTCAATGAACTCTCGTCACTACCATCAAAAGTAATCAATGAACTCTCATCACAAACATCACAAGAAATCAATGAACTCTCATTACAAACATCACATGAAATCAATGAGCTCTCATCACAAACAATCAATGAACTCTCATTACAAACATCACAAGAAATCAATGAACTCTCACAAACATCACAAGAAATCAATCAATTCTCAAAAACATCACACAAAAAATCAATCAGCTCTCACAAACATCACAAGAAATCAATCAACTCTCATAAACATCACAAGAAATCAATCATTCTCACAAACATCACAAGAAATCAATCAACTCTCACAAAGATCACAAGAAATCAATCCACTCACAAACATCACAAGAAATCAATCAACTTTCACAAACATCACAAGAAATCAATCAACTCTCACAAACATCACAAGAAATCAATCAACTCTCACAAACATCACAAGAAATCAATCAACTCTCACAAACATCACAAGAAACCAATCAACTCTCACAAACATCACAAGAAACCAATCAACTCCCTCAAACATAACTTTACCATGTAATGTATTATCACAAAATATATCATGACTAGCAATCAGGGGTTTTAATACAAGCTCTTGAAGATCATGAACAAAGGGATTATTTAACATAGATCACTTTTTATCATTTTTGTAATATTTTGTCAACAAATGTGAATCTGAGTGTATGAGTTCTGAAGTGGTTAATGAGTTCTGAAGTGGTTAACTACTGGCTGTTTCAGTCACATTATTATTTTTATGTGTGCGTAATTTGTCTCATTCCATTAACTGTTAATATAAAATTTTCCACAATATTTAAGTGCTTACTCCTTGTAACAAAGCTACTGGATACCAGGATCAAAACCTGGTGGTGTTGCACTTCAGTCTACCCAGATGTAAATGCGTACTTAAACTCTGCTCTTGAGTTAGGGAAGACAAAGGCAGAGAGACAGGGAACTGGTCACACCACCTCATAAAGCTGGACTTAATATGGTCTCTTATAATTCACTTCCCTGTAGCAGTATCTGTTATAGACCAGCCTTTAGTTTTACCTTTATGTAATTTATTTATTTATTCAAATGTAATCATTTTTCATATCTGCGGAAGACTACATGAAGGCGTGACATTTATTTAGATTTAATATATGTCTATGATATAGCAAAAAACAAAAATGTTAGAGCTGTAAAAATTATTCACTGATGATGCAGAATACATTGTTTAATTATATAATACAAACATTTGACATACAAAGTTAGGATACAGTTTACAGGAACAGAACATGATAGATATATCAGATTGTTGTCAAACAATTATATTTTCAATATCAAAATGAAAATAAAACACATGATTCTCTGAACACACTGTAAATGGCATCTTTGATCCCAGCTGTAACAATTAAAATGTTCCCATTTTTAACAGTTAACAATAGTAATAAAACAAAGGAAATTAATTGAAGAAGATTACAATGGTAACGCAAGGAATTTATTGAAGAAAATAAAATCAAATCAGCTTCAAAGATGAGTAGTCAAACTTAACTCTTTAGGTCCAGAGCAACATTGACATCATTGCTCAAGCCTGGAGCAGTGCTGACAAGAGTTGATTTAGGTTAAATGCAGGAATTCACCCATTTAATCCAGTCCTCATTTTAAAATGGTAAAGTGGCTTCCTTTAGTGTTTTAAGCAACCAATTTAAACATAGTTAAATGGCATATGTACATGTTTTGGTGTTATCATATTTGTGTGATGAATCAGCAATGTTTGAATTTTTTTTTTTTAATTGGTTGAGAGAATATGGCAAGCCATAAATGTATAACAGAAGTGAGGAAGACATGGAAAGACCTTGAGCTGATGGCACACAACTGGAGGATTTGGCTTGCATTTACTTATGGCCTCTGCTCTATGGGGAGCAGAAGGGTAATAATATATATCTACAAGTGTTCTAGGTCTCTGAAGTGAAAGAAAGTGTCAAGTTTACTAAGAAGCATCACTGACAGTAATAATGATTTGTTTGATGTTCATATGTGATGTTCATATGTGATGTTCATATGTGATGTTCATATGTGATGTTCATATTTGATGTTCATATTTGATGTTCATATGTGATGTTCATATTTGATGTTCATATTTGTTGTTCATATTTGATGTCAATTTGTACAGGGATGCTGCAGGGATGTCAGATACATCAGGCTTGATGAGTAAGTTTTGCTCCAGCCTGGCCAAAGTTTAAACCTAACCTGGCCCATCAAAAGGCAACTAGACCTACAGCTACATCTGAGAGGTGAGAGATGAAGTTAGGCAAGGCATTAAGCCTTATAACAAATGTCAAATTTAAATTTTTAAATGAGAAACCTACCCACTACAAAAATATTTATAAAATGTGTGATTCCTATATACACACATTGGGATTCTCGCTGGTGCTATGGAGTTTGTGCCCCTTTGCTGAGATCCTCCTCAGAGCACTGATGGAGTTGTCCATGTGCAATGAAGATAGTCCACAAAAAACCAGTTTATTTGTTGGAAAATTATGTAATACAATACTTGGCCCAAGTCTTGGATAGTAGACTGGGGCCCACCATATTGGCTTCGAGTTAGAATTCTGTTTGCTTCGTTTTTATTTTTTAACATGGCCTCAGTATTTGTCCTCCATTATAATTTTTTTACAAAGCTCGAAAATGGTTGGTGTTAAGTTAAAGCTAGCTGTCTGACAAAGCTAAAAAAAAAGGTTGGGGTTAGCTTAAGGCTAGCTGTAATGTAAATATGGATAGCTAGTCTGACAACATGGGACAACATAGCAGACCTTGTCTATCATTGTCACCATCTACACAATAATGCTTATGGTATATATTGTGATTTTTGTGACCATAGAGAAAAATGGTGTCATTTCACTAAATGTGGCCATGTGCGCTATGTTTCTTTTTATAAATGTTGTTCTTTATAAACACTGTTATATATACATTCTTTATTGACATTTATAAACATTATTTCTTTATAAACCTTGTTGTTCCAAGACTAAAAAGCAGATTTTAGAGACTGCAACATGAAACTGCTCTCGGTAAGTTAACACTTCACTGCAAACTTTTTCTGTTGCCTTGCCCATTGTATTCACCAATCTTCAATACTAAAAAAAAATGCAAATTAAGAATCTCTATTTTCTTTCAACTAGACGTATACAATGTGTATGTTTACGTAAATGATTCACTTAAAACGTACACTAAAAAGCTGACGAGGGTTTACTCCATTGTTTAAGAATTCATTTTTTTAAAAAACAAAATAATAATAATTCTGACACAGTGTGAATAATAATTTCAGAATGAAAGAGTTAAACCAGTCTAAAAAGCAATCAGACTTAAATCATTCTAACATGCAGACCAGATCATATTTGTCTTACAAAATCATAATTCTTAGGAAATCAAATTTATATGTTCTGTGTATCTTCACATCACTTAAGTAAAATACTGATTTTTGATTAATTTTATTGCTAAATTTCTTTCTTTCGTATTTTACATAATCCAGCTAAAGTATATATATAACATAACTTTTGTTTTCATGTTCAAGAAGTATTGTATCACTCTGTCATATATACATACTAGCATTCAGTTCAAAAGTGCATGCACACATTCGTCAAAAGTGCATGCAAGCATTCAGGTCAACAGCACAGAAAAGCATACATTTGAGTAGTACCACACGAGCATTCATTTCAACAGTACCACATGAGCAATCAGTTCAACAGTACCATACAATAATTCAGCTCAACATTACCACACAAGCATTCAATTCAACAGTACCATACAAGCATTCAGTTCAACATTACCACACAAGCATTCAGTTCAACAGGACCACACATGCAATCAGTTCAACAGTACCATACAATCATTCATTTTGAAAGTACCACACAAGCATTCAGTTCAACAGTACCACACAAGCATTCAGTACAACAGTACCGCACAAGCATTCAGTTAAACAGTACCATACACACATTCAGTTCAACAATACCATACAAGTATTCAGTTCAACAGCACATAAAAGCATACGTTCCAACATAAATTTTAGATACACATACTTACACTAGAATTCTTTTTTTTTTTTTCAGCCACTAATTGGCAAAGAGTACTAGAAGCTATAGCTATAAGAGGTCTAGAACATGACAATCTTAGTAAGTAAGATGAATATTGCACAAAAGGGGAACTGGTCAGCCCAGCTAATAAAAGCTGAGGCTTAGTACAGTTTGACTGCATCTTACGCGGACTTAACATAATGGATTCAGCTTTACGCGGATAACCGGAAATAATTTTTTTTTTTCTGTTACAGGTATTAACTTGTGATATGAGTGGTTAGAATACTAGTCTTTTGAGGCAAAGTGATAAGGTATGTCACTAGGTCATGTCATGTTCCAGCCTACCTAGGTCATGTCATGTTCCAGCCTACCTAGGTCATGTCATGTTCCAGCCTACCTAGGTCATGTCATGTTCCAGCCTACCTAGGTCATGTCATGTTCCAGCCTACCTAGCTGTAAAAATTGGTAGCCTACATCAGGGGTTTGCAACTTTTTTTTTTTGGTGCTCATGTTCCCATTCTGAGCCTTATTTACACCTCTGTGGGGCGCGCACTGCCCCCTTACCCATAGTCACTGTTATCTGGAAAAAAAGGTACTTGACCAGAAATATGGCACTTACTGTTGCCCCCTGGTCCATGTTGAGAATCACTGGCCTACATCATGACTCTGCTCATGAATTAGTGTGAGAACCACTGGCCTACATCATGACTCTGCTCATGAATTAGTGTGTGAACCACTGGCCTACATCATGACTCAGCTCATGAATTAGTGTGTGAACCACTGGCCTACATCATGACTCTGCTCATGAATTAGTGTGAGAACCACTGGCCTACATCATGACTCTGCTCATGAATTAGTGTGTGGCGAAGGCAGCAAGAAACGGAGCTGGTCACCCTTGGTTAGGGGTAGGCAAACATGGAGCTGTGGGGATCTACTTTAAATTGAGTTCTCTACAGATCTACCTTGGTAAAATCATATCTTTTTTAAGGTTTCAGATTATTCCAAATTCCAGCCTATAAGTAGCTTTTATCTCTGCCATACGATCAGCTTCCTGAAATCCCATCATCACAGAAGTGGAGAATTAAAACTAAGTATTTAACCGAAAATTAACTTCACTTCCAAAAAAAATTCACTTTCTACCTTCTAATCTACACTTCATGAATAAAGTGAATTATATGTAAGCTAACTTGCAGGTTTTGCATTGGAAATGTAGTGGAAGTACCTTGAACTCTTTGACTCCGCAATTTTTTTCCACCCTGTGCCATAATTTTAGTTCATGATTGACTAAAAACAATCTCAGAGTGCTGCTGTTTTGGCACGGGTGTCAAATCTGACCAACGCTCTGAGTTAAACTTGGGGACACTGTGCCATTAAGTGCCCGTGGGAGAGGGTTAGTCAAAAATTTACCTAGGTTAAAAATTCTTCCCCCGCCCCCTGCCCGCCCCCCCCCGCCGCCCCCGCCCCCCCCCCCCACCCCCACCCCCCCCCCCCCCCCCCCCCCCCCCCCCTTTCCCCCCCCCCCCCCCCCCCCCCCCCCCCCCCCCCCCCCCCCCCCCCCCCCCCCCGCCCCCTCCCCCGCTCCCCCCTCTCCCCCCCCCCCTCCCCCCCCCCCCTCCCCCCCCCCCCCACCCCCCCACCCCTCCCCCCCCCCCCCGCCCCCCCCCCCCCCTTTCACTACCTAATGATGCCTTGGGATCTAACGGTTGAACCAGATCAACTGGTTGCCTACCCCTGCCCTAGCTCATAAAGGTGAGACCTAGCACAGTTCAACCACACCTTACATGGACTTAACTTACGAAGATTCAGCTTGATGCAGATAACTGGAAATAAACATTTTGTTCTGCTACAAGTATTTCCTTGATATATGTGGTTAGACTGCTAGCTATTTGAGGCAAAGGCAAACGATTTGAAACTAGGCTGTGTTGTGTTCCCGCCTACCCAAGTGTAAAAAATTGGCACATGACTCCAATCAAAGAATAGCAAAGGTGAAGGCAAAGGCAGCAAGACAAGGAACTGGTCTCGCCCACTTCATAAAGCTGAGACCTAGTATGGGTGAATTTTCTGAGACTTCACTGCCCTAAGGATACATCTATCATGTATACAACCAGCGAGCTATAGCAACCATTATAATTTACACTCTTTAACATATACTGAGGGAGAGTGAGCACCTAGGGGTTTGCCCAGCGTGCAATGACGTCGATTCTGTTCAACAATAACAAGGCAGTGCCTTCTATGGGACTACAGTATGTTTACTTTTATCGTTTTAGCTTGCAATAAGCAGTTCACACTGAAGCAACTGTACCTGGTGTGATGACTAACAAGTCACTAGGTGGCTTTTATGCCTGTCCTTAAATAACTTACTCAAGTTGTTTCTCCCTCATATGCCCATTTATTTATAGATTTCCACATGTCTGCACTTTAAACCTGACAAAAGTAACTTATCTGTTGGATGTAAGTCTAGCAAAACTTCAAAATGTTCTTCAGTGACTTTACAAAGATTTGATTCATTAGATATTTTCTCATAAATAATTTTCTCATTTTTCTGCTAGTTTTGAAACATCAGCTGTGGAAAAAACCTAGCATTCACTATGGTGGTTTGGCAAAGAGATTAAAACTGTGTGGGATAGAAAGTGTCTTCAAACACACATAACCTTTCATCAAACTTTCAACAACAACAAAATAACTCCTAAAGGACAAGAGGCCAGTATTTAGGGGCCAATTTTCCCAGGCACTTGGAAATGTAGGTCAGTTTTCGAGGCCAGTATATTTTCTATAAGTTTGTTTTGTTTTAATTTTTATATTTAATTAATCCTCTTTCATTTTCCTCTACAACTATTTAGAGCTTTACTATACTTTAAACCTACATTAAAAACCCAAAGTGACAGAAAAAATTGCTTGTGTTAAACAGGAAAACCACCAAGCTTTTAACACATTAACTACCGAATTGAGAAACACACTGTGGCCGAATTAGATTTTTTTCCCATTTTCATCCTGTAGGTGTTTGCACAAAGTAAGCTTTAGTTTTCGTAATTGTTTACAGATTTTTATGAATTACACTACATTTTATAGATAAATGAATGTATTATTACAATAAGCACCATTTGTAACTCTAATAGAGGTTGTTGCTATTTAATGGCCCTACGATGGCCGAGGACTTACAATATTTTCACAATTATAACTGCTTGTGCCCCATCTCTATCAAAATCACTATTTCAATCAATGTGCACACCATTTTCACTCTTGTCCTCATAGCTAGATCTATCAGTCAATTGTTGAAACACGTTTCTATCCTATTCAGCCGTTAGACGAGATGTACACGCATTTTTTGTGGTCCTATCACTAGTTGCCACAGTAAACAGTTTTCCACGATTTGGTAACTAACCCAAAACACTGAAAAACATGAACATAATATCATCTTTCCAGTGTTCTACAACAACCATGCTTTGGGAATTTGTTTTCCGGTGGCAACTTAAAATCTCGAACCAGATCAGAAAGTGTTTCAGTAAATTTTTTATTTGTTTTATTACTAAAATTAGATCGACGCTCTGAGCGGCTTGTGGTCCAAATGATAGGATTTCAAAAGCCGGTCCCACCGGCTCGCGGTAGTTAATATTTTTCTTCTCAATCAAGGTGTAGAAGCGGCAGTGCATTTTATGTCAAAAGAACATAAAAATAAAAATTGGGACTTGTCTCTATTCAGATAATTTATATTGCCCCTGAATCTAAATCTGTGAAAATCACTTGTCACAACACATTTTATGTCGGTGTATTTTGATTTTTGAATCAAGGGTTGAACTTGAAGAAGCACCAATACAAGATGTAGAATCGTACACATATAGCAATATAGACAAAGTTGGAGGGACAGACAGTGATATCAAAATAAGAATACAAAAAGCAAGAGGAGCTTTCATTGCATTGGGAAACATATGGAGATCAAGAGAAATCGGATCCAATACGAAAATAAGAATCTTCAACTCAAATGTGAAGTCAGTCCTATTGTATGGCTCTGAGATATGGAGAACAATAAAGACAACAACCAAAAAGCTACAGACTTTCATAAATGGGTGCTTGCGTAGAATAGAGGAATTACAATGGTATGACAAGGTTACCAACGTGGAACTGATGACAAGAACTAGACAAGTGCCAGTGGAACAAGAGATGAGAAGAAGATGATGGCGATGGATAGGACACACACTGAGGAAACCTGTTGATAGCATTACAAGGCAGTCATTGTTCTGGAACCCCCAGGGCAAGAGAGGCAGAGGTAGACCAAGAAGCACATGGAGAAGAGAGCTGGAAACAGAGGTGAAAATGATGAGGAGAACGTGGAAAGAACTTGAGGTGATGGCACGTGACAGGAGGACTTGGCATGTGTTTGTTGAAGGCCTATGCTCCTTTGGGAGTGGAGGGTTATGATGATGTATTTTGATTTTGTAAATAGTATCTTCTTCAGAAATTGTGCTTTTCTTATGAAGAAAATCAAGATTTTCTCAGAACCTTGTTTTATGTTACTGATGTTCTTATAACTTGCATACTTTTTAGTCAATTAATATGAGATTTGGCACAAATACTTTCCATACAATAGTAAAACTTTTATCAGATCCGATTTTGATTTACTGCAAATAATGTTGTAACATTTTGAAAAAAATGGTTACTATATTTAGATACAAACTTTAAAGTTCTATAACTCAGGATCTACTTAAGTTATCAAAATCCAATCTGACAAAAGTTTTAAAATATAATGGTAAACATACTATTTAAATTTGGTATTTATAGCTTTATAAATAAAAAAGACTTAGCAAATTGAAACAAAACAATAGAATATATTAATGCAACATCATCAAACTTTTCATTATGCATATTTATGATATAAGTAGGTTAAGTCTGTGAAATTTTCACTGAAATCCTGTGATTAATAATGAAAATAGTATTTCACTGCCGCTCCTCCCCTTAAAAGGTCTCTGAAACCTCAAAATACATATGTTACCAATTTTGTCACATTGTGCATTACACTTATCAATTTTATTACACGAACTGGCATAACACATTTGAACAAATGCTTCAACTTAACATTTTGATAAACGTTCAAGCAGTAGAATTTCTGAAAAATTAAGGGGATAAACCATAATAAAAACCCTTCTGTTCTTGCATTAAAAAAAAAAAAAAATAAAAAAAAAAATAAAAGGCTAGCTTTAAGCAAGAGTGTCAAGGCCATTTAGCCTTCAGATAGATATAGCAGTGATTTTGTTGCATTTAACCAAAAACCTGTGATATCATTACAAGGCAGTTCTTCAGGTAGACAGAAAAACCAAATGGGCAGAACTTGAGACAAAAATAAAAGTGATGAGAAGGACAATGAATGATCAAAGAATAGGAAGACTTGGTATGAGTTTGTTGGTCTATGGTTGTTGAGAAGCCAAATGGTAATGATTGAACCAAAATTATGGTAAGTACCAGCTTTTTCAATGGTTTGTTCATTATGTAGATTTCAATTTTTTTTTTTTTTCAAAAGAAGAATGATATCCCGTGCAACCTCTAGTGGGTTACAATCAGGATTAATGGTGTCCATAATTTTACATCATTAGATCATTGTAATCACCAATATTTGTTTAAGGAATTATCCCATTTGACCAATCTTTTGTAAATAGTGAAAATGAACATTTCCAAGCAGTGAACTGAATATTCATTCATTCATAACCCTCCACTCCCAAAGGAGCATAGGCCTTCAACAAACACATGCCAAGTCCTCCTGTCACGTGCCAACATCTCAAGTTCTTTCCACGTTCTCCTCATCATTTTCACCTCTGTTTCCAGCTCTCTTCTCCATGTGCTTCTTGGTCTACCTCTGCCTCTCTTGCCCTGGGGGTTCCAGAACAAGGACTGCCTTGTAATGCTATCAACAGGCTTCCTTAGTGTGTGTCCAATCCATCGCTATCGTCTTCTTCTCATCTCTTGTTCCACTGGCACTTGTCTAGTTCTTGTCAGTGAACTGAATATAAGAGCAAAGAATTATACTATAATAAAAACTATTTTACCTTGTTATTCCATGAGTAAGCAGAATAAATTAAAATAAAGAAAAAAGACTGTCCCTGATCTTAAGATGCTGCCAAAGTTATATCTTGTACATGCTAATTGAAGTCACTGAGGTGTCAATATTAACAATTACCATAAGTTATGAAATCTCACAAAATTGGTAACACATCAGCACTTTGAGACTTGTAAAGTCTTTCAAAGACCCTCGCAGTGATGAAAAATAATCTGAACACAGAATGCCTAAGATGTTAAAAATCAAGAGATAACTGGATTTAATTGATCAGCAGCGTCATAATAATTTTTCTTTAAATATTTAGTTTAAAATACAGATAAAATAACTTAAGATATATTTTGACAAGCGTAAGCTATGCCATTCGATAGCAGAAAATCTAAACTTTCATTAAAAAAGATCTCATCTCAAAATCAATATTTTTAGCTTAAATATATTTGTGTGCATTTTTCTGAAAATCAGATATACCAAAAAACAAAACAAAAAAAAATTTGATTTTGACTGAATGTGAACAACATATAATAGAGATCTGTCAATGAAAATAATTTATTTTTTTTAAATTGAGCCATGAAAAACATTAATTCACCATCTTTGTTTTTCTAATTGTGATTGAACACATTTCCTTTTTCGCTCGCATTTGACATTTTAAAAAAAAAAAAGAAAGAAGATGTGCAATAAAATGTGCAGATATTTGATGTTTCATTATGACTAATCTCATTTGAGCATAGGGTGGACCCTCAAATGATCAATCATCAGCTTAACTATCAGAATAAGGATAAAAACATTATGTTTTTAAATCTGACTTCAACAGATCTGAACACTGTTTTTAGTTTTTAAAATAAACAAATCCCGCAGGAACTTTCAGCTGTTCTAATATTTAATTTAACTTACTTTATAAGTACTTTCTTACTAAAACATAAAGTTGGAAAGAATGGTTAAGACTGCCTGCCTTTCTGAAACTGTCATGTTGGGAGAACTATGCAAAGTTGAGAATTAAAGCTTCTTAATTTTGACAGGAGAAATAGCAAATATGCAATTAAAAAATAAGGAACAAAAGTTAATATAAAAAGAAAAGAAACAAGCTCATCTGATTTACAGAGTTTATATATATATATTTATCTTGACAGTTTTATATTACAATTATATATGCACTCTACACAGCTTATATCACAAACAGTTATTCATATATATATATATATATATATATATATATATATATATATATATATATATATATATATATATATATAATATATATATATATATATATATATATATATATATATATATATATATATATATATACATATGTATGTGGAGATCTTTTTTTACTGTACACAAGCACATAAGAGCATTTCATATTTTGGCATAAGGATGTACAATTAAGCTCTCGCACATAGGCATATTCAATATACACATTTTATCTGTAAAATATTCACATTCTGAAAAATGACCAGTCCCAGAACAGTTATATAAATAACAAATAAAAATTCATAAATTTGTATTTTTAATCTTTATCTTAACACATTAACTACCGAATTGAAAAACACACTGTGGCCGAATTAAATTTTTTTCCCATTTTCATCCTGTAGGTGTTTGCACAAAGTAAGCTGTAGTTTTCGTAATTGTTTACAGATTTTATTAATTACACGTCATTTTAAAGATAAATGAATGTACTATTACAATAAACACTGGTTGCAACTTTAATAGAGGTTGTTGCTATTTAATGGCCCTCCGATGGCTGAGGACTTGCAATATTTTCACAATTATAACTGCTTGCGCCCCATCTCTATCAAAATCACAATTTCAATCAATGTGCACACCGTTTTCACTCTTGTCCTCGTCGCTAGATCTATCAGTCAATTGTTGAAACACGTTTCTATCCTATTCAGCCGTTAGACGAGATGTACATGCATTTTTTGTAGTCCTATAACTAGTTGCCACGGTAAACAGTTTTACACGATTTGGTAACTAACCCAAAACGCTGAAAAATATGAACATAATATCAATTTTCCAGTGTTCTACAACAACCATGCTTTGGGAATTTGTTTTGCGGTGGCAACTTAAAATCTCGAACCAGATCAGAGAGTGTTTCAGTACATTTTTCATTTGTTTTATTACTAAAATTAGATTGGCGCTCTGAGTGGCTTGCGGTCCAAATGTGATTATTTTGTGAGCTGCTGACAGCGGCTTGCGGTAGTTAATGTGTTAATGGATGTTTGCTTTCCTGTAGTATGTAGTTACCTGACATTATCTTTTAGATCAACATTTTATTTTTTTTTCCATTAAGAAATTTCCAAGAGACATTTAAATTATTGTTTCCAAAAATATTTTAAAAGTTTTGGGGGAACAAAGAATAGAATCACTGTATCCTACTTACGTGTGTTTCAACAGTAAATTAAAGAAGGTTTAGGCAAGACGCTAGCAAGCCTCACTATATGAACACAAAAATACTTGCTACAGACACTTTTTCTGCAGTAGGACATGAACTTGGTGCAGGTGTCCTACAAGGAGGCCAAATGTAGCTTCAGTACTACTAAAGAGAAAAAAAAAAATCAGGTAGAAATCACAGTGACAATGTTTCTTTCTCAGCCTTTTTTCTCATTTGCTTTTACACTCTTTAGAGAGAAGTGACCTTCAGTGTCATTTCTCCAAATCTTTCTGTCATATTTTTGTCCTTATTTCTATCTCCCAGTCTTGAAGAAAGAGTGTTGTGGGGTTTCTTCCATTTCTTCTATCATGGGGGTTCCAGAAAAGAACTGCCCTGTCTTGCTGTGTGATGATTTCCTCAAGGCATACCAATGACAGGTCTTTTCATCATGTATTGTTCCACCGGTATATATGTCTCAGGCATATACACTTCCCATTTAAACTGATATCAATGATGGCAGTAAATTCATTATTCCACGATACAGAGATGAACTTCAGTCATAAGATATACAAATATACAAGACTACAATGACCAGACTAGGCTGATGAAGAGTCCTCTGTGGAAAACTGTGTAGGCACTCTGTCTGTGTAGGACTGTAATTCCTGTTTGGCTGTGTGGAGATCACTGGCCAGCTGAAGCTCTTGTTCCTTCAGGGCTTTCATTTCTTTTTGGTGGGTCTGCAAGTTGGTTAAAAAATAAAGCATTGACATGAGAACAAAGAAGCAATTATGATATTAATATAAGAAAGATAGTGACAAAAAAGAAAACTAATAATTAAATGAAAACACAACAGGCAAGTAATTGTGACAAAAATAAAAGAAGGATCTTCCTTGCTATGCACTTCTGCTGCACATCTTGTGGGCGGGGAAAAATGCTAGATAGTAACTTGTATTTCATCTTTTTCACTCCTTACAGAGCATGGGAGCGTCCAATTGACAAAGTGGTTACAGCTCTGGTCTCTCGTGGCAAAGGTGCACAGTACTGACATGCTCTAAGTCTACCCAGCTGTAAATGGGAACTTACATGACTCTGAGTTAAGGAAGGAAAAGGCAGCAAGGAAGGGAACTGGTCACGCCACCTCTTGATGCTAGACCTAGTATGGTGAAGTCTCTAACACTTCACTCCCCTAAGGCAGTATCTGCTACTCCCTTTACCTTTACAGAGCATGGAGCCACCACTGCAGGAAGCCTGTGTCCAGGCCTTAGGCTCCTGCTGTTGTAATTTGATGTACATGATTAACTTACCAGCCCTGCATTAATTGCCTTTTATAGCATGTCTGAGATGGCAGTATTCCTTTGCTTTCATTGCCAACTCAGGACTTACATGAAGAACTACAATTTTGGAGGAGCTAAATGAGGAACTACAATTTGAACTACATGGGGACCTACATGATGACTTACATGAGGACCTACATGAGGAACTACAATAGGGACTACATGAGGAACTACAACAGGACCTACATGAGAAACTACAACAGGACCTACATGAGGGACTACAACAGGGACTACAACAGGACCTACATGAGAAACTACAACAGGACCTACATGAGAAACTACAACAGGACCTACATGAGGGACTACATGAGGACCTACATGAGGAACTACAACAGGGACTACATGAGGACCTACATAAGGAACTACAACAGGGACTACATGAGGACCTACATGAGGAACTACAACAGGACCTACCGTAAAATCTCGCATATAATACGCACAATTTTTACTCTATTTTGCCCGCTAAAACTCGGGTGCGTATTATACGCGAGTACTTGAGAATACTTAATTTTCGATATCGAAAGTAACCTACATTGGAAAGTCTGTCAAGTTTTTGTCACAATTTGACAGTGAAAATGGCGCAAAAATTGAATGTGCCATGTGTTTTCTTATGTGTCAGACATTGTTGCAAAACGCATTTCGCACTCTTGGTCTTCAATCTGTTTTGATATTAAGCTTGGTTGTGAAGTTTGTCATTTGATTATTTTGAGCCCTAAAAATGAATTCGAGAAAATGTTGTACTGCAGCAGAAAAGCTCTTAGTGGTAAAATATGCAGAATCTAACGGCAATCGGGCAGCAAGTCAACATTTTTCCCATTAACGAGTGCAACATTCGATTATGGCGGAAAAACAAAGAGGCGCTGCAAGTGTTGCCTAGTAAGAAAAAGGCGAATCGTGGGTCACCACCAGATCTTCCAGACCTAGAAAAAAACATTATTGGAGTGGGTAGTGGATAGAAGGCAACAAGGCATCGGTGTTTCATGCATTAAAATCCGACTTAAAGCTCTGGAACTTAAAAAATCTCGTACAGGCACAACAGCATTTAAAGCGTCATATGGATGGGCAGTTCGTTTTATGAAGCGACATGGTCTTTCAGTTCGTCGAAGAACTACTATTGCGCAGCATCTTCCATCTTCTTTCAGTTTTTTAACAAATGTTTCATAAAATAAAATCTTGAAAAATTATGATGCGTATTATACACGAATTTCCATTTTGCCTGAAAATTTTGGGCTAAACCAAGCATGCGTATTATACACGAGTGCGTATTATACGTGAGATTTTACGGTACATGAGGAAAAATAATGAATATTATTTGCTTTGTCTCAGATGCAAATACATTTTCAAAAATTTGAAATGTGTCATTCTTCACAAAGCTATCATTATTATTATTATTATCATAACCAAAAAAAAAAGGGTAAAGATAGTCCCATAGCAGTAACTGCTGTAGGGGAGTGAAGTGTTAGAGACTTCACCATACTAGGTCCAGCATCGAGAGGTGGGGGATGACCAGTTCCCTTCCTCACTGACTTTTCCTTCCCTAACTCAAACAGCAGAGTCAGGTACCCATTTACAGCTGGGGAGACTGGAGCTTGTCAGTATCGTGATTTGAACGCAGCACCTTTGCCGCGAGAGAACAGCGTTCTAGCCTCTCTGTCACTCTGCGCTCATTATCATCATAGACAAAGAGTATACAGTATATTCTGACACATTGATGAAACAATACTATACTGAACCTATTATCATCATCTACCTTTAACTTCCCAAGGAACATTGGCCTTCAACAAACTTAGGCCAAGTCTTCTTGTGCCGTGCTATCCGCTTTCCATGTCTTCCTTGTCATTTCTGTCTCCAGTTCTTTTCTCCATGTGTGGTTTTGTTGTGTGTGATCTATGTCTGCTTCTTTTGCCCTGGGAATTCCAGAACATGGACTGCCTTGTAATTCTATCAACAGGTTTCCTCAATGTCTGTCCTATATATGACTATACATATCAATACAATTTGTTCCACTGATTGTTTAAACTTTAAAAGAGAAGTAATCGTATCCATGCAGATAAAAGTATATTAACAAACAGTCTTGCTCACAAAATAGGATCCTAACAAGCAGGGTTGTGGAGTCTGCCAAAAAATGATCAGACGTTGACTGAAATTTTAGAACTCAGATTCACACTACAGTTTTTTTACTAGATCATATGGCATTCATTGTTGTTGTTTAACTAGGGCTGCTGAGCTTCCCGCTCTTTAGCAGCCAATACCAAGTTGAAGAATCTTTGGTATTATCTACACTGTAGATCTAGGCTTTTCTGCCGTTCCGAAACATGCTGAGTTGAAGTCATGAACTCCAGCTTGGCTTGCATTTAAAGGATCGTTACATCTGGTCCCAAGCTAGGAGTAAGAAGTGTGTGGCATAATGTGCATTCCTCGCCATCCAAGGGGGCTCTCCAACTATGCAGAGCTAAAATACTGTACAATGGTTCTGGGCTCTCCCAAGGAATTGTCACATCCTGCACAGAGCCACTTCTCAGCTTCCCTTGCCTATCACTGGGTCTATAGTGAAATCCTTCTGCATGCAGTCAACCAAATCAAAACCAAAGAATTACACCTGGGGCTCAAGTGACTTCTCCAAGCTTAGTGTGCAAAGCTGGGTTCTCAACAAGTTCCACCACAGGGGGAATTCCTGGAAGTGTATGGATGATGTCAAGAATAAATGAGGATGTAATTAGCCTCACAGACAGACATTCATTTCCACGTACGTATATTGTAGCATTGTGCAAAGCTAGTTTTCATATAAGGATGACTCCAGATATGCCTCCATGCATAGCCATATGGTATAAAACTCAGAGTCCAGACATTTTTTTTTTTACAGACTCCGACTCCACTAAAAAAACGATCAACTCCACCAGTCCCAACTCTGACTCCACTAAAAAATGATCAACTCCACCAGTCCCAACTCTGACTCCACTAAAAAACAATCAACTCCACCAGTCCTGACTCTGACTCCACAGCCCTGCTAAAAAGATAATAAACTATTTGAAACTACAGGTTCATGAAATCTAGGGTCGTGACCTTACCGCAAGCTGGCGAAGCAGATCATGCTTTTCACTTTTCAGCTTATGAATTTCTCCACGGAGTTGATCAATTTGTCGCAGCAGTTGGTCATGCACTGTCGACAATTAAAAATAGCCATGCAAGCATTTATATGAAGTTGATGGGATAAATTTGTTCAGAACCCTAAGCTCCTTAGGGAGCTAAAGGCAAGGATAATCAAAATGTAAGCATTTATCAGAACTTGATGGTATGAATTTTTTGAAGACTGATACTCTTTGTGCAGATGAAAAATAATGAAGACAGAAGCATTTATAACTAGACTGGTTGAATAGTGTATGTACAAGCATTTATAAGTAGAGTGGAAAAATAATGTTTGTACATGCATTTATAAGTAGACTGGATGAATTTGAAAACTAATAAACATACAAGCATTTATAGCTGCATTTGATGAATTTGCTGAAGACTAATGAAGATACAAGCATTTATAACTAGATTGTATATTTATTATTATTCAAATTCACGCAAGCATTTATAACTAGATTGTGTTCAATGTGTTGAAGCAGATGGCTAATGTGTAATGATGTAACCCTTTATCAGTACTGGCTGGGATGAATTTGTTGATGCTGCTAAGACAGCTAAAGAATAATGAAGATGCTAGCATTTATCAGAACTGTGTGAGACAACTGATGTAGAGCAGGCCAACCTGTGTGAGACAACTGATGTAGAGCAGGCCAACCTGTGTGAGACAACTGATGTAGAGCAGGCCAACCTGTGTGAGACAACTGATGTAGAGCAGGCCAACCTGTGTGAGACAACTGGTGTAGAGCAGGCCAACCTGTGTGAGACAACTGATGTAGAGCAGGCCAACCTGTGTGAGACAACTGGTGTAGAGCAGGCCAACCTGTGTGAGACAACTGATGTAGAGCAGGCCAACCTGTGTGAGACAACTGATGTAGAGCAGGCCAACCTGTGTGAGACAACTGATGTAGAGCAGGCCAACCTGTGTGAGACAACTGATGTAGAGCAGGCCAATGCAAAAGGAAAGTGGACAGAGCTTCAAAAGAAATCAGGATGCACTCAATAAACAAAAATAAAAATGGAAGATTATGATCCTATTAACAGCACACGTGCAGTATGGTAATTTATAATCATTCATCATAATTTCCATGTTTTGTTCTCCACAGAACCATCACTGCAACTGGTCATCCAGGAAACGTGGCCCACAGCATGCACATGCTCTGCAGTGGTAGTGTGAGTAGTACTTGCTTCGGTAGGTTCAGTTGTAATTTATGTTTTACATGATATTTGGGACACTTGGGAACTACACTGGATTAGCTGTGATGTGTGTATCAATTTAAATTGTTTTATTTACGCTGCTTTGAAATTCCTCATGTCCAAAATAATCAACCATATTTCTTAAGTCGTTTTTGATGTTTTTTCTTTTGCAACTTCTTCTGTTTGCATCTTCTGCAGATTGATTTTCTTGCTATAAGCTTTTTCTCTATTTTCAGCATAATTTCTTGATCTTGAAGTCATTTGGTATATTTTTTGTCAACATGGTGACTTGATCTTCCCATCTTTGCTGCCTGCTATGACCAAGTTTCCTGTCTGGCTAAATGTGGCTAGATCTTGTGTGTCACATGACTAGATGATGACATCACAACCTATTTTTGCATTGCCTGTCTCTTATTCTTCTAGCCTGTATGGTATGGCTTAAGCATTCTATATAAATTGACTGCAAGCCACGATATTATGAAAATCCAAACGGTTCATGCATGCGTAAGAGGATCACAAAATACATGAAATTTTACAGTTTAGCTTACCATCACTCTCTAGAGAGAAGACATACTCTCTATTATACTGAACTGAATTCTGTGTGGTTGTGTTTGGTGTCCCTGTCGATGACATGCTGTCCTGAAATTAGTAGATAAAACATAATCTATAAAATAGATGTTGTGTTTTATATATGCACAATGACTAAATTCTCAATAAATAAGGTAATAAATGTAAAAATAATTTACAGGCAAGCAATTCACCCACAACAGTAAAACAGGTGTTCAGAATAGACAGACCTAGATAGCTACACAGTACAGTAAAACAGTATATAACAAGAATACAAATTAATATATAAAGATTAGTGAGGGTTTGGCAGGAAAGTGACAGTCTGGTGAGGTTCTCGTAAAACATATTGATAATGACCACACACACAAAAATAAGCAACTAGGTGTCATCCAAAATGCCCCCAGGACTTTCCCACACCTCTCCCCATTATTAGCAACATGACAGAACAGATATGAGAGACTACAATTTAGGGACAAAGGAAAACAAGACACAAGCATATTCACATTATTTTGTAGCTTTTAATTTACTCTATTTACAATAATAATTGTAAAGGTGAAATGATATCATATCAAGTATCGGCAATCAATATTATTATCTAGAATTAGTGACACTATATATATCCTAATTATAACCCATCAGTGGTGGAACAAGCTATTTTTCTTCATAATTTAATGTTACAAAGAATGAAAAAAAGTGTTTTGAAACTTCCACATTTATTGCAGCTGGACTAATTAACCACTTCATGTTTCAAGTCTTCATTTTTTCATGACCTCAAGGCAAAGTAAAGGTTCCACTTTTAATTAAATTTGATAAAAGGGATAATAATTATAATTATCATAATTTGCAAATTGAAATTTAAGACCTTCAAACAGTTTTAAATTTACATTTCTTGCATAATGCCATTATTTTGATAAATAGCAAGAAAGCTATATAGGCACATGAAATGAAGATTAGATGGAAAGAAAGAATGTAAATAGGAAAGTTTGAAAGTAAACATCTGAATACATTTCTAGATTCATTACACCAAATTCCATATTTGTGCATAAATCTCTGTCTATATCTTTAACTCTTTCATTCCAGGGTTATTTTGCACGCTGTGCCAGACTTTTTTTGTGGGCAGAATTTTATAGAGTGAAGTGTTCATCTTTCAGTCTAAATTTGTTTGTGAATTTTCCTTTGAACATGTACTTATTATATACCAAACTGTACGGAAATGGATAGAGAATTCAAATATATAATGTCTGTGGTAGTATTAACACAAGTATGTTCGGTATAATTTAATCATTTTGCATGTAAAATTGAAAAACGCTAAAAAGTTGACTGTAGAATACGATCTTACCAAAGACAAATTACTGTCGTAGACAATAAAACTTTCTTTTTAGTCTTCAAACGTCAAGTTAATCCATATACAAAGTAAAAAAAAAACATGCTTATGGCCAAAATTAGTAGATTTAGTGTTATTCGCACCAGTTTGTCCGTGGTTCTTTGTAAGAAAAAAAATAAATTATGCAATCGTGCATTACGTAATTTTCAAACAAATAAATAAGAATAACGTCATATAAATACTTTTTTACTCTTGTTTAATGTTTTAATAGTATCCCTAGCTTCATCTTCTACCAAGAACTAGTGATTAGATGTTACGGTAGGTCTAGTTTTGTTGCTTTTTGATCGGCCAGAATATGACTACGCCCACTCATCAACTAAATCTAGTGTGTCTAGCTTTTCTGCATATATTCCGTATTTTGACAACAAACTGTGACTACCAAACAATCATCATCAATGTCAGCAATGTTTCAAAGTAGTTTGACACAATTATTTGCTTAGGAGACTTAGAAAATGTAAATATAAAGCGTGACATATTTCTCTAGCAAAAACAACGAAAAACGTAAACACGCGAATCTTCACAAAAATTGTGATAATAACATCAAAACACGCACATGTGCTGATTAACTAAAGTCAAATTTAGTTGTTTAAATAGTAGCGGAAGTCATTCTACGAGTTTTAATATATGAACTGCATTAAGCGGACGATTTTTAGGGTTTATTCGTGATAAACTAAAAACCACGCTCTGAGCGTTGCTGGGGCACGGCGTGTTGAATTTTGCAACGCTCAGAGCGTTGCTGTGGAGTCAAAGAGTTAAAGTTGTAGCTATGTATATAAATCTCTTTCTATATCTTTAAAGTTGTCGTTGTGTACATAAATCACTCTATATCTTTGTGATTGCGCACTCTGGAAATGGAGATAGTACTATGTAGAGTTCATGTAATAGAGCAATCTGAGGGTAGATATTAGAGTTATCTTTACTTGGTTATCAAGGATGGCCGTGGATTTTAGTGTGAAAGGCTCATCTGTCTTGACAGGCTAATCACCTGAGGTATTGATTCAGACAAGCATTGGTAAGTCCAGGTTCTTAGGCCCTTGCTTAGGTTGGAGACTTATTAGTTGTGGAACAGTAGAACTCTCAGAAAGCCCTAAAGTGTCAATGCTAACTTCAATATATATATTAGATAAGTCCAAAGTCTCAATAAATGAACTCTTTATTGTCGATACAAAGATTATGGACTCATTTCCAATTAGTCATGCATTTTTGTACAACTATTCTGCTACATTTAATCTCTAAGCAGCGCTTTCTTCAAATGTTACCACATATATTCTCGACGTAACGAATGGTTACTTTCTTTCTCAGTCTTTGCTCAGTTTTGATTCTTGGTGGGAACCTTGTACTGCTTAGGTTGTATGCATGTCAGTTTTATATACTGAAATTTCCCACTAGAAAATAAAGTTCAATGCGAAAACTAATTCTATTTCGAGACGGTACTTACGGGCGCTATAAACCCAAAAGGGTAAAGCACCAGAAAAACATGTCGGTTAATATAATCTTTTTTAAGCTCCTGGCTACCAGCCTCTGATCTAAAAATCTTCATAACTATGTGATATTGACCAATGAGAATTCTATATACTCTGGACCTCTGGCCTAACTTGTGTGTTTTCCATACAAGTTTTGATGACGTCATTGGTTCATGTTTGTATAGATTGATGACGTCATGGATTCTTGACTAGTGTTCATTCCACTTGCTAGTCTTATTCAAGTACTTAGTGAATTAGTCTTGCTTAAGTACCCTTAATACAATTTATCAGATGATGGCCTGAGTAGTGCTAAAAGCAAAGTAGTAGGCCATATGGTCACATCTTTAAAGTTGTAGCTATGTACATAAATCACTGTCTATATCTTTAAAGTTGTAGCTATGTACATAAATCACTGTCTATATCTTTAAAGTCTCAGCTGTGTACAACAAATCACTGTATCTTTAAAGTATCAGCTGTGTACAACAAACCATCTATATCTTTAAAGTCTCAGCTATGTACAACAAATCCACTGTCTCTATCTTTAAAGCCTCAGCTGTGAACAACAAATCACTGTCTATATCTTCAAAGTGTCAGCCGCTCATAAACATCCATGGCTATATATCTTCACCAGCGAGCTACAGGAACAGTTAGCATTCACACTCTTCAACATATACTGATGGAGACTGAGCAAACTATAACAACAATATCTTTACAAACATGACAATACCCACTATAGTAATGAAAGTAAAAAGGAATGCTAACCAGTACCATTCCTGTGTCAGAGTCCTCTTGGATACTACTTTTGTTGCTAGCGTTATTGTTGTTGTTAGTAGTCAGGCTGTTGTTATTGTTATTGGTGCTGCTGTTTGGTGGAAACTCCTCCATGCTGTTGAAACTGCTCTCAGAGTTGGATCTTGACATGTGGATTAGTTGATTTGTTCTGTTGAAAAGGAAAAAAAATATATAGTTTTATTATATACAGTGCATTTACTGTTTAGAGTGGATACTTGTTGCATTACTATATTTTTTTTAACTGGTGAGGCATGCACAGTACTTCTAGCCATGGCTAGAACAATTTTGAAGAAAGTTCTAGAAATATTTAAAATAACAATGTTATATCTGGATTGTTGGTAGTCAGTTTTCCAGTAGGAAAAAAACCCGATAACTGTTTTATTTCAAGGTGATTCAAACAGTCTATCTGAAATACTTTACTTTGCTATAACATATATTATGCAGATAAACTTTTAATTAATTAATTTTCCATCTACTCATTTTACTATTCATATGTTTTAATTTCTATGTTTTTTTTCTTTCAATTGCATGTTAAATTCCTTGATTACTTTGTTATACATAAATTAAGAAAGAACATAGTATGGAATCAGTTTTGCATATTAACGGTACACAGAAAACATGGGACATTTCAGGATTATTTTTTCATTTTCAGTTTTAGAGCAGCCCCCCCCCCCATATTTATTTACTTGATTACTTTGTTGCACTGCTTTTGCTTTTCATTGCCCATACTCTTTTCACTCTATTGTCTATTTGTATAGTGTTTATATGTTTTATGTTAACTAATAAAAGCAAGATGTAGCTGAAAAATTGGTTCTTCATATAATCGTTTATTTCATCGTTTACTTCGGGGGGGGGGGGGGCTCTGAGTAGACGTAGAAAGAACAGGACTACTGCACCCTCTGGTATGTTGTAAATGTTGACTAATAAGAGGTTGTTCACGAGGCTGCCAACTTCATCATGCAAAACAACGTGCTACAGAATCCTAAAAGTAGTGACTCATGCTCCAGAGGGAGCAAAAAGGAAAATAACGTTGATGATATGTTTGTCCCAATGTACAACAAACATGATATGTTTGTCCCAATGTACAACAAACATGATATGTTTGTCCCAATGTACAACAAACATGATATGTTTGTCCCAATGTACAACAAAGATGATATGATTGTCCCAATGTAAAACAAAAATGTCCAGTTCATTAATTTTCTGTAAACTTATTTTAACCACTCATTCATTCATTCTTTTTTTTATAATTTTCATTTTTTTTTTCTTTCCAATTGTCAAATTCCTTGATTGCTTTTCTGCATTGTTTGTTAAATCTTTCTTGACCTTATTCTCTTTTAAATCTTTATCTGTTAATGTAGTTTTCATGTCTATTTTAAATGATACAAGCTCGATGTGGCTGAAAAATTGGTTCTTTTTGAATTTGTTCAGATGTGAGCTGTGCCTTACAACAATTTTGTGCTCCTGATGGATCATAGAGCCACCACTGTGGCTGCTCCCCTTACAGGGAGCCTGCATCGAGCATACACGTGTTCCTGCAGCTGTTTCTGTGGCAATTTCTTTCACATGAGGTTGCCAGCCCCAACATAACCTTATATTAGTCACCTTGTACGATATGACTGAGAGTGAAGTAGTTCGATTCTTTCTTTCTCTCTTCAGAGATGCAAGGGAACTAACTACATGGGGGTTATTCCTTACAACGTTGTATAATTTTTGTTAAGAATAAGTGTACCTTGTGGTTGAAGATATACTGCTGGGGCTTGACTGAGGGCTGGGTGGAGGGCTGGCACAGGCTTGGTATGACAATATACTGTGACTGCTGTCAATACGCAGGCTTCTGATGAGTAAATAGATATACATACAATGGAAAAATATGACTATGAAAAGAACAGAACAAACAAACTATATCTAGAAATGTTATATACTTGGATGTTACATTGTTCATGAATTTGATGTTTAAAAGTTAAGACAAAAACTGTCAATAATTCTGCAAAAGTAATAGATGCTTAATTAAAGTCATAACCAGGGATGGACTGATGGTGATCTGGGCCCTGGGCAGTAAGGGATTGTTTACTTTACAGCTGATTAAACTAGATGAAGGCTAGCAGAAAGCAGGCACCCTACCACTGTGGGCCCTCAGGCACTGCCTAACCGCTCAACCATACAGTCCGCCCCTGGTCATAACAGTGCATTTCTTCCACCACTAAAGACTTACCCTTTACTATCTCTGTTGGATTTACTAGGCTTATCAAAAGTTGAAGAAAACTGTCGAACTAGGTTCCTGGGAGTTGACGGAGATTTATGAACCTGCAAAGACAAAAAAACTATATTGTAAACTTTTTCCTGGATTGACACACAAAGATTTAAATATTTTGATCATTTTTTTTATGTCTCTGACTGCACTTTGCACACTTCTTGTAACTAAAGATGTCCTGAATGTAGGTTTAAAAAAAATAAATAAATAAATAAGTAAATTTTATAAACATAAAAAAGTTGTCCCATATCAGATACTGCCATAGAGGAGTGAAATGTTACAGACTTCACTAAACTAGGTCCAGCATTGAGAGGTGGGGTGACCAGTTCCCTTCCTGGCTTCCTTGTCCTTCTGTAACTCAAGTGCAAAGTCAGGTACCCATTTACAGCTGGGTAGACTAAGTGTGTCGATACTATGAACCAAACTCGGCACCTTTGCAGCAAGAGGCTGGCACTTTATAAACATACAACATGCAATTTCTGATTAGATCTCAATTATGGAGTGAAAACACCGAACATGGTTCCTGGGGACCTCTGAGGACAATACAGGATTACTGCTACCTCAAGCATGTAATTGTTGTTGTTGTTGTTGAACTAGAGCTGCTGAGCTTCTCACTCTTTGGCAGCCAATATCAAGTTGAAGACTCCTTGGTATTATCTACGCTGTAGATCTAGGCTGTTCCTGCGGCTTTTCTACCATTCTGACACATGTTGAGTTGAAGTCATAAGCTCCAGTTTCTCCAGCTTGGCTTGCACTTAAAGGATCGTCACATCTGGTCCCAAGCTAGGAGTAAGAAGTGTGTGGCATACTGTGCATTCCCCGCCATCCAAGGGGGCTCTCCAACTATGCAGAGTTAAATACTGTACTCTGGTTCTGGGCTCTCCCAAGGAATTGTCACATCCTGCACACAGCCACTTCCCCTGCTTATCACTGGGTTCATAGTGATATCCTTCTGCAAGCAGTCAACCTAGTCAAAGCCAAAGAATTACGCCTAGGGCTAAAGTGACTTCTCCAAGCTTAGTGTGCAATGCTGGGTTCTCAACAAGTTTCACCACAGGGGGAATCCCTGGAAATGTGTGGATGATTTCAAAAGTCAATGAGGATGTAATTTGTCTCACAGACAGAGGTTCACGTCCACGTACATATATTGTAGCATTGTGCATAGCTGGTGGTCATATAAGGATGACTCCAGATATGCCTCCATGCATTCAAGCATGTAATAAAAACGTAGCTAATTTGAGGTTGTGCACGAGGGTGGCAGACTCATTATGTGAAACAATGTGCTACATAGACCACTGTTGCAAGACTTTGTGCTTTGGCTTAGGCTTCCTCAAGGGAGGCTATCTGCAGTAGTGACGTCATGCTCCAAAAGGAACAAAAAAAAAAGATGATGATAATGGAGTGAAAATGTGGACATTAAACTGTATAAGTATCACTGTAAGAGTGGTGAGTGAATACAACATAGTCATACAAATGTACAAACACAAACATTGTTACAATCACAAACACAAAACGTTTAAAGATGTTTCGCTTATCTGACTATTTTGATTAATCACTACAGAAAAGAAACTCTATACAGAGCGAAACAACAGGAGGCAATCTGATCATCAGAAGTAGTTCCCCCATCGATCAAGTGTTTCGACCCCTTAATCTCCTTTACATTCTAAGGGGGGCAATTAGGTCATGGCTCAAAAATGTCTGCCTCCTGCTGTCTAGTGCAGAGAATTGAACCCACTCCATCTTGGTTGCAGCTTTCAAATTCACTCCTATTTTCTGCTAGCTGGAGGCAATTGTGAAAGTAACCCCAATGTTGAAAACAAATTACTGTCCTGAGTTTTACAGCCCATTGCGGTTGTTCCACAGCCAGCATGATGCCTTTTCAGCAGTTCCACTGAACCATCAACACTGATATTAATTGTAAGCTAAACATGATCCCTAAATATGACAAAGGCCTTTTAAAGATAATAAGAGGAGAATTCTATATCTCTGTAAAGAAAAGAAAATTATAAAACAAATTACTATGAATGAAAATGCTAAGGGAGATTCAGAAAATGTAAATGTTTATTTAAAATTAAAAAAATAATAGTAAATAATGACAAAAAAATAAACACATTTCTACCACACAACAATTATGGTTGCATATTTCCCTGAAATAAGTAAAATAAATGGTAAGGTGAAGTCATGTGAATTTATTTTACTCATATGCCTTATGTGTCCCTACTACTGATAACTATGAATTGGCAGTGGTGCATCACTTCACATACCTGGGGTCTACTATTAACAATAAACTTTCTCTGGATACAGAAATTGACAGCCGCATTGGCAAAACTGCAGCCACCTTTGCCTGCCTCACAACGCATGTTTGGGGAATCTCACAAAGAAGACCAAAGCTGCAGTTCATAATGCCTGAGTCACCAGCACACTTCCATATAGCAGCGAGACATGGACCAACCAAGCAAGGAAGAAGGCTCAATACCTTCCATCTACAGTGTCTATGCCACATCCATGGTACTTTGTAGAAGGACAAAATGACAAATGCCGAGGTGTTGCCATGTGCTGGCCTTTAAAGCATGCATAAGCTGCTTAGACAGTGCAGACTAGGCTGGCTAGGCCAAGCCCACCACATGGAAGATGGTCGCATCCCGAAAGATATCTTCTACAGACAATTGGCAGATAGCAATAGAACAGTTGGGCAACCGCAGCTGAGGTTCAAAGATGTGAGTGAGAGAGACATGAAGGCACTGGACATAAGTCCAGCATGGGAGGATGAAATTGCCGATTGCACAAAGTGGCAATGCTCTCTATGGCATCACCTCAGATTTGGCGAAGAGAAGCTCTCACGGCAAGCAGAAGAGAGGAGAAAACATTGAAAGGAACACCAGGGAAAAAAGCAGTTGAAGGCTGTCACCTCAGGGGTGCATTCCCATAGTCAGTTATGACTGGAGGGGCTATTATTGTTATTAATTTAATCGAGGAAGTGGAGGGGAACTGCGGTAAGACGTGGAATACAATGGATGGGTTTGAAAAAAAAATCGAAAAAAGGTGATTCGTCTTACGAGGACAAAAGACAAAGAAAATAGTCTACGTTACGGCCACAAGGCCTTCGTCAGGAAAGGAAAGAAAGTGAAGGCTAGATAGGACACATAAAAACTTAATAAAATAAAACCTAGGTACTTCCCTGAAGGCAAGAACCGAAATCCTATCAAAAATTTGATAGGATTTCGGTTCTTGCCTTCAGGGAAGTACCTAGGTTTTATTTTATTATTTTATTAAGTTTTTATGTGTCCTATCTAGCCTTCACTTTCTTTCCTTTCCTGACGAAGGCCTTGTGGCCGTAACGTAGACTATTTTCTTTGTCTTTTGTCCTCGTAAGACGAATCACCTTTTTTCGATTTTTTTTTCAAACCCATCCATTATTAATTTAAGAAAGTTTAAGTGATACTTCTTTCAGTTAAGTATGTGTGTTACTGATGTGTAAGTTGAAAAGTGTAAGAGTGTGTTGTCATATCTGAAAGTCTATGTGTGATGTCATGTCTGAAAGTGTCTATGTGTGTTGTCATGTCTGAAAGTGTCAATATGTGTTGTCCTTACTGAAAGTGTTAATGTGTATTGTCATGTCTGAAAATGTCTTATGTGTGGTGTCATGTCTGAAAGTGTCTATGTGTGGTGTCATGTCTAAAAGTGTTAATGCATTATTATGTTTGAAAGTGTCAATGTGTGATGTCATGTCTGAAAGCATCAGTGTGTGGCGTTATGTCTGAAAGTGTAAGATTAGTCTGAAATATCTGAACATGTCCAGTACATAAGGTCATGTATGAAAAAATCAATGTGTGATGTCATGTCTGAAAATGTCATTGTGTGCTGTCACATCTGAAAGTGTCAGTGCATAATGTCATGCCTGAAAGCATCAATGCACTCACTATATGTCATATCTGATTGTGCCAATGCACTATGTCATATCTGAAAGTGTCAATGCACTAATGTCATATCAGAAAGTGCAGTGCATAATGTCATGTCTGAAAATGTCAATTTTTGATCTCATGTCTAAAAAAGGGGAGTGATTAATGCCAATTCTGAAAAAGTCAGTGCATGATGTTATATGTTATATGGATATGCGCTTGCGTTTGTATATCCATATTAATTTGCTTATTGTGTTTGCTGGTCCTTTCGTCAGGAAAAAATGTCTTACGAAGTGGTATTTCTTCTGAAGGAGATGGTGTCTCTACGATAGTTTGTGTTCGAGACTCTCCTTATGTCAGTATATAGATGATTCGGACTCCAGGTAAACCCAGCTCCTATTTTGATGATCTCTCGTCGGTTAGGCCTAGCTTGACTTTTGGTGCTTCGTTATGCTAGTGTCGTGTTTGGTATCGACGAAGATGACAGATTTTCCTGCAGCGGTTATGGCTACGTGAAATTAACCTGATCACCGTAGAGATGTATGGAAACATTTATGAAATCCTTTATATACCCATTACAAATTAACTCTGGCTTATATTCTCCTCCCTATGCATGAGTGAACGACAACTCAGGGAGGTAGCCATGTTGGATTTCGGTCATCATATGTTTTGATCACTGCCAAGAGAACAGATTATTTATCTTATTATCGGACAGTGACAGAGAGATCTCAATCCTGCTAGAAACCCCCTTTCGTGGTTTCATAATATATACTACAAACTATGGACGTCAAGTAACTTTAGTTATTTATCGATTCCTTCACTGACGCGTTTAGTCAGATAGGGGAATGCGGCCATAATGTATCATGACATTGAACTTTGATGTACTGCCATTATTTCTGAATGTGTCATGACTTCAGATCTGCTATGTATACCTACAAATTGATATGTCAACGAACCATGATGTACTCGTATGTCCCAGTGTGTACGTCTGAATAAATTGAGTAAACTAAGATTCCAGCAGTCTGCATTGGTGCCTTGTAGACAAGTGTGAGTGGTTATATTGGTCAGCACACGAACAGCACACCATTCGCGGTAATCACACTCTACACTTCTACTTCATACATACACCATCCTGCGTCGGCTGAAGTGACCAAGTTCAGGGCCTGCTTCCCCTGGAGCCTTTGCCTTCCCTAACTCAGGACTAGGGTGAGTTACCCATTTACAGCTGGGTAGACTGGAGCATGCCTGATCTCAACAACACACCACTCTTCCTTACAGAGCAGACAGACTGATACTTTACAGTGGTGTACTACAGGTGTAGTAAGAAATAACGTCTTTACAGTGGCGAGCCAGATTCCTGGGTCCAGCTTACGCATTTTTGTGTTGAGAATCACAGTTTACAGCTGAAAGAACATTTGTTTGAACACATCAACACCAGTAGGACAGCTAGCTATACAGTCGATGTCAGCTTGACCTGTATTACTGATAGGATGCTGTATCTAGGTCAGCACTTGTTGACAGTTTTTTCGCTGTACAGACAGTATTACACAGGACAGTGGTATCAAGTGTAGAAAATATCTGGAGCAATATTGTTGACATTTCTCAACGTACAGAAGAATCACAGTGTTGTGGAACATAAAGTGCATAGTTCATCGTTGGATCTTCATATGCTCAAAAGAGAAAAAATTGACAGTGTAATAGTTTAGAATTAAATCTATTACTGAATAAAGTGGCAAGTTATTATTATTTAAATAAACTGTGCCTGCTTTACAACACTATACCTGCAACACATTCCATTCATGACATAAATGATATTGTATGCTATATGCTATTTATGCTTACATGTTATTTGTTATGTATTAAATTAGTTTATGTTCTGTGTGACTAGTACAAGGTATGCCGAGTTACATTGGTCTGGTACTAGTATTCGATAGGTACACATTTTCTTAATTGGAAATTTGTTAGCAACAATTTGCTGCTATTTCTGTTAGTTGTGATGAGGTGTTCTTTTCTTCGTTGTTTTTGTTAATAATTTTGTGTTCCTTAGTTTTGTTTGATTTGTTTGTATAATTGTAGGTCTCATCTTTTCTTTCATTTCAGTTTTTTACACCCTTATGTTTATACACTGTGGCGTTATTTGTCTTGTCATTTTATTATTGCAGTTATCATCACGGTTTCTGTGATCATTTTTTTCATTTCTTCTATTTAATTTAATTTGATCTCTGCAAATGTTTTCAGATTGTCTTTTCTTGTTTGTCATTTGTAATGTCTTTAGTTGACATATGACGTATAGTGGTATACACTGATAGTATAGTACAGATCAGTACTCTCTGATTGTTATTGTTATAAAACAAAATGTACAAGACCTTTGTAAGGCTTGTCCCCCAAAGTGATTGGTAAAAGGAAATATTTTTTTTCCACAGGTACTCAAGTGATCTTTGATTACATTGAGTTATACAAGACCTTTGTAAGGCTTGTCTCCCAAAGTGATTGGTAAAGGGAAATATTTTTTTCCACAGGTACTCAAGTGATCTTTGATTACAGTGAGGTATACAAGACCTTTGTAAGGCTTGTCCCCACAGTATTTGAGATACAATTATTGTTGTCCACAGGTACTCAAGTTATCATTGGTTATTATAAACCATACAAGTTTGGACTAAGACTAAGTCTAAGGTATAGACTTGTCTCCCATTAACTTGAAAGAGGGTAATTTATTTACTTTTTCAGGTTTCTGATTTAAGAAGACAATATGTCTACATTAGATTATTTCATTATACAAGGAAAATCTCTTGATAAGACTGGAAAAGACTTAGAACAATGGGCTGTTGCTCAATATGACAAAGCATTAGCTGCAGAAGAGAAAAAATTGCTGCTGCTGTTGAAGAAAGAAAAGCTGCTGCTGAGGAAAAAAAAGCTGCGGCTGAGGAGAGAAAACTTCAAATAGAAGAAAAAAAAGCTGCTGCAGAAGAAAGGAAAGCCTTAGCTAAAGAAAAAAGATTAGAAAAAGAAGCTGATACTGCTGCTGAACTTAAGAAATTGCAGATGCAAGTGGAGGAAAGGAGATTTGAGGCAGAACAGAAGAAATTAGAAGCTGATGCAGAGCAGAAAAAATTAGAAGTTGCTGCTGCTGCAGAGCAGAGAAAATTAGAAGTTGCTGCAGAACAGAAAAAATTAGAAGCTGCTGCAGAACAGAAAAAACTAGAAGTTGCTGCTGCTGCAGAACAGAAAAAACTAGAAGTTGCTGCTGCTGCAGAACAGAAAAAATTAGAAGCGGCTGCAGAACAGAAAAGATTAGATAGAGAAGCTGAAGAGAGAAAAGCAATAAGAGAACATGAGTTTGAATTAGAGAAATTAAAATTGACATGTATGAGTAATGTTAATCAGGCATCTGGTGGTAATGGTAAACCCTTTGTGTACAAGGTCAAAGTACCAGCGTTTAACCCTACCAGTGATGACATAACATTTTGGCTTTCTAGATTTGAACGGGCTTGTCGATCTCATAATGTTGACAAATCACAGTATGTGAATCAGTTGTCTGAAAATCTAAAAGGGGAGTCTCTGAGTAAGTTATATTTCGTTGAAGAGGCCGACAAAGACAATTATGATGCTGTTAGGGCAGCTTTGATAAAGAGATATCAGCTGTCTGAGGAAGGTTACCGTCTTTTGTTTAAAACAATGAGACCTGAGGTAGGTGTAGAATTCTCAGATTTCATCTCAAAAGCACGAATTACACTTTCACGATGGATTGAATTATCCAAAACAGAGAAAACATTTGATGGTCTTACAGATTTATTGCTAAGAGACAAGGTCATGTCTTCTGTAAATAAATCATTCCTAGAGTTCTTACATGAGCGTAAACCTAGTACAATAAAGCAAATGGAAGAATATTGTGACCAGTATGCCACGGCACACCCTGACATGATTCTTAGTAACTCTAACATTAAAGAGAGTATGCCAGTTGCTTCGGCAACAGAATATAATCAGAATTACTCACACAAATTCCAAGGAGCTAAAAATAAATTTGATAAAAAGGTTAATTGGGATAAGTATCAAAACCAAGATAACCGCTCAAATCAGAGTTCTTCTTCGAAGAACTGGAATCGGGCTGATAGTCCTCGACACGCGAGGGGTGCCCATAATGTTAGAAATTCTCGGAAAGGGAGTAGCTATAGGAACTACCCAAGTGCTTCATGGAGACAAAAGAAACAATATTACAGGGATACTCAATATAATGAGCATGATGATTATGATCATGAATATTATGATTCAAACCCAAATAGGGGTTATAACAGAGGCAATAATAATTATAGAGACAATTATAACCGAGGTAGATCACAACACAAAAGACATGGTAAATCGTATTACCAGGCAAACTCTGCACAACAGGAGTTCCACGACACCGATAATCAGAATAATGATAAAAAAGACTCCAATAGTGTAGCGAATTCCGCTTTTGATTTTGCTAGAGCATCTGAGTGTTCGCAATGCAAAACATTATTCGATCCAACCACAGTGTCTACTTTAAGCTGCGGTCACCCACTTCCCGCTCTCCATGCGTCAATCGCGCATAATGGAAGGGGTGCTCTTGTCTTTAATAGGGGCCTAATAGATGGTACTCCGGTATCAATTCTTTTCGACTCGGGGTGCACTACCATTGGAGTGAGGCAATCACTCGTAAATCCTTCTCGAGCTACAGGCAATATAGTCAAATGTGTAACATTTGGTGGCACATTGGAGAAGTACTCCACTGCCATTATCAATATTGCTACGCCTTTCTTTACAGGAGAGGTGCAAGCATGTCTCTTGCCGAATCCGATCGCTGATCTTATCATCGGTCGCATTCATGGAGTGAAAGAATGCACTCCACAGCAAATTTCTAATTGGGAAAATGTTAATATGCAATCTGCTAATGCAGTAATCACTAGGGCTCAAGCTCTCAATATGCCACAATCTTCACATTCTGAAGATGATGATGCGCAGATCCAAGATGATCCCTTGGAGATTTCCCACGATTCCTTTATCAAACAGCAGGAAGATGATCCTACTCTAAAGAAATTCTTTACTCTGGCAACAAAAGGTGATCCGAATAAGGATACAAATCGTAAATCTTGGATTACGATGAAGAATGGCGTACTTGTACGTATGGTACAAGACTCCGCTAAGTCCATTCATTCTCAAATCCTTGTGCCTAAAAATATGAGAGTTAAAATCTTACAGCACGCTCATGATTCGCAGTGTGCTGGACATATGGGTTTTTCCCGTACTAAAGCTAGAGTTCTTCAATCTTTCTTTTGGCCTGCTGTGAATAAGGACATACGAATCTATTGTCGATCTTGTAAAGTATGTCAAGAGATTAAATCCAGAGGTCCACGCCATGATGCACCTATTCAGGCTGCAGACATTCCCATTCGGCCATTTCAAAAAATGGCGATAGACATCATTGGTCCATTTAAGATAAAGTCTGCTAGAGGACACCAATTTATTTTGACGTGTGTTGATATGTGCACACGTTGGCCGGAGGCTGTTCCTCTAAAGAGCATAACTACTGCTGATATCGCAGATGCTCTTTGGTTAATATTTTCTCGTCTGGGGTTTCCAGCAGAAATATTATCCGACCATGGTACCCAACTCATATCGGATACCATGTCTCAAGTAATGTCGACTCTGAAGATAGAGAGATCGCTGAGTAGTATTTATCATCCTATGTCCAATGGGATGGTGGAGCGTTTGAATAGAACTCTGAAAAACCTACTAGGTAAGATAACAGAAGATCATCCTCAGGATTGGGATAGGGTTTTACCCGCGGCTCTCTTTGCATATAGAGAGGTCGCCAACGAACATACAGGATTTTCTCCCTTTGAACTTGTCTTTGGCGTGAAACCGCGAGGTCCTATGTCCTTACTTCATGATCTTATAACTGCTGATAATATTGTCGATGACACAAAATCCTCTTATGAATATGTCATCGCACTTAGACACAAGATTATTGAAGCATGCAAATTGGCAACTGCTTCTTCTGAATTTGCGAAACAGAAGGCAAGGGAATTTGCCAATAAAAAGAGATGTTTGCGTCAACTTTGTGCAGGTGACAAAGCATTTGTCTTGCTACCTTGTAGGGAAAATAGACTTCTCATTTCTTGGAAAGGTCCGTACGATATAATATCAAAGGTTTCCGATGTTGACTATATCGTCGATATTGACGGGAAGCGTAAAACCTTCCACATCAACATGCTCACGGAATTCCATGAACGTCCTGATTATTTACAACCTGTTTTCCAGGCAACGGACGATTTTCCAGTCCAACATGGACAGTACTCATCTCTGTCAGTAATACAGGATGAGGAAACGAGTTTCTCGGATGTAAATTTACCTTTTCCAATGATTCCTCTTCACTCTAATGAATCATGGAAAGATGTTGCAATTTCTCCAGAATTATCTCCAGGAGAGCAGAAACAAGTTTCTACTATGTTAGAACAATTTCAGGATGTCCTTACTGACATTCCTGGTCAAACTGATGTCATTCAACATGACATTATTCTTACTGACCATAGTCCTATAAGAGTCAGACCGTATCCTATTCCGATACATTTTCAAGCACAGGTAGAGAAAGAGTTAGATGAGATGATAGAGTTAAAAATTATAGAACTATCCACATCAGCATATTCTTCGCCGATGGTTATAGTACGGAAAAAAGACAATAACATACGTCTTTGCGTGGATTATCGCAAATTGAATCAAGTGACTAAATTCGATGCTGAACCTATGCCTTTACTAGAAGAGCTACTTACGAGACTATCGAATTCTCACTTCTTTACTAAACTCGATTTGTCTAAGGGATATTGGCAAGTTCCACTATCCGAACACGCCAAACCGTTTACTGCTTTTTTTTTCGACGCCTAGGGGTCTATTCCAATGGAATTTCATGCCTTTCGGTCTTATGAACGCCCCTGCTACATTTGTACGCATGATGCGTCGAATCCTATCTCATCGCTCAGATGTCATTGCGTATCTTGATGACATCTGTCTTTTCAGTGATACTTGGAACGATCACTATAATGGTATAAATGAACTATTGTCTATCTTACGCGAGCATAACCTGACAGCGAAACCATCGAAAGCATGTATTGGTTTTAGCAAAATATCTTTCTTAGGACACCGTGTTGGTCATGGGTTCCTAAAAACAGAAGACCATAATACAAGTAAGATACTTAACATTTCTATTCCTAAGACTAAAAAGCAAGTACGAAGTCTCTTAGGTCTAATACAATTTTATGGACGATTCATCCCGAATCTGTCCTCCATTATGTCACCTCTTTCTTCCTTGCTAAAGAAAGGGTCTCCTAATGTAGTCCATTGGACTCAAGAATGTCAATCCTCTTTGGATAAGGTTAAAACTATGTTTTCTACTTCACCTATCCTAGTATTGCCTTCTAAGGATAAGACATTTATTCTTCGTAGTGACGCTTCATCCACCGGGATTGGAGCTGCACTAATGCAAGAGTACTCTGGAACTCTGCATCCGGTGATGTATATTTCTCGGAAATTAAATGCCGCAGAGAAGAATTACTCGGTCCTAGACCGTGAATTATTGGCTATGGTTTGGTCAATCCTTAAACTGCAAAGATTTCTTCTGGGCGCGCATTTCATTGTGGAAACTGACCAGAAGGCTCTTACGGCTATTCAGAGTAAAAATCTGAAGAGCGCGAGATCAACGCGATACGCGATTGCTCTACAGCCATTTCATTTTTCGGTGCGAGCTATCCGTGGGTCAGAAAATGTGATGGCAGATATTTTGTCTAGATGCCCACATGATTCATAACTGTTATACAACTTTGATACAGTTGTTTCTATGTTGAAATGTGTACACATATGTAATATATCATATATTGATTGTAACACTACTTAGCGGTTCATTGATATGTATTCACCGCTGATTTTTCAATGGTTTTCGTCTTTGATGATCATGATGTTAAGATATCTTAGATGAAATTTACGTATAAACTAATGTGGAAATTGTGTCATTGCTAATATTGTAGTATGCGTTGGTGACACCTCTCTGGAAATATTTATACTTAGAGAAGTACTTTCTCTAAGGTCATAAAACTTATGCTTATCATCTGCGCATTGTTATTGGTGCGTTGTGAGCCTATTGTATGTTGCTCCTAGATGTATTTCAAAAAAAAAAAAATGTACCATTTTTTTTTTTCCCGAGGGGTGTGGTAATCTGTTGCGTGCATATTTTGACGCACATTTTATAAAAATTGATATGGCTATTTGATATGGGAAAATATAGACATGCATTCATTTGTGTATGAAAATGCTGTTTATGGTAAAAGCGAGATAATCCATGTTTGATTCACACTTTTGATTATAGGAGTAATCGTTCTGGATATTGATCCGGCGCAAGGATAGTGCGCTTGCGTTTGTACTTATTTTTTAGGGCCAGAAAATATATTAATTTGCTTATTGTGTTTATGGCCTGAATTCATATGTATTACATATTATTAGTACAAGTAGAATCAGTCCTATATTGTATATTTTGGATGGGTAGGAGGGACTAGATTCTTGTATTCCGGTCTAGCGGAAGTATGAGTTGTCTTGACAAGTCGTGATGAGTTCCGATGTACTGCTTACAAATGGCGGGGTACGTTTTTCTAGAGCTGGTCCTTTCGTCAGGAAAAAATGTCTTACGAAGTGGTATTTCTTCTGAAGGAGATGGTGTCTCTACGATAGTTTGTGTTCGAGACTCTCCTTATGTCAGTATATAGATGATTCGGACTCCAGGTAAACCCAGCTCCTATTTTGATGATCTCTCGTCGGTTAGGCCTAGCTTGACTTTTGGTGCTTTGTTATGCTAGTGTCGTGTTTGGTATCGACGAAGATGACAGATTTTCCTGCAGCGGTTATGGCTACGTGAAATTAACCTGATCACCGTAGAGCTGTATGGAAACATTTATGAAATCCTTTATATACCCATTACAAATTAACTCTGGCTTATATTCTCCTCCCTATGCATGAGTGAACGACAACTCAGGGAGGTAGCCATGTTGGATTTCGGTCATCATATGTTTTGATCACTGCCAAGAGAACAGATTATTTATCTTATTATCGGACAGTGACAGAGAGATCTCAATCCTGCTAGAAACCCCCTTTCGTGGTTTCATAATCTATACTACAAACTATGGACGTCAAGTAACTTTAGTTATTTATCGATTCCTTCACTGACGCGTTTAGTCAGATAGGGGAATGCGGCCATAATGTATCATGACATTGAACTTTGATGTACTGCCATTATTTCTGAATGTGTCATGACTTCAGATCTGCTATGTATACCTACAAATTGATATGTCAACGAACCATGATGTACTCGTATGTCCCAGTGTGTACGTCTGAATAAATTGAGTAAACTAAGATTCCAGCAGTCTGCATTGGTGCCTTGTAGACAAGTGTGAGTGGTTATATTGGTCAGCACACGAACAGCACACCATTCGCGGTAATCACACTCTACACTTCTACTTCATACATACACCATCCTGCGTCGGCTGAAGTGACCAAGTTCAGGGCCTGCTTCCCCCTGGAGCCTTTGCCTTCCCTAACTCAGGACTAGGGTGAGTTACCCATTTACAGCTGGGTAGACTGGAGCATGCCTGATCTCAACAACACACCACTCTTCCGTACAGAGCAGACAGACTGATACTTTACAGTGGTGTACTACAGGTGTAGTAAGAAATAACGTCTTTACAATGACGTATAATGACATATATGAAAATGTATGGTGTCACATTTGACAGTGCAGTGTACAATGTCATGTTTGAGAGTGTCAGTGTGTCTTGTCATGTCATCACTTACAGGTGAGGCTGTACCCTTCTCATCCTCTCCAACAGTTGCCAGTGAACCTTGAATGCCATTCATCTTTTTCTGACCCTGCAAACTGCTGGAGTCCAAGCTTGGGCTTCTCCCTTTTCCACTGAATGCTCTTTTGACGGAGTCAATCAGCCGGCTACCCTCCTGTTTTGTGCTCGGCACTGCGGACAGGCCAAACAGCTCCAGGTTCCTCTTGTGTAAGTCATGGTACAGTGACTCCAAAAGTGATGTCCGTGTTCTGTGCTGTGTTACAGACAGATTAATTACTTATTAAAAATATGGTAACACTGTTGATAAAGTATACATGCCAGGAATGAACAAAATTGACAATGATTGATACCAAAGGATGAATACTGACTCTTATATGAGCATATTTCTCTCTCATATATGTACGTTATAGAATGATCAGCTTCTTCAACTGCAGTCATCATGACTTCAACATTCCATCAAAAATTGCTATTTTCAATTATTTTTATTCATCTGTCATTTTACAAGTCTGATTTCTTATTTACATTCTTGTTCAAGTACCATGGTCTTGCTTTCCATACTGACAGTGAGTCTTGGAACTTGACTATTTGTTTTTCTTTCATTGATATGATTGTACATGCTACTTTGGTGAATGATACTTTATCTGTTATTTTTTATTACACTGTAACTGATTTTTAGTAAGACTTCTTATTTACTTCCTTGTGCTCATTCATTTCACAATCATTAATAATTCTTTGCTGTTTACTAGAATTTTATTCTATTAGGATAAGTGTAAAGCTTTTCTGGTACAACTTATCGGCACATTTATTTTCAAGAAAAACACAAAAAACAGTTAACTTGCTAAAAAACATATTTTTTGAGTTGTTTGCAATTTATGTAACTGCTATTAAATAAAGTCTTTAAACTTTGCCTTCTCAGATTATTATTTTTTTTTCTCTTTCTAGACCAGACAATAAAAGTTCACATTTTCGACTTACCCCAAGTTTGGCAAATTGGTCTGCTTTGTAGCAAGCCAGTTCAGCATTAATCAGTTTGGTAAGGAGGAACTCTCTGAACTCTTCACCCTGAAAATTTAATTACATGAAGAAACATGTGAAACTTCTTGCATGACCACACACACAGTGTCATCTTTTTTCACTTCTTAATGGAGTATGGATCCACCACTGCAACTGGCCCCCATGCTAGAAGCTTAAATCAAAGCACACACACAATCCTGCAGCAGTGGTTTCTGCAGCACATTGTTTTATATGATGAAGATGCTAGCCCCTCCCCCCATATCCAACCTAACTTCAGTCTTTAAATTCAAGAATATATGTACATTGCAAATGAGTACACCAGATCAGTCAGTTATGAAATGTGTACTTATGCTCTCTGTAGAATGGATTAAACTGTCACACATATTCTGTGAGGATTGTTACACACTACTACTTCTTCTTCTTCAAGTACCATGCCTGGTGGTGTAGGTGACGATGCCTCTTCACAACTTCCTGTCTCCTGTACTGTTTAATCATTTCTGTTGTTGACTTTCTTTCCATGCCTTGTTGTCAAACTGTCCAGTATCTGACTCTTTTTTCTTGAATCTTTTCTGTTACTACAATATATCCCATCTTTCCTCTTCTCATAACATGCTTAAAGATAGTGGATGGCTTCCTTCTAATATCAATAATATCTTCCTCTGCACACTGGCTTCTTTCAGAACATCCTCATTACTCTTTTTAGCCGTCCATGGTATTCGTTATTCTTAACATCCTTCTGTGATCTCCAGTGATTATCCCGCTTGTCTAATTGTCAATGACTCGAAGTTAGTTTTGATGCTTATGTAAAACAGTGTTTTTGTTCTATAAAGCAAATTTAAAAGTCTTATGATCAAGAAACTAATGGCTTTGCGCTTAACAACAATAAATAATGAAGGAAACCTGTGAGTAATAAATAAATAAATAGATAAATACAGGTAATTAACAAGCACTTGTTGGACGGAAAGGAGGCCACAAGACAACAGACAAGAAATATAAGTGAGAGCTTACTGGGAATCAAAAAGAGGACTATCCAAACAGCACCATGACTTTGCAGTGAAAGATAATTGTGAAAGGACACCATTTGGATGGTCCTCAGTTCAATTCTCTGTGAGCCTATCACTAATATTTCTTGTCTGTTGTCTGGTGTCCTCTTTTATGGCCCACGAGTGCCTGTTAATTACCAATATTTATTTACTTATTTATTTCTACACTTTACAGCAACAAAACCAACATACAGTAATAAACAGAAAATAGTCTGACTTACAGTAACAAACTCTGCTGACTGAGGTACTACTGGATAAAACCTTGGCACATCTTTCCTTGCTGCTACAGATATCTAGAGATGACAGATGACAATGTTAATTTACTTTTTAAGAAAAAAAAAATTTAGAAAACACAAATGATTTTATTAAGTAAAATACTGTAGAGCAGTGGTTCTCAACATGGGTTGTATGCTCCCCCTCCCCCAGGGGCCACAGTAAGATGGTAAAGTACGTTTTTCCCCAGCTAATAGCGACTGGGGGGGGGGGGGGGGGGGGGGGGGAGAGGGGGGGGGGGGGCGGGGAGGGGGGAGGGGGGGGGGGGGGGAAGTGGGGGAGGAGGGGGGGGGGGGAGTCATTAAAAAAAAAAGGTTGAGAGCCACTGCTGTAGAGGATATGCATTTTTTTTATTGTATGAAGAAAAAATATCCCGTTCAACCTCTATTGTGTTATAATTAGGATGTATAGTGTTGCTAATTCAAAATAATAATGTTGAATGATCTAATCATGTTTATGGGATAATATAAATGATTACAACAGGTGAAGAAAACATATATGCATAAAGACATGTCACCAGACTGGGAGTGAATACAGATAATCTGAGCTAACTTCTTGAGGAGAGAGGGAGAAAGTCAGTGACAGAGAGAAAGAGAGTCAAACAAACAAACATAGTGAATATTTTGCTGCCCCATACTATACCACTAAAATAAAATACTGATAAAGTAGTTGAAGAGAATTATGAAGAGTGTGAAGGAAAAAATGAAGCAAAAGCAAATGGTTATCACCAACAACAACAACAAATTGTCCCAAAGCTGATAGTGCCGTAGGGGGAGTGAAGTGTTAGAGACTTCAACCATACTAGGTCCAGATTTATGAGATGGGTTGACCATTTTCCTTTCATGCTGCCTCTGAATTCTTTAACTTAAGAGCAGAATCAGGTACCCATTTACAGCTGGGTAAGTTGGAGCATGACGATACCAGGTTTTGATGCTGGAACCCTGTAACTTTGCTGCAAGAAGCAAGTATTCTTGCCACTTAGCCAATGCACACTCTTATCATCATCATGAAGACATAATGGGTATGAAAATTATGATTTAAAAAAAAAGGATAGCAATGAGGCACTGGAGGAAGAAAAAGAAAATGAGAAGAAAATAGGAGAAAAAATGGTGGTAAGCTCCAAAAGAACGTTACAGAATTAATTCCGCACAGAAAATGAGTCTCGTAGAAAAAACTCATATTCTGTGCGGAATGAATTACAAAGTTCTTTTGGAGCTTACCAGAAAAATAATGAAAAAAGAAGAAAGGAAGTAGCCAAAAATAAAATAAAAGAGAAAAAAAAAACTAGATAGAGAATATGAGGAAGAAGAAAAGAAATAATGAAGATATAAATAGCCATCAAGCCCACCTTGTATCTCTGAGGTTGTGTGTCCTTCACCGGCTGTATCACAATAAAACAATGGAGAAAATGGGAGGCAATCATGTCTGGCACAAATGGAGTATTTTCCTCTTGGAACACAATGGCGACGATGTCATTACCAATATGACGTTTACGCTGTAACTGAACTCAGGGGGAGGAGGGGGAGGGGTTAAGTAAAAACAATATATAAAATTTTGTCATTATGAAAGGAATTTAATTACAGCATAGAAATAATCAAACAGAAAGGAAGAAAATGGAAAAGAAAGAAGACAGAATAAACATCTAGAAAATAATCAACAAAGAAAATTCAAGGGACAAGCCATTTTTGTTTCTCTATTATGTTTTGTTTTGTTTTGACAGCTAAACATAATATCACGCAGATTCCAGTGAAAAATAATATAGATATATATAAGGAGTTAATTATGTCGCATTCTGGAAAAATCAACAGTGTATCCGTAATTCTGATTATGAGAAAAATGTAAAAAAAAAACATTTAAGTTGATTAGAAATATTGATTTTAGAAATATTACACCATCATCATCTTCATTTTCCTTTCTGTTCTTTATGGGCAATGGAGTCACCATTGTAGCTGGTTCCCTTGCAGGTAGCCTGCACTAAGCAGTCACATGCTCCTGCAGTGGTTGGTTGTTTCTGTGACACTTTGTTTTTTAAGGATAAGCCGACAGATGCCCACAGCTACCTCCTGTATACCTCTTCTCATCCTCGGGCCTGTCGTGACTCCCTTCCTTTTTCACAACTTCTCCGCCTCCGCCGTTTGTGCCAAGACGACGATGACTTCCACTTCCGAGCAAATCAGATGTTGGATTTCTTCCGTTGCAGACTTTATCCGGAACATGTTCTCACCTCTGCTCTCCGTGTGCTCCCCATTTCTTGTCAGGAGGCCCTCATACCTCACTATAAATCCACTTCAGATAGAGTCAAATTAATCTTGACCCATCACCCTCACAGTACTGCTGTCAAACAGATCCTTTTCCGCCACCTCCCTATCCTCCAAGCAGAGCCTGCGACCCAAGAAGTATTCGGTGAAGCATCTTTGGTGGCATATAGATGCGACAAGAACTTGAAGGATCTTCTTGTTCACAGCCGTCTCCCAAAGGAGAATGCCACTCACTTTGGCACACTACCCTGTGGTCAGACACGATGCAACACATGCAAGTATGTCATCTCAACCCAGAAGGTGTCCTTTCCTAAGGCTACGTACACCATCACTAGTAGCTTCACGTGTGAATCGCGTAATGTCATTTATACGATCATATGTAAACGTTGCTGCAAAACCTATATTGGCCAAACAGGCAAATGACTTGGGGACAGATTCAGCCAGCACTTAAATGACATCTCTCAGCAAAAGTCCACACCAGTTGCCACACACTTCAATAGTCCTGACTACCATGGTCCCATCGACATCCAGGTCACTGCGATCCGATCCTGCTCCTCTGACACTGCCAGCTGAGAACAGCTTGAGAACTGTCTTATCCACCACATGGGGTGTCTAAAACCAGCCGGTCTCAACACTTTCCACACCTTTGTCTGAGGTCACCCTTTCCTCTCTTGCTCTATTTTGACTCTTTCCACTCTTATCCTATTCTTCTATTTTTATGCCATCCTCCATAATATGTATGGATATACACGGTTTCTAATTTGTCTTGATTTTTTATTTCATATTCATTTATCTCCTACTTATTCTGTCCTCTTCTATTTCCAGTCCCCACTTTTATTACGTTTGGGTAGTTTTTTTGTTCAGTTTCGTTTTTTAGTTTTTAGTTTCTTAGTATGTATTGTGTACATCCGGGGGCAGAAGTCACTTCCTTTTCAGCCATGCTTCGCCTTCAGGGAAGTACCTAGGTTTTATTTTTATATTTCTTTAAGTTCTTATGTCTCCTATCTAGCCTTCACTTTCTTTCTTTTCCTGACGAAGGCCTTTTGGCCGTAACGTAGACTACTTTCTTTGTCTTTTGTCCTCGTAAGACGAATCACCTTTTTTCGATTTTTTTTCAAACCCATCCATTGTTTTTTAAGGTGAGTTTGCAAGCCTGTTGCAGTTTGGTAGTTTATTTTAATTATCCAATCCATCCACACTCCTCTCCCGTCATTTCTTTCAAATTTTTGAGGGCCAGCCTCTTTACAAATTCTGTTCTTATCTGCTGTGGTGACCTCTCTCCTTTCATTTCCCAAATCACGGCTTTGTCTTACCCTTTGTAGGCTCATCTGTTCCTCATAAATTTCTCTGACAATTCCTCTGACTCACCTGTTCAGCATATGTCAGCGCCTAGTGGCACCCAATACATCATTCTAATCAGATTCGCCAGCACTTAGAAAATAGGGTACCTTGGTTTTTCCTCAGGAGTATCTAGTCTCTCACAGAGAGAGGAATATCAGTACTTAGCAGTTCCCACTTATGAATAACTTGTATCCAGTACACCCAGTTGCTGCTCAAGGAGAGCATTTTAATCTCTGAATTATACATGTTTTCTAGGCTCAAGGTTAGAGCACCTACTAGTGGAATAATAATCCCATACACCCCAGGAGGAAGATAAGCACTGATAATGTTTACAGAGGTTTTTTTTTTTTTACTAGCTTTTGCTGCACAGACAGTTTTGTCTGTTGTGTATGTCATACCAACTGTTTTCTTGATGCTTGAAATCAATATTTATTAACTTTGTTTATGATCATATCTTTGGGATGAGTCACAGGTCAACAACCTCTTATCTGAAATTGCTCTGAAAACCAGAAGGTTTCTGGGTAAAGGATTGAGGGTCTAAACTATTATTTTATATTTCTTTCTTGATGTTTAAGTGTATTTATTGCAACCTCTGTTGCTGATAGCCTCTACCGTTTTGATCATTCTTTGTTACTCAGTTTCTTTCTTGATGTTTAAATGTGTTTATTGCATCTTCTGTTTGCTGATAGCCTCTACTGTTTTGATCATTCTTTGTTATTCAGTTTCTTTTTTTTAAAGTTCTTTTAGGCATATTTCTTGCTGTACTCAAAACCAAGATGATGGATAGCTGTAAAGTACAGAACATAACCTAAGGCATTGGCACAGCACTCGATGATGATGGTGGAAACAAACAAAACACCTGACCTGAGAGATTCTCACCTGTTGAGGATCACCTTCAGTGTAAGGTAACAGAGTTGACACGTGAAACATGACTTCCTTCCCATTGAACCTTGTGTAGACAGACTCGGCACCTGTCTGACAGTGAGTTGTGTCCAAGCCACCTCGGAATCTGGGAATACACATTTAATATTGAAAGAAGTAGTTTTCAGAATCTCCTATGCACCAACTATCTTACTGGAGTGTCTAAAATAACAATGAAAAAATCTCATCATCTTTTTGGAAAAATATGGAAAAGGCGTGCACTGCACAATGAAAGCTAAATTTGACACGCTTTAAAAGAGCAAGCAGGCCTTTAATTTTTTTCATGGTGCATTGGTTAATGTCCACAAGTCATGATATGCTTGACTAAAAAGATCCAATGAAGTTGAAATAGAATGGAATGTAATGAAATAACCACATAAGAATTAGTGACATGAAAAAGGACATGCAGCAAAAAGAGAATAACATACTTTTTTTTCTCTTCATGTTTTGATTGGTTACTTGCTCATATTTAATATAAACAGAAACTGTTTTTGGATCATAGTCCTGCAGTCATTCATATATAAGACTGTTGGCTCCATAAGAGGTACAGATTGACAGCATGGAGTTCACCAACCCATTTCAGGGATAACTGTATGTTGATCAGTGTTGTTGTTGTTGTTTAACTAGGGCTGTTGAGCTTTTTTGCTCTTTTGCAGCTAATACCAAGTCTAAGAGTTCTTGGTATTATCTATACTGTGGATGGAGGCTTTTTCTGTGGCTTTTCTGCCATTCCAAAATGTGTTGAGTTGAAGTCATGAGCTCCAGTTTCTCCAGCTTGGCTTGCATTTAAAGGATCATCACATCTGGCCCCAAGCTAGGAGGAAGAAGCATGTGGCATACTGTGCATTCCCCGCCATCTAAGGGGGCTCTCCAAATATACTGAACTAAAATACTGTTCTGCCTATCACAAGGTTCTAGTGGCTACAGTCAACCAGGTAAAGGCAGGCCCATGGAATAAATGGCCCCATGACAGGAACACTTGGCCCATGACAGATACACATGGCCAATGACAGGAACACATGGCACATGACAGGAACACTTGGTACATGACAGGTACACATGGCACATGACAGGAACACTTGGCCCATGACAGGAATATATGGCCCATGACAGGAACACATGGCACATGACAGGAACACTTGGCCCATGGCAGGAACACATGGCACATGACAGGTACACATGGCACATGACAGGTACACATGGCACATGACAGGTACACATGGCACATGACAGGAACACTTGGCACATGACAGGTACACATGGCACATGACAGGAACACTTGGCACATGACAGGTACACTTGGCCCATGACAGGAACACTTGGCCCATGACAGGTACACATGGCCAATGACAGGAACACATGGCACAATACAGGAACACATGGCACATGACAGGAACACTTGGTACATGACAGGTACACATGGCACATGACAGGAACACTTGGCCCATGACAGGAATATATGGCCCATGACAGGAACACATGGCACATGACAGGAACACTTGGCCCATGGCAGGAACACATGGCACATGACAGGAACACATGGCACATGACAGGAACACATGGCACATGACATGAACACTTGGCACATGACAGAAACACTTGGCACATGACAGAACACTTGGCACATGACAGGAACACATGGCACATGACAGGAACACATGACACGAACACTTGGCACATAACAGGAATGCTTGCCCATGACAGGAACATTTGGTAATGCCAGGAACACATGACACATTTTTCAGGAACACATGACAGGAACACATAGCACATGACAGGAACATGCAGCACATGACAGGAATACTTGGCATGCAACATCCAGGAATTTCATATAAGGCAACTAACATGAGGTTGCTTATGGGTCTGGCAACCTCATCATTTAAAACAATTTACTACAGAAATCACTGCTGCAGGAGAACATGAATGTTTAGCTACAGGCTTTTTGGAAAAGCACCGGCTATAGTAGTAGCTCTGTGCCTCACAAAGAGTGACAAAAAAAGAAAAAAAAAAGCATTCATATATCAGGCGATATCATAACCATGATGATATCCATTGACTAACTGTCTCTCTAGCCATACAACCCATGACACATACCCTTTAAAATCTTTGAGCTGCACCCTATCTCCCATGGTGTCTAGAAAAGCTTCCATCGCAGGACTGTGTTTTCTGTTACCAAACACCTCCTCTTCACTTGTCTATACGTAAAGAAAATAATGAAGAATATAATGAAGAATATAATAACTAGTAACTGTCATCACTAGTCAAATGTCAGCATGTCAGTATGACAACATTTTTTTGGTTTTAATTGAAGAAGATAAATATCCTGTTCAACTGTTGAAACATTATAATTAAGATATAGTTCTCTATGTTCATATAGTGCGTCTGATTGACAGAGTGGTTTGAGTGCAGGTCTCTCGTGGCAAGGGTGCGGGGTTCAAATCACAGAACCGACACGCTCCAGTCAACCCAGCTGTAAATGGGGACCTGACTTTGAGTTACGGAAGGAAAAAGAAGCGAGGAAGCAAACTGGTCACTCCAGCTCTCAATGCTGGACCTAGTATGGTGAAGTCTCTAACACTTCACTCCCCTACGGCAGTATCTGCTATGGGACTACCTTGACCTTGTATGTGGGACCCAAAGATGCAGCAATAGAGAATGCAGTCAGCGACCCATAGCTTGACTGCTTGCGTCAGGGTCAGCGAACCAGAGCTGACCAAGACCCTACTCCACCTCCACGTGGTGGTCCTGAAAACAGGCTGCATCACTGCAGTCTGGCTGAGAGAGTAGGGATCGAAGAGGGAAGGCAAACCCGGTCCCAAAAAATGCTGTGCTGAAGTCGGATGTGTCGGCCGAAAGGCGCAGATATCGCAGCTCCGATGTAAACAGACACAACGCAACCAACGTCCTTTTCAGGATGAACGAGGAAGAAGAAGAAGAAGACCTTGTATGTTCATATAATATGTTCAGTTTCTGACACACGAACATGGCATCATATCTTCTAACCAATTATTGTTAATAGAGAACATTTAAATGTACAAATTTCTGGGTTTTTTTAACCTCTAAAACAGTAGTCTCTACATACTTGTAAAATAGTGTTTTAAAAAAATACAACTAATTAAAATCCTAACAAATAATTAAAAAAAACACACACACAAATAAGCAAACAAATCCATATATATACATTTTTGTTTGTGTTAAATATTGTTTGACTATATTGTGCAGTTCCCTAGATCTGCCTTCTCTCAATGCCTGTTCTTTTGTTTTGGGTAAATTGGATGCCTGTAAATAATCTAATATTGGAATTCTCTGCTGTTCATACTTACACATTAATAAGAAATTCTCTATATTATTGTCATGAAGGCATTCTGCACAGGAAGGTTTTTCTTTTCTGAAATAGCCAATCCCTAGTTGCAGTCTGAGAAGTTTCTTGTTACTGGGAATTTTCAATTCCCTAGACACTTGACATTTTCTTGTTAAAGTATGAAAACCTTATATTCATGTCTTCTGTTAAGATTTGTCTTCCATTTTGCTGCCCCATTCATCTGTTATTATTTTTTTAATTAAGCTATTAATCTCTGGTCTACTCATCCCTACATTTATTGGAAATGAAACGACAGCTGATAAATAGCATATTCTTCCCTGATTTCTATCAATGTCAAACATGGCCACTGACCAGACCACATGAGAAAAAAACCATGTGGTGCAAGATGAATGGCTTGCGAAGAACACCTTAAATATGTTACTATGAGAGACAAAAAATGAGTAATAATGACATCAGAAAATTATAGGAACTATATCTTGCATCAGACAGAGAGAAAAACAGAAAATAAAGTGCCATCTCATGAGAATGAAACCAATGCAATACATCTGGTTCATGAATGAAAATTTCAGTTCTTCACGATGCTTCATGGCAAGACTGGATAAAAAACATACACAAACAAGTAACTTTATAATAACTGCTGTAATTTTTTTGTTTCTTTCCATCGTAATTTTTGTATCATGCATCAACAACACAGATATAAAAAAAAAGAATGATATGATTCTCTCATTAGAAAGCAGCTCCTCGTGAACCTCCATCGCAAGGATTTAACAGCTGAAGATCTTAGCTGAGGATCAGGTAAAGTCTGAGAGGAAGATGAACAGATGAGGTTAAATAAAGCTCAAAGAAACATAATAGAAAACAAGACACCTTGTACTGGAATGATAAAGTCTGATCGGGATACCATCTATTATTCAACATGCTAAAGATAGGAACTACTGATGAATGTAACTGTGACACTGATAAATGGCTGCTAAACATGTGCTTCAAAGATGCCCAACATATGGAACCAGTACCTTTCATAGAAAAGCTCTTTGGAGATGGAAATAGCCTCAAGCTGGCTTCTGCTTTCTTTGAAAACATTCAAGTAGACATCTGAGAGTGTACGAAGAAGTAATAGTACTGGAATGGTAACTGCATCTTCCCACTCCACCTGATGGTGTTAGTGGAAAGGAGGAATAACTAAACAAAAATAGTATCACTGATTGAATGCTAACTCACCTGTCCTTTTTTCTGGTATATGACTCCAAACTTAAAGTTGTGTGTCAACACATGCTCATCATAAGACATGACTAGTTCTGAGCCCTGCCAGGGAAAGTTGGAAAAAAAAAACCACAAGTTTGACTTACGCAATATGGGAAACAGGTCTGTGTTGTGTGCAATGCAGAAAAAAGTGACACTTCTACAACAGACAAGGATAGTCTCATGTTTACAATAAAGAAATGAAGTGACTCTTCCACAATATATAGGGATAGTCTCAAGTCTACAATAAAGTAAACAGTGGCATTTCTACAAAATACAAGGTAGTCTCATGATTATACTAAAGAAATGAAGTGACTCTTCTACAACAGACAAGGATAATCTCATGTTTACACTAAAGAAATGAAGTGACACGTCTACAACAGACAAGGATAATCTCATGTTTACACTAAAGAAATGAAGTGACATGTCTACAACAGACAAGGATAATCTCATGTTTACACTAAAGAAATGAAGTGATACTTCTACAACAGACAAGGATAATCTCATGTTTACACTAAAGAAATGAAATGACACTTCTACAACAGACAAGGATAATCTCTTGTTTACAATAAAGAAATGAAGTGACTCTTCTACAACAGACAAGGATAATCTCATGTTTACACTAAAGAAATGAAGTGACATGTCTACAACAGACAAGGATAATCTCATGTTTATACTAAAGAAATGAAGTGATACTTCTACAACAGGCAAGGATAATCTCTTGTTTACACTAAAGAAATGAAGTGACACTTCTACAACAGACAAGGATAATCTCATGTTTACAATAACGAAATGAAGTGACACTTCTACAACAGACAAGGAAAATCTCATGTTTACACTAAAGAAAGGAAGTGACACTTCTACAACAGACAAGGATAATCTCATGTTTACACTAAAGAAATGAAGTGACATGTCTACAACAGACAAGGATAATCTCATGTTTATACTAAAGAAATGAAGTGATACTTCTACAACAGGCAAGGATAATCTCTTGTTTACACTAAAGAAATGAAGTGACACTTCTACAACAGACAAGGATAATCTCATGTTTACAATAACGAAATGAAGTGACACTTCTACAACAGACAAGGAAAATCTCATGTTTACACTAAAGAAAGGAAGTGACACTTCTACAACAGACAAGGATAATCTCATGTTTACACTAAAGAAATGAAGTGACACTTCTACAACAGACAAGGATAATCTCATGTTTACAATAAAGAAATGAAGTGACACTTCTTCTTCTTGGATCCTTAGCCCCTGACTGATAAAGCAGTCAGTTGCCAGTAGCCTATTGGCGTCTTGCAGGGCAGCAAAAAACTGTCCCTACTTTGCTCAGTCGGTGGCCATCCTTTATGCAGTATCCAAACTCTGGTTGGTTCAGGCCTTGCATCCCGGCCTGTTTTGCGATCAGAACGTCGGTTTTCATGTCAGTGGCTTCCTTTCGGCTTCTACAATAGACTTACTTATTTACAATAGACTAGGACTGTCTCATGTTTCCTATAAAGTGACATATAATAGAGAAGCAAACTACACTTATTTAATAAGGAAACAGACTTAAAAATAGAAACATTTATGTCATACAGAAAGGAAAAAAGGTAACACAACTGAGTAGCTTCATGAAAAAAAAATAAAAAAAAATCACATGAAGAAGAAAAACACAAGACATGTATTTGGGGAAAGAAATACATGTATATCATTAAGTGTGCCTACGATTTATCAGTGAAAATATATGTTGCAATAAGTGTGCTCTATAAAGAGAACAATACAAATGGCCATTCATAAAAAAATTTATATGGAATCATTATTATATCATCCAAAATACATGGATAATGTGGTTTCAGAAACACTGATAATGGAGTAGATGTAAAAGGTAAAATTGTAAGCCTATAAATTTTACTTATAGGCAAGAACCGAAAATAATACTTTTTGTGAAACAACGTTCTTCTATATTTAAATAAATTTATTTTCACCTTGCTTTTGTAAGATTGTTTCCACTGAGGATAGCCATTCACAATAAAGATCGTAGTATTAAAAGTTTTGAGATTATGTAAAACTGACATCAACATTTTAATATTTTTTTATTTATATTTAACTGTGATGTGGAGATACAAAGCCTTACCTTTAGTGACAACACCGGATGAAATCTATCCGCTGTAATATCTTCACATATACACTGAGGAGCAAGGATAACACATAAATTGAATTATTGGATTATGTATGGTTGAAGGAGAAACTAAATTACTGGAATACATAGGATGTAAAGATAAACTTAATTACTGGAATATGAATGATGAAAGGATTAACTTAATTACTAGAAATATAAATGATGAATGAAGAAACGTAATTACTGGACATTGAAGGATGAAAAGAGAAACTGAATTACTGGAAAACGAATGATGAGTGTATTCAACACTTTACTGGAAAATGAATGATGAAAGGATATTCTATATTACTGGAATATGAACTATGAAAGAATAAACTAAATTACTGGAAAATGAATGATGAAAGAATGTACTAAATTACTGGAATATGAATGATGAAAAGAACAACTTAATTACTGGAATATGAATGCTAAAAGCATGTGCTAAATTAATTGAATATGAATGATGAAAGGATAAACTAAATTACTGGAACATGAATGATGACAGAATGAACAAAATTACTGGAATGTAAATGATGAAATGATAAACTAAATTCCTGGTACATGAATAATGAAAGAATAAACTAAATTACTTGAATATGAATGATGCAAAGAGAAACTAAATTACTGGAATACGAATGACTTGGGGTTTGCTGTACTTGTTAGTGACCCTTCTCATGTCATGTTTTCTCTGTACTGTTTTGTTTTATGATCACGTGAGATCATCTCAATAGCCAGAATCTCTAAGCGATGTCGACGGGTTGGAGGAAAACAAAAATAAGTTTGCTTGAAGAATTAGGTTTTAATGAAAAGTTCTCATTTATTATTTACAAAAAAAAAAAAAAAAAAAGTTCTGGCGAAAGTAATTAAGGTAATGGTTCAATTATCCTGTCTTTATTGCGCTTAGCAATTATAATACGTGTGTGTATGTGGGCGTGTGCAGAAATACTGCACAGGTATCGGTAACTAATACATTGTAAAGGTATCTTTTGATTTGCGTAATGTTATCATAAAAGCGATTTTTATAAATCTAGCGACTTTTACCTTTTAGCGACTTTTACCTTTTAGTGACTTTTATATGTTAGTGGCTTTTACCTTTTAGCTACTTTTAGGACCAATCTAGCTACTTTCTGAAAAGCACTGACTTGTGACTTGGTTTTTTTTTTTTTTTTGCTTCTAACGGAGCATGGGATCACCTAGTGAACATATTCTAGCTACTGGTCATTTTCAGATAATTTTCCGAGTTGACAACTTTGATAGAGACACGCGCGCTCTCGCAACTCAGTCAGATTTAAAAAACAAACACAAAAAAACAAAGAAAAACAGATAAGCCAAGAATTACAGTTAACCAAACGTATCTTAAGGTGGCAAAATCTAACAACGACGAAAAGATATCAAACTTGAAGAGAGAAAAAGAGAAATACATAAAGAGAAAGAACGAAGAAAATTATATATTTTATCACAGTGAAGAGCTAGGCAATAATGCCTTTTAAATCGTCTGCCACGCAGTCAGGCAGTAGCAAATTATAAAGAAATACTTTAAATGAAAGGAAAAAGAATCAAAACAGAAAGAAAACATTAAAAGACCGAATTCATTTTTCTAAAACAATTAAACAGCTAATGGACACGACAGATTACGTTAGCGAGCTAGTGAAGAGGCAAAAACAATGAGAGAAGACTAGAGTGATAATAAAAAAAAGAAATGAGGGAGTTAGAAAACAACATGCCGAGTGGGCACATATAATTGAAATCTTCTCCCCGGATAATTCCAGCTAGCAAGACGCAGTAAACAAACACGCAAACTTATTTTCTGGTTTAGTTCTCACGTATTGTGTTCAAAGTCTGTGGAGAATCCAAACTACATTACAATAGAGTCTGGACAATCGAGAATCACGGGAGACAAACAGGCAGATAAACAAACTGTTTACATCGGCAACATTCGATACGCAATTACACCACTAAATAATCCTAGACACAAACAAAAAAATGAAATAACACAACAACAAATGTGACATTATTATAACAAACTGAACAGCAGCAAACGCCAGCAAGAACGCAACAGCTTTGAATATATAAATTTAAAAAAACCACACATACAAATGATACAATATTCAAACAATGACTCTCGAGGGCTACTGTACTACCAACTATCACAAAGAAGCAGTGTACAATCACAAACAATTATAAACTGAAATATAAAGTGACTGTTTTAGACACTCCTGCAGCCAATGAACGATAATTCTTTACTTCCTTTTTTTCCGTCCGCTATTGCCATGAAGCGTCCGCTATTGCCATGAAGCGTCCGCTATTGCCATGAAGCGTCCGCTATTGCCATGAAGCGTCCGCTATTGTCACGAAGCGTAGTGGGGAGCTTAAATTTGCTTTTTTAAGCCAAGTATGTCGCGTTGTCTGCTGTGAATCCATGTTGTTGTAGGATGTCTGTGATGTTGTCTATCCATCTGCCATGTGAGTCCATGTTGTTGTAGGATGTCTGTGATGTTGTCTATCCATCTGCCATGTGAGTCCATGTTGTTGTAGGATGTCTGTGATGTTGTCTATCCATCTGCCATGTGAGTCCATGTTGTTGTAGGATGTCTGTGATGTTGTCTATCCATCTGCCATGTGAGTCCATGTTGTTGTAGGATGTCTGTGATGTTGTCTATCCATCTGCCATGTGAGTCCATGTTGTTGTAGGATGTCTGTGATGTTGTAAATCCATCTGCCATGTGAGTCCATGTTGTTGTAGGATGTCTGTGATGTTGTCTATCCATCTGCCATGTGAGTCCATGTTGTTTTAGGATGTCTGTGATGTTGTCTATCCATCTGCCATGTGAGTCCACGTTGTTGTAGGATGTCTGTGATGTTGTCTATTCATCTGCCATGTGGGTCCACGTTGTTGTAGGATGTCTGTGATGTTGTCTATCCATCTGCCATGTGAGTTCACGTTGTTGTAGGATGTCTGTGATGTTGTCTATCCATCTGTCATGTGAGTCCACGTTGTTGTAGGATGTCTGTGATGTTGTCTATTCATCTGTCTCTTGGTCTTTCCCGTGCTCTGAAACCAGATCTTCTACTATGAACAATAATAATCATATGTATTTAGTGTGGCAGAGTTTTACAGCCCTTGCTCCTCGAAGCAAAGGAACTTAGTTTGAATCCAGGTCTTGTCAGGCTCCAGTCTATCCAGCTGTAAAAATACATAACAAAGGCCCAATGTCATAAAGCTCAGACCTAGTATACGTGAAGTCTCTAACATTTCGCTGTCCTAAGACAGTATCAGATATGGGACAATTTCTACCTTGTATTAAAGATTATAAACAACGCTCACAATAAATGGGATAAAGGCGCGTGTAATTAATTTTCTAAAAGCGTTACAAATACAAAATAATCCAGATTCTACCACATATTTAACAGTCACCATGAGGCTGTTTTATCTACATTTATTGTCAAATACTGTTTGGAGATATCGCGGACCTTGAGCTGACTATTGCCTTTATTAGAGTCATTAATGTGGAAGTCTGAGGGCGAACGAAGAATAAGAAGTATCTTATCAACGAAAAACTGTTTGGAGATGGCAGGAACCTTGAGCTGACTACTGCCTTTATTAGAGTCATTAATGTAGAAGTCTGATAACAAACGAGATGTCAGGAACCTTGAGCTGACTAATACCTTTATTAGAGTCATTAATGTAGAAGTCTGATAACAAACGAGATGTCAGGAACCTTGAGCTGACTAATACCTTTATTAGAGTCATTAATGTAGAAGTCTGATAACAAACGAGATGTCAGGAACCTTGAGCTGACTATTACCTTTATTAGAGTCATTAATGTAGAAGTCTGAGGGCGAACGAAGAAGAAGAAGTATCTTATCAACGAAAAACTGTTTGGAGATGTCAGGAACCTTTAGCTGACTACTGCCTTTATTAGAGTCATTAACCCTCTATTGGGCCATTTATGAAATAGTTGGAAAAAAAATTCTTGGAGTGGTTTTTGTGGCTGTCCCATGTCTGAAAAGTGGTGTGAAGGTTAATTTTGGGCAAAAAAATGTTTAGTTAGTGTTTTATGGGTATGTTGCCAATTGGCAACAAATCACCATTAAGGTTGGGAACATTTATTGTTGCCATTTGGCAACATATATCTTTTAACTATGTTTTTATGTCTAACAACATCTATTTCACCTTTTTTTACTCCCTACCTACATTTAATATTTAAACAGTAAATAGCAGACAACAAAATTTGTGAAACTTCATGAAGTTAAGTGTAATTTATACAGAAAATGCCACACATACAATGAAACATATAGTTACTGAAAAGAAAAAAAATCTTCTGTCTCGTGATTCAATCACAGCTCCACACTCATGTTTCATGAAATACTTTGAAACAGTTTGAATGTTTATTGAGGCACAAGTGTAGGTTACACTTCTCACAGACAGTTCTGGAGTACCCCTTGCATCCAGGAAGTTTGCATCTCCCTTTGTTGGTGACGGAATTGGGGCTGTGGCCAACATTGTCAGTTCTGACATGAAAAGGAGGTACATTTGCTGTTTGCCCTCTCTTCTTTTTAGCCACCAGCTGTGTCTCAGTGCTTCCTGATGGCCTTCCCCTTTTATTATTTTCACTTTTTCTTGCTTTTAGGAGACACAAAGCAATCTGCAACTTGAAATCAAACAATGGTAGTCTGTCCTTTTTTTCCATACCATCCTTACACACATCTGAACAATAAGTTAGCCAAGCTTGCACCACAGAAACATCCAGGAAATGAAACAATATTCTGTGGTACCATTTCTTGGATCTAATAGGTATACGATAGAGTGCCAGCAAGGAGTCCAGCAAATCTTACCCCTCCATGAACATGTTATATTCTTTCACAGCTGCAGGGCAAGAAATGTGTATTTCCTTCTTGGCTTTTCTGTCCCATCTTCTGACTACACATTCTGGTTCAACTGCTGAAATAGGTGCTTAGCAGTGTGACTGCTTTATTGTCATACCATTTGATAGCTTTCAATGTGGCTCCGTTTGTTGCTGCAGTACAAACAACAGATGACCCTCTTCCTTTCGTTTCAGTTCCTTATCGGAACACAGATTACACCCTTTCAGCCGGTTTGCGCGGACAGTGCCAAGACATGCAATGCCTTGTTTCCAGAGGCATGCCTGCAATGCTGGCGAATTAAACCAGTTGTCAAAATATACTTTATGCCACACATTTTTAGGGATACGTTGAAGAAGTCTCAGCACGATATTAGCTGATGCTTCTAAATCAGGTTGGTCAGGACACACGTCAATTTTTCCAGTGTAAATTTCAAAATCATGAATCAAACCAGAAATGCTTGAACAAACGAAGACTTTATAGCCCCACTTTTTGGGTTTCTTTAGGTTGTACTGACGCAGAGATGATTGACCTTTGAATGGGATAACTTGCTCATCAATGCTCAGCCTTTCTGCTGGCTTGATTGAATTGAATTTCACTTTCAGAGCGTCAACTAAAGGTCTTAATTTGAACAATTTGTCGCCTTCATTGTCTTGCTGCTTGTTGTTGTCATTGCAGTGAATGTTACTTTTGATTTCTTTAAACCTCTTGTTCGTCATAGTATCAGCAACAAGTCCATAGCGCGTTGTAGAGTCCCAGAACAATTTACAACTGGGCATTCTAACAATACTCATCATAAACGCAATTCCAAAAAACTGTTCCAGTTCTGGCTGGCTCAATCTGAGAGGCTTCATGATGTTTTTCTGGATGCTGTACTTGTTTGATTCAGTGACCATATGTGCCATTGTATCATAATCAATGAATCTGCGGAAGTATTCTATTGGTTCTGAGGTAACTGATACGTGTGCCGAATCACCAGAGAAGGGCGGAGCTTCAGAAGATACATCTGAGGCTTCACGGTGTCTCCATAGCATCCGACGACGATCAAAGGTTACATCTGTGTCCTCCAGCTCTGATGCAGATGATTCTGAAAAAAAAGAAAACAAAGATATTAATTATCTGGCAACATAAACAATCATTTATTGGTATACTGGTGTACATGTTATTATTCTGATAATAGTAATAATGATAAAAATTATTCTAATCCACATTATGGTATAAAGCGTTCCACAAGTAAGTCTCCGTCAGCCGATATTTAGTACCTGATGGACTAGGCTGAAACTGTACATAGGTTGTACACTGATGGACAAGGCTACAACTGCAGTCTGAAATAAAGAAGGCCACATTAAAAAAAAAACATCAATTTAAAAATTCAACAAACCTGAATCGGTTGTGTCCGAGGAAGGGCCGGGTTGCACGTGTTATCCAGGATGTCTTCAGCCTCACTGTCTGACAGCTCACTATCGCTAGAAGCCTCAGGTATTGGTCTATAGATTGTAGTCTTTTGGCTGTAAAACTTTTTGAGGATCCATTGTGTTTTAACTGTAAAAAAAAAATTTTAAAAAAAATGGACAACATATACATTTTGTAATTTCAAAAGTTTTTCATCACAAAATTGTTTAATCTCATCTGATGATACATTATGTTTTGTGATTACTGGCAATTTTAGTGGTTATCATGTGTAGTTTAGTTCTAAAAGTCAAGTCTAGATGAAGTAAATATGTTTTATTCATTTACAATATTATTAGTAATTTATACTGGTAATTCTACTATTTACATTGACCTTTTTAGGATACATAAAATTGCAAATAACAACTTTTTTTTAAATGATGAAGTTTAATCAATTATAATGAGAATAAAATACTAATGTTGTTGATTACAGAGAAATACAACATTAAATATCATTTATTAGGTAAAAAGCAACTGTTGCCAATTGGCAACATGAAGTGGTTTTTTATTCCTTAATCGACTTTTGTTGCCAAATGGCAACATACCTAAAATGTAAAATAAGAGTAACTTATTTTATTTATTTATAACTATTAAAGCATTTGTTACAAAGATAAGTGGTTTAAGTTACTCAACATATTTTTTATACACCGTTTTCATAAGGAATTTTAAAAAATAATGTGAAGTAAACTCACCTCTCAATTCGATCTTGCAAACCAGCTACCATGCCTTGACAAAAGAGTGCGTGAAAAAAAAGTATTTCTCCGACAAATGAGTTACCCGGTAATTTAAAATTGGGAATGTTTCTAGAACACAATAAAACAAAAAAATTATTAATTTGAACGCCGGATAGTGAAATAGATGACTTTAAACGGTATGTTGCCAAATGGCAACAAGGCCCAATAGAGGGTTAATGTAGAAGTCTGATAACAAACGAGATGTCAGGAACCTTGAGCTGACTATTACCTTTATTAGAGTCATTAATGTAGAAGTCTGAGGGCGAACGAAGAAGAAGAGGAAGAATTTACAACAACAAAGACCCAGACATTTTGAAAGATGATGTCCAAAAGCCAGCGCTATGACTTACACTGTCACCACTAATCAAATTTCAGAATATCAGTAGGGAAGCTGCATGACAATTGACAAATTGTATACTCTTGCCAAATCTTTGCTTTCTGTGTCAAACATAACACCTGACCAGAGCTGAGGAGACGAAAATCACATCGGGCGAGGACGAACAGATAATATTATCAGGAACGACAGAATGAGAATTGATGACATATAATAATTGTAGGAACTATATTCTGCATCAGTGCACAAAGGAAAATTTTTCCACAAGTTAGAAAGTAGCAATCCACTATTGTTGGGCATATTATGAGAAGAGAAACGCTTAAATATATCGCAACAACAGGTAAGATTGAAGGAAAAAGAGATAGGGGAAGACAAATAGAGCAAACACTGGACAGTTTGACATCGTGGCATGGAAAGAAGTCAACAATAGAATTGATAAATTGTACTGGAGACAGGAAGTTGTGGAGAGACATGATCTCCTACGCCAGTAGGCATGATACGTGAAGAAGAAGAAGAAGATATCCAGCATCAAATATACAGAGAGACAGAAAATCAAGTGGTTTGGCATCTCATGAGACTGGAACCCGATCAATTACCACTAAGAGCCTATAACAGTCGAAGATCTGGCTTCGAGGCACGGGGAGTACAACCGGGCAGATGAATAGACAACAATGCAGATATCCTACAACAACACAGGTTCACGCCGGCATTGTCAGACATTTTGTTGAAGAACGTAAATTTCAACTTCCCGCGACGCTTACCGGCGACAATGGGCCGAACAAGTAAACAATAAAAACTAAAGTAACAAAGACAGGCAGCTAGCTACCTACACATTGAAAAAAAAAGGGGGGGGGGGAAGAGGAAGAGGTGTTAACAAATTGAAATAGCCAGACAGATTCCTAGAAACAAATAAATAAGTAAATAAAAATAGACAAGCAATCAGACAAAGAAGTAGACAGATCGACAGACACACGTACACAGAACGAACGCACCGCTTCATTAATGCACGTAAACATTTCCAGACATATCGATTCTGTCGCAATCTACTTTCCGGAACATAATCCAAACAGTAAGAAAGAAGTTAACAAGCGTATTCCTCTATCAACGATGTCACTGAGACACCTCAGCGCAAGGAAAAAAAAAAACGTAACATATCACACTAAATGTTTTTATTTTCCTTGGAAGGTTTGTTCTTATTGGGATGACACCCATTGGCGTAACTACCGCTCGGGTGCACCGGGCACGTCCCAGGGGGTCCCGATCAAATAACTCTCTTTCTATACATTCTGTTAACTTCTATTCTTTCTGTGTTTAATAATAAATATTACACACACATAAAGGTATGTTTTCAGGCACTCGTGAATAATAAAGAAGTCGAAAATGTGTTTAACGGTCATAGCTTGTCCCAGATTCTGGAACCAGAAATAACAAGGGTAAATAAGTCATAGAAAGATCTTGAGGAAATGACACAGGACAGGAAGGACTGCGATAGTTGTGTACATGTTGAAAGCCTATGCTCCATGGGGAGCAGAAAAGTCCTGGCACCGCTGATGAAGTAGGTACACTGTTGATATAGATATACCGTATATTGATTATTGTACTTAGAAGACGCTGGAGATGTATAGGACACACAGTGAGAAAACTTGTTGATAGTATTACAAGGTAGTCCTTCTTCTTGAATATCCCATGATAACAGACGCAGAGGTAGACAAAAAAAAAAAAAACACACACACACACACAGGGAGAAGATAACTAGAAGGCACGAAGAAGACATATAAAAGGCTTGCGATGGTGGCACGTGACAAGAAGATTTGGTCCGACTTAGTTGAAGGCCTGTGCTCCTTGGCTAGCTCAAGCGTGATGATGATTCTAGTTCTTGAACCTATTATTTAAATAGGCCCCAATTAACTTGTGCCTGACGTCATTTACATTGTAGTTCCGCCACTGGTGAGAGCGACACCTTGGTACATTCTCTCGTTTAAAAACGAACTGTACAACCGTCATTCATTCAATTTTTATTAACTCGTTTGAAAGCTTCAGTAGGAAATATTGAATACTTGTTATGCGGAGTTTTAAAGCTTAATTCTTTGAATAATAACAAAGAAAATGCTTAGTTTTTCAATCCTAAAACTCCAATAAGCGCTGACAGGATAATTATAAGCGTCTAGGTCACGGTTATCTCAGAAATATTAAAACTAAAACTCTGAAATATAGCGACGTCTGCTTGTAGTAAAGGGGGATAAATAGCATAATACGAAAAAGAAAATGAGATACGAACTTGAACACCATGTATTAGTGCACTTACATTTCCCCTTTATTTCTCAAAAATAATCTCCACCAACATCGATACACTTATCCCATCGCTGTATTAGTGCTTCAAAACCTGCAGCATAGAAGTGCGTGCTCTGCTGTCTCAGCCACATTTGCAGTACTCCTCTAGTCAGTAGGCCTGGGCGTTTTCTTCGAATTGCATCCCGAAGCATCAACAGAACTTCACAGTACAATGCAGCATTCACATTATCACCTTTTTTCTGGAAATGGGCCAACAGCATTCCGTGAGAATCCCAAAACACTGTAAGCATAACCTTCCCTGCTGATGGTGAAACCTTGAATTTCTTGGCTGAAGGTGAACAAGGATGTTTCCATGGCATTGAATAACGCTTTGATTCAGGTTGGTAGTGATGCACCCACGAAACACTTCACACCTTAATCAGGAAACATTTCCTTGTGAATATCCTTTGCAGGAAATCCTTTTGCTCAAAAAACCGCACAACAGTGCTCTTTTCTTCGTTTGTACAATCCACGAGCACGGTCGCCATTTTTATCAGCTCCGCGCATGCGCATGCGACACCTAGCAGTCTGCTACCTAAGCTAATCATAAAGCTGGAAGATACTGTCGCCTAATGACACCTTTAGAAACTACCAACTACCATTTTCAGCTTCCCCATATCAGTTTGTAACCTACTTACTTACTTCCCCTCGTATAATGTGCGGGAATTACGACCCCAGACAAGTAGGACTGACAGACGACCTTCACAAATCCCAATTAGGGAGAAACAGTGTGACAATGAGAGAAGCCTGGGGCACACCGACAACTTTGTGACATAAATAGATGTGATTATATGAGAGCGATGAAGAAGAAGGAGAAAACAACTTAATGAAATATTCTGTGACACGGTTGAAAGATGCTACAATAATGGGGAAAATATTCATTTTCAACAATTTCATAACATGAGAATAGCGGTAACTGATCAGTAACGAAAAACGGTGATGATATTTCTTAAGAGGATGACTGAAAATGAGTGATGACGATAGAACCAATAATGATGACCGAAGAATATGACCGAGTTGACTGATGAAAGAGAATGGCGATGTTAGAAAAAGTGTTCATTGAATGAGGAGTCAAGGAAAAGACGTACATTATTTATTGTGTCCGATTTATGGCTGATAAGTTTTGTACAGTGTTGGGATTTGCATTCTTCTTCTTCTTCCGTCCTTAGCCACTGACCGTCAAAGCAGTCAGTGGCCATTACGCCTAGTGGCGTCTTAGGGCAACAGCAGATAGGTTTTCTTTGCCATTGTTTCCCATCACGCCTATTGGCGTCTTTAGGGCAACGGCAAATCAATCCATCCGCTGTTGTTTCCGTAATCGAAGTGACTGGCAAACGGGTGATCAGCCCGTTGGTGGGATTTGCATAATTGATTTATAATCGCCTGATTTGTTCTACTAGTAAGAGAATGTATTGGCCGCAGTGTTTAGAGTCTATTGACCTTCTTGTTATATTTGATAGTCAGAAGCGGGCTGTACGGCATATTGGAATGGTGAGCTCGACAATGTATCTTTATTACTGTTAGCCAGCTATTTAGTTAGATCTATTGCACAACACGTTGTATTGCTTATTATGCTGCTCGTATTTGTGTAATTGTTTATTATAATTACGGAGGTTGTCAGAGCGTCTTTGAACAATTCTTTATGTGTGTGACCTTTCGCAGTAAGCCACAAGCCGCATAGTTTAGAGGACTCTGCCATAGTGTTAGATGGTCTACCTTACTGTGACAATGCCAAATTCCTGCAATTTTAACCTTGTTGATTCATCGATTGCAGGCGATCACTAATTGTCTAAAGTATTTCTCCCTTATCCATATCCACTGTCCCCACTACGTGTGCTCTCGAATCTAGTCTGACACCTTTCTCATTGCCGCGCACTCCTGCATGACCAGGACAATAGATCCACACCAGTTCCTGCAGATTTGAGGCTTCTATGGGTGTTTTCAATTCATGCCGGAGCCATGCATTTTTGGACCTTCCGAAGCTTGGACTGAGAGTGACACAGTAGTAATGCGTACTGATAATGACAAATCCACACAGGGACTTAGGTAGCATCTCAAACACACCAGACTTTCACGCCATCCTCTCCTTCCCCCTCGCTTTTTTGTTGTCCTAATCACAATGACAGGTATGAAGAGACTACCATTTTCGGATAAACGAAAAAAAAAAAAAACATACGCAAGCACATCCAAACAATTTGACGCCTTTAATTTAATCTATTTACAATAATTGGAAAGATGAAAGGATAACACGATCAGGTACCCACAATGGAACGTCTTATCTAAAATTAGAGGCAGAGTATGCATATCCTCAAGAGCAAAATCAGATGCGCACTTACAACTTGGTAGACTGGTACGTGTTGTCGATACCGTGAATCGAACCCGTCACCTTTGCCGCGAGAGACCAGCGCTGAGTTTGGGAAGGAAAGGCAAGCGAGGAAGGGACCTGGTCACCCCACCTCTCGATGCTGGACCTAGTATAGTGAAGTCTTTAACACTTCCCTCCCTACGGCAGTATTTGCTATGGGACTACCTTATATATATACTTGTATATCCTAATTATAATCCATCAGAGGTTGAACGGGATATATTTTGTCTTCACAAACTAAATTTTTTTAAAATACAAATATAATTGATTATTATTTTTTTTTTTAAATACACATGACAGCTGATAATTATTCTTATTAAATATATTACGTGCTATAATTATTGGTATTAAATAAATGTCTCAGACTTTCATAAATGGATGTTTGCGTAGAACTGAAGTGGCATAACAAGGTCACCAATGTGGAACTGATGACAAGAACCAGACACGTGCCTGTGGAATAAGAGATGAGAAGAAGACGATGGCGATGGATAGGACACACACTGAGGAAGCCATTTGATAGCATTACAAGGCAGTCCTTGTTCTAGTATCACCAGGATAAAATAAGCAGAGGTAGACCAAACAACACATGGAGAAGAAAACTGGGGACAGAAACGAAAATGATGAGGAAGTTATGGAAAGAGCTGAAGCTGATGGCACGGTACAGGAAGACTAGGCATAAGTTTGTTTAAGGGCAATGTACTTTGTGAAAGTGAAGGGGGATGATTCCCTTAACCAGCGGCACTTGGGCTTTCAGCCCTTCGGCCCAATGACATGTCATTGCGAGGCTGGGGAACCTGAGGACTTTCCTTCCAACCCGGTCAGAAGCTTCGCTCCTTCCCATCCACAGAGGGTTTATCTCAGGAGCCGTTCATGTTATTCAGTCAAAATCCCGGTCGATGACACTCCTAAAAATGACAGCGCCCGGGCTTGAACCTTGACAACCTGGTCACTAGCGCAACGTTGTAACCATTACACCAGCGCGGCTCCCGAAGGGGGATGATAATGAAGATGATAGGAAACTCTACATTAGGAGGTAATCTGATCATCAGAAGGGTTCCCCCGTCGATCAAGTGTTTCGGCCCATTATTCTTCTTGCTTCGGCCCATTATGAAATACATAGCTGCTCGTGATTAGTGATATTAAAAACATGACTGATAAGAATTCTTGTTATTAAAACTATGACTAATGATCATCTTTGTTATTAAAATTATGACAGACAATGATTGTTATTATTACAAATATGACTAATAATGTTTCTTGAAAATCAGTATTAATGATGTTAAAAATGGTGATGTTAATATGGGGCTGACGACTGCTGAAGACTGACTGCGACAATAATGAGCGTGACTGAAAATTAATGACGGACGTTGAATGTTTGTGATGAACGTAATTGATTATTGTGACAGTCATGACTGATCCTTCAGTCTTTGATTACTCCCGTTATTCGCGCTTTCCTTCGTTCATTACAATCAAACATCCAACGTACATGTAGTTTTCTGGTCTGATCAGTGTAATGTCCAATCCAATATTTTTAAAAATATGTACTCTTTTTAGAGGGGAAAGGTTACTGGATTTATGTCCAGTGCTTTCATGTCTCTTTCGCCATCTGCCAGTTGTCCGTAGAGAATATCTTTTGGGATGCGATCATCTTCCATCCGGCGAACATGACCAAGCAAGCGTAACACTGACAAACAACATTTTTCTTTCTTATATAAGAATAAGTGTTCTTAGGTCAGTGTCTTGCGCTGATTTCAAATTTGAAATCCGTTTATCTCTATCACATCGGGTTCTTAAGATATTTGTGAATAAATATATTTTTGGGAAACCGTTATTTGCTCCGTTTCATGTTTACTATATAACTTATTAAAAATTAGTAAAATGCAAAATAATTCTACTTTTTATACTGCTAACAGATGCATGACATATGTTACGCTATTTTTCAAATACCGTAGTTACTGTATTTTGCAATAATTCTGAGCGAAATATGGCTTCTAGAAGTTGTAGAAGTTCGGCTGATCTGTTCTGTTACGTGTGCGGATATTTTACCGATCGTGTTCACCAGAAAAACTTTACACCTTTACTAAAGAAAGCATATGAACTTTATTTCGATTTGAAAGTTGATGATGCAAATAAATCCTGGAAGCCAAATGCAGTTTGTTCGACTTGTGCAAATACATTGGCATGTTGGTTACTAAAATCGCCGAAGCATAAGTCGATGAATTTTGGAATGCCAGTAATAAGGCGTGAACCGACAAATCACGCTACTGATTGTTACTTCTGCTTGACAAATATCCATGGTTTCACTTTTAAAACTAGAAAGTCTGTGGTTTATCCAAATATTGAAACGGTTTCGAAACCAGTGCCTCATGATCCAATCACGTGTCCGATCCCAGTTCCACCAGAACAATATCCGTTGGACGTGAATGAACCATCAGAAAGTGATAGTTTACCTGCTTTAGAAACTAATTCTGACTGGGATTATATAACGGTGAATGATGGTGTTCACTTAATTAACCATTCAGAACTTTCAGATCTAATACGTGATCTCGCTCTTACCAAAGGACAAGTGGAATTACTCGGTTCGCGACTCAAAGAATGGAATCTTTTAGCGCCCAATACTCCGATATCTAAATTTCGTCATAGACACAGAGAACTTGTTCAATACTTTGAGATGGATGACGACATTTGCTATTGCAAAGATGTAAACGGTCTAATGGTGCACCTCGGTCATGAGAACATAGTCAACGAATGGCGACTTTTCATCGACTCTTCCAAGACTAGTCTAAAAGCCGTGTTATTGCATAACAGAAATTTATTTTCATCAATTCCAGTCGCCTGCTCTGTTCATATGAAAGAAATTTTTATGACAATATGGCTATACTTTTGGCAAAAATAAAGTACAATGACTACCAATGGCGGATTTGTGGAGATCTAAAGGTCATTGCAATTCTCACAGTCATGCAAACTGGGTATACTAAATTTTGTTGCTTCCTATGTGATTGGGACAGCCGCAACAGACAGGAACATTATGCAAGAAAGGTGTGGCCTATCAGGGATTGTTTGCAGCTCGGGCATAAAAATGTAATACACAAGCCATTAGTTAACAAAGACAGCATCATTTTACTACCGTTACATATAAAGTTGGGATTCATGAAGAATTTCGTAAAAGCGTTAGATAAAACGAGCAAAGCTTTCACTTATCTTCTAGAAAAGTTTCCGCAAGTTAGCGATGCAAAGATAAAGGAAGGTATCTTTGTATGACCTCAGATTAGAAAAGTTATTGCAGACAAACAATTTGAGAACTTGTTACATGGTAGTGAACTTCGCGCATGGATGGCATTCAAATCGATCGTCGATAACTTTCTGGGAAATCACAAATCTGTCAACTATATGCATATTGTTAAGCAGTGCATAGATGCATACAGAATTATGGGCTGTAACATGTCCCTCAAAATCCATTTGCTCGATTCGCATCTTGACTTTTTCCTTGACAACCTTCGCGAAGTCAGCAATGAACATGGAAAATGATTCCATCAAGATATCGCCGTAATGGAGTCACGTTATCAAGGACGGTGGAGTGTGACCATGCTTGCCGATTATTGCTGGATGCTTCATTGCGATGTACCACATGCCATTCACCGATGAAAGTCGACTGCAAAGAAATTCAAGCCTACATAACTGTTATACTTCTTGTACGAATGATGTTATAATACTGTATGTGTTGTTAAAAAAACTTCAATTGCGTATTTCTAGAGATCCCGACCTGATAGAGAAAAACGGTTTGCAGATTTAAAAACAGCGCATTAAAATTGACCAGAAAAACAGAGAAATGTTTGAGAAAGAAAAAAAAATTTTTTTTTTTGTTAGCCAGTGTAATCTGCGCTATCTAAGCAGCATATACATGTTCTGAAGGCCAGCGCGTGACAGCCCCTTGATTATTGATCACTTTGCCCTTCCATGAAATACTAAGGATGTGGCGTAGACATAAATAAATAAAAGATTATCAAAATATCACATGATGATGGTTTCGATTGTAACAGTGTTTGTGACGACTGTGATAGCGGAAGTAGTGATTACTCATGTAAATGTGATAAGGTGCAGGTGATGCCGATGATAAAGCTGATATTCCTGGTAATACTGCGAGTTGATGACTGAAAGTGGCAACATACCCTGGCAATTTTAGCGGGGTTAGGTACATCAATAGCTGTGGCTGGGATGAATTCTTGTCTCGTACAAAAACGTGTCCTTTTAATGGATTCAAACAAATTAAAGAAGAAAGTAAGCCTGCGCAGAAATAAACATGCTTTTATACTTTATAACATTTTAGTGAAAAAATAAACACGAACAGTAACATATATTAACAGAAGTAGAACCTGGGAAAAATATACGATTACAAAAGAATAGGGCATATGATAACAGCCATGGTTCAACATCACATACATTCCATAACGATACAAAAGAGCAGAAGTAGACGATGCATCGGCAGCGTTAGACGTAGCAGTCGTAGAGGTAGTAGTAGTAGCAGCAGCACAGTAAGAATAGTGGTAGTAGCGATAGTAACTGCAGGAGTAGAGGTGGTATTACAGCAAAAAATAGAGGCAGTAACAGTAGTAGTAATAGTAGTTGAATTAGTAGTATTAGAGGCAGTAGTATTAGTAGAGACAGATGAAGTAGCATTATGGCACATGATGACGGCCATGGTTCAACTTCACAAACATTCCATAACGATATTCAATAAATTAATAATGATGAAAGACGAAGAAGTAGCAATAATAGCAAGAAAAGAAGTAGTGGTAGTAGTAATAATAGCAGCAGTAGAGGTGGTGGTGGTAGTAGAAGTAGCAGTAACAGTAGTAGTAGGAGTAGTAGTAAACAGTAATAGTAGTAGTAGTAGTAGTAGAGATAGTAGCGTAGTACTAGATGTAGTAATGGCAGCAGTTGTAGAGGTGGTGGTAGTAATAGTAGTAGTAGCAGTAGTAACCATAGTAGTAGTAGTAGTAGTAGTAGCAGTAGTAGTAACAGTAATAAAAGAGATAGTAGTAGTAGCAGTAGTAACAGTACTAGTAGAGATAGTAGTAGTAACAGTAGTAGTAGAGATAGTAGAAATAGTAGCAGAAGTAGTAGTAGTAATAGTAGTAGAAAGAAGTAGTAATAGCAGCAGTAGTAGAGGTGGCAGTAGCAGTAGTAGCAGACGTTGTAGCAGCAGCAGCAAAGGTAGTGGTAGTAGCAGTAGTAGATGTACCAGTAGTAAGTGAGTAGTACCAGTTGTTGTAACAGCAGCAGTAGAGGTAGTGGTAGTAGAGGTGATACTAGTAGTTGTAATAGCAGCAGCAGCAGAGACAGTGGTAGTAGAAGCGGTATCAGTAGCAGTAAACAGTGGTTGCAATAGTAATATTAACAGCAATAGTAACAGCAGGGATGTTATTGTTGAAGTAGTTGTTGCTATAGTGATTGTGATGATGATAGAGGTTAAATCACTTAAACACTAACATATTTTACTGCATTACCTGACTATGGCATTGATACCATCCACTGGAGCAGATTCGGCCTTCATGGACATCACTATAGGTCCCAGATTCTCGTCTACGGCGTAGTAGTTAAAATGTTCCTGTCAGACAAAGATAATGGGTAAGTCAATAAACGTGGGCTTAAAGTAAGCCAAGGAGACGGACATACTGGCTGACATGGTGATGTACATGAGTGAATACTTTTATTTCATGGCCCTGAAGGTTGATGAACATAGACTGGTATGTGGTACGGGTAAATTTTAAGAATGTTTATTATTTCAGGAACCGTCCTCCCGACGTCCTGTGGTAAGAGTGCATTAGACTTCAGGCTTGACACTCCTTATTACAGTGGCCTGCTGAGTACCCTCCAGGGTTCTCCTTGCATATTCCGTTTGAGGAATTATAGTATATATATTTAAGTTTGGCCAGTCACACACAATCTCCCTGGCCCGCACCTCAGGTACTCAGTAACAAGGCCTAACTTCTTGGCACGATTCACAAATATTTATTAACACATTACTCCATTTGAGTATGATATGACATCGTAGCTTTTACTAGCACATGTCTCTACTGTCCTTGATTCTGATACTCTCAGTTTTAATGGAACAGTCAACTTACGTGCCCAAGAATTCCATACACACTGCTAAGACTAATCTGACATTATACTGTTAATGAAAGCATAAGGCAGTGATGGTAATCGATCTTGCAGGTGAAATATAAAGATGCCCAAAGGCACTTAACACATTTTAAAAGCAGGTCCTACTGGACACATTCCTTGCATACTGGACAAACGACACAAGCAGACTGCCGGTTAGAGACGCTAGCTTGTTCCAAATCAAAACTGACGTCTGCTGTCAATTCAAAGCAGGAGTCAAGACGTCACTTCCTGCAACCACGGGATACCGTGTGTAAACAATATATATCAGGAAGTGATCGAATACAAAACATGATATGATATTTACTCATATCAGTATGGTCATGTAAGTGAGTGAATACTGTTATTTCATGGCCCTGAAGGTTGATGAACATAGACTGGTATGGTCATGTAAGTGAGTGAATACTGTTATTTCATGGCCCTGAAGGTTGATGAACATAGACTGGTATGGTCATGTAAGTTAGTGAATACTGTTATTTCATGGCCCTGAAGGTTGATGAACATAGACTGGTATGTTCATGTAAGTGAGTGAATACTGTTATTTCATGGCCCTAACACGGTTGGCTAAGAAAATTCTGGCACTCTGTCGGGTTTAGACCACCCTGGTCGTTTAGTTCCTCCCATTTCTTATTATTTTTGTCTCTTGACAGCTGTAGATTGGGGAAACTGGCCTGTCACTTTGTAATTGGACAGGTTAACTCCCCTTTCCCTAGCGCGGGTGAGCAGGAGAATAACTTATGTCTTTTCATGTCTTCTGTATGCTGGTCGGCATAATTTGTAAGGTGTCCCGGGATTCTTTTTTTGCTGGTGGCGGAACATTCCTAGAATTCTTTGACACTGAGCTTGGTAACTGCACGCTCTTTCTGGTTGCCTTTCATGTGACTGTGCCTGGCTAGAAACTTTACGCCAGAATGTCGGCCCAGCTTTAGTATTGCTTTTATCCAGAAAACACGGGAAACCAAGTTCCCGGGGGCCTTGCATCATTATTACGCACGCACCATGTTTCCGGGGACTTCGATTCGCAGGTGAGACGAACATCTGCAGGCTTTAGCCTCCTATATAATTGGGCAACTCACTTTGTCTAGCACTTAATGTCTCCAGAATTCTCTACTGTAGAGTGGCCGCTGTTCAATAACTAGTACGGACGACCAGATACATTGTTGGTGGTATTGGAATTCTTTACATCTCGGTAAGAGCTCTTAATTAAATAGATATTGGGTGTATTAGGAACGTAGTCATAATCTTCATCATGGGCTAACACGTATAGTGTTAATTTTTTTTTCTCTATCACTAATCATGACGGGAAAGTGAATAATTGTTAAGTTTGCTACTTGCCACTAAATTTCCTAGAATGTGCCTATCAGTAATTTTTTTTGTTCGAAGGATATTGGGTGTGAGTTTATGTCTTTTATTTCCTAAACAGCGGTAAACCCTACTTAAAGGGCTGCTACACGTTCCTGTAAAGTATTTTCCTAATAATGTAATTAATTGTTCTATATTGATGACTCTTAAGAGTATACTGTACAAACAACATATAGAGGATTACGCATGAGTACCATTACAAGGTCTATTGTCATATGAAATATATGTAAATATTGTTGCTGGCTCCGTGGTTGTAACCCGATATAGGCCTTGTAGTGTTATTTTTAATTTTGTGAAAGACGCATTGCGGGCGGAAATTTTCACGCAGGCCGAGTTGTGTCAAAACTCAACCGGTCACGGGGTTTGTTTACATTGAAGCCTTAAACCAATTTACGTAATCCCTGTGTGCGTACGCCCGGTTTGTGCAGACACCGGCGTTCGAGCGGTCGATACAACGGGAAGGGCAGAGGTTTGTGCATGAGTGGTTCAGCCGGCGCAGATTGGTTTGACTTTCCTAGCTAATGTGTAGGGGGAACGTACATTGTTGGTTACTGTAAACACTGCCTGATGTACTATGAACTTTTGTAACTACAATGGAACTCTTATGTAAGGAAAGATGCTTATAGTTAAAAAAAAAGGTAAAGGAACCCGTTACACGCCCATTGAGGCATATTGGGAATATGGTGTTAGGCCCATATTATCTTGACCGTCGGCACACTAGGGGTGATGTGGTCGGCATCACGCCGGCCGCCTTAACCTTCCCAGAGTTGCTCTGGTAGTAGTATGCTTATAGTGGTTGTATGTATTTGTATTTCCAGTAAAGCTCCCATGCACTACCAAAGAAAAACTGTGAAACCGTAAGTTCCAGCCAGAATCACCTTTCCTGTTTGGATTTTTCCTGGACCGATTGGATTCTCGATTTGGGTCCAGTTTGATTTTTTTGGGTGGAACCTAAACCATTTCTTACAGTACAAAGATTCCAGAGACAGCCAACGCTCAAGTTCACCAAACTTCAGAATAGTGCGCTAATCCTAACCTCGGTTGTAGGTAGCTTTGGCCCTGTTTACTTCACGCGCAGTCACATTCTGACTGACCAAGCGTCTCTCGGTTATATTATGGCGCATTGCCTACACAAAACCTGAATTTGGACTCGTTCAACCCGCTGGATATTAGGGTTTATTTATATTTGAGTCACTCGCGGATATATTCACCACTGACGTCCGTCATTCTTGGATTAACTTGATGATTTTCACTTCTCATCGGAAGAGAGAAAGGAAAGAGGATAGTTTTCAAGTGTAGAGGAATAATACGTCAACTGACGGACAAGGGAAGTTATAGACTCCGGGACTCATAGACGGGGTGGGAGTTAATGAAGTATCGGGGGAGTGTTGGGTTGTGCTTAAAAGAGAGAGTGTTTACCTCTCGTCATTATTTCTTTGGGTTGTGGTGTTTTTTCCCTCTATGTAGCTTAGATCGCAGTTGTCTCGCCATAGAGACTGGGAGCCGCTGACGGGTTATACAGATTAGTTGTGGGTGTTTGTGTTATTCCAGGCGCCTCCTGTGGATTGCCTAATTTACTATCATGTTATTCAACTTCGGCTGCCAGTCTGAATTGTAAACCAGAATCGGTTTGAGTTTTTTTTTTTTGGGGGGGGGGGGGGTTCCGTAAGTTAGTGATTATAATTGTATTTGGTTTCCCTGACATTGCTCAGGCATAATAGTTTTTTTTTCTTATTTACACTTTAATAAACATTGAAAAACTATTAGTGGATCAGAATTCTCTTTCTATCTCTATATTTGTTATTGTTGAATGTGAAGTCACTTGTTGTTTATGAGTCCCTTACTCAATATAAATTCAATTGTTGTTGAAATATATGTGGAAGAGAAGGGTGAGTGGGCGTTAACATTTAACAGAAGTCCGAGTGGCGGGATGAAAGATTGTTTATCAACTTTGTACTCCTGACTGTTACACTTCCACTCAACATTCACATTCTCTATTTTAGACACACATCTATTATCTCACTCCTCACTCAGACTTTGATCTGTCGCAGACATACTCTTTTTCTCCACTCGTGACAGGCCCTGGAGGTTGATAAACACAGGCTGGTATGGTGATGTAAGTGATTGAATACTGTATTAAATCTCAGACCTAAGGGTCTTTTATATTTGGACAAGCACCCTAATATAACCGACTAGGTTGAACGGGACGCGCCTCGCCAAAACGAGGCAAAACGTTATTTTAAAAAAAATGTTATTTCATGGCCCTGGAGGTTACTGAACACAGACTGGTATGGTGATGTAAGTGAGTGAATACTGTTATTTCATGGCCCTGAAGGTTGATCAACACACTATGGCCTGGCGATGTAAGTGAGTGAATACTATTATTTCATGGCCCTGAAGGCTGATGAACACAGACTGGTATATAGTGATGTGTTGTGATTATGCATCCCATTTTACTGAACGTTACTGAGTACTGGCTGTCATGGCACTGTACGTTAGTGAATAGTGTATCCTGTTTTACTGATGATTATAGAATACGTTGTGTCATGATTGTGGTGAAGTGGGATGTTATAAATATTTATAGGGGACTTAGTGTACTGACTGAGATCAGCTGTGAAGGTATCTATATCTATTAAGAGTAGTGTATTATAGATAACCTTACTTGCTACCACATATCTATATATCTCAGTCAGAATTATTCTGGAATAGTGTGATGCTACGTTATGGGTCTAGGGTATGTGTATGATGAAGTGTAAGTCACAACAACAGACAGATAAACAATTTAATTTAATCCACTACTCTTAACAACACTGTGACACTCACATACATATAACACTCTACAAGGATATCTTAAAAGAGTCACTGATAACTTTTCAAATAACAATATGTATTCATTACTGGCATGAATGAATATGTGTCCTGATTCAACTACAAGGGAACCAGGAATCACAATCAATTTAAATTACAAGTTATATGTACAGAATTTACCAATATGAATATAGTAGTGACATATATTATTACAAATATCCTATGTGTGTCAGTTGTGTAGTAGTAAAATGAGGTAATACTGGTTTTGTTTTGTTCAAGCTCTGTTGGTATTTGTCATCATGACTTCAATAGTTTGTCTTTAGGGACTAGTATTGGAGATGTTCTCAGTTCCTGATATTAAGACAATTAAATTCCCCTCTGAATGTTATTTTTACAAAGTCATTTCAAGATGAGGGGACATAATGTTGAGCTCAGCTGGCCAAATCAGCTTATCTTGAGTGATGGCGGCAGGAAAGGACTCCTCTGCTCGAATTCTCCTCTGGGCTCTGGAGACACCTCACTGATAGCTAAATGGACCAAGGAGTATGCTGTCCGACTCTGGATTCAGCAAAGCTCTGACCAGGTGCTGCTCAGTACCATCAAGACCACGGTCCCTGAAAACAAGAAGGATGTACCTTCTACTTCATAACTAATTGATACTCTAGTTCTACACGGAGCACAATACAACACAAACATTGAGTTCAGAGCGTTAGGCCAACTGTCAGCTTCATCTGAAATACTTTATACCAGTATTTACCTCCTTAATGGTTACCACGCCTCTGCACTTCCAGCATTATTTCTGTCTAATCAATCATCCAGGTGTCAGTGTACTATTTGGCCATTCCATGCCGTTTTACTTCCCTCCGACACCCTCTGTTCAGGCTGGAGCATTATAGGCTTTATCTCTTGTTTGCCACTGAACTACACATATATATACAGGCATAAATTAACAATTTACATTCAATTTTCATTAAAAGATACTGAATGGTTCAAGCTTACCACAATTTCATGGAAATAAACACAGATACGTTGATTAGCAATGAATTCTGGCACAATTACTGGCACAAATTCCCATCTGCTTATGTTCCAGGCTTTTATTTTAGCAAAAATGTGAGCTGGCTTCAACGCACTGTCGCTTTATCAAGCTTATTTGCACTAGTGGTCTCGAACTAACGCTCCTAAGTGAGTATATCAGCGAGTCTAGCCAATGAGGCCACGTTTCGACAAGTGTTTGAAAAAATGTTACCTTTCTACGTCTCCCTAACAACCAAGATAGTATTTATAGCCCGACCAATCGTGGTTAGTTTTTCATTTGTTGCGCTCCAATCAATTTGGAGTTTACATGGTAGGCTATTTATGTAACGTAAGGTTTTTTTCAAACACGTTATAAAAAAATTTTATGAGCAGAAATGATTTTGTGTTGTCAGGCATCCCCACTATTTTATTTTGGTTATAATTTATTAATTCCTGGACTATTTGCGTAACGTTTTACATATTCTTTGTCAGCAAGCCCTAAGGAACCCAAATATCCAAATTTAAAAGAGCTACGTGGCTGCGTTCAAAATATGTATTTTCTACCTCCTGTTTCGAAGATGTGCTGTCTGGGTACTGTTATGTTTTCAACCGTAAACCCATCTATTGTTATCTTTCCTAATAAGCGTTTTTTATGATTTTAAAACCTAACTCTGGGAAGGGTAGTGAATTTATCACTGTCCGTCTGAAAAAAAAGTTAGTGCATGTAGTCTTACACGCGTGATGGCAGCATTTGTGTATCGCGCGACGCGTGTTGCATGCGTTCCTGATTTTCAGCCCTCCCTCTCTCTTTATCCTTTAGTCCATCTGTTCGTTCGTTTTGGTAACGCAGTGTAGAAAAAGACATGAATGGAATTTAAAATTTAGGTCAACTTGCATATTTCAAGGTTTTTCTTAGAAAGGCAGCACATTTTATTGTGTGTTTGGGAAACGCGTGTATGTTGCAGAAGGCCTATATTTAACGTGGAAACGTTACAATTTGCAGACGAAGCATAAAACAAAGGGGATTTCGAGTACTGTCATTGTGACAGCACTGTTCTTTACCATTCTTCTTCCTTTATTTATTATATGTATTTATTAGGCTTTATATTTACTTGATAATTTATATATGTGGATTAGAATATTCCACGACACCTCCCCTCTTAAAACAGACATTATATGTCAGTCCTTTATTCTATATACACATAGAGAAATTTATTATTAGTTCTGGGGTTTACGGTGATTCTCATCACACGGATGGCGGCTTAAAAAATCCGCTCCCAAATTGGTTTTTCCAGATATATACTCAATGCTAAAATTATATGGAGCCAAAAGTAAAGACCATCGGAGTAACCTGGAGTTCTCATGCCTAGCCTGTGCTAGAAACGATAACGGTTTGTGGTCTGTTTGCAACTTAAATGCCTTCCCATATAGATAAATATTGAATTTCTTTATCGCCCATATTACTGCAAGACATTCTTTTTCGCTAGTTGAGTAGTTGATTTCAGCTTTATTCAACTTTCTGCTAGCATATGCCACTGGGCTTAATTCCCCATCCAATGCATCTGATTTCTGTAGTAGAGTTGCACCTAACCCAATATTACTTGCATCCGTCCTTACTATGAATTCTTGACTTAAGTCAGGTAATTTCAAAATGGGTTTACTTGTGAGCTTTTCCTTCAATTCTTGGTAAGTCATTTCACATTGTGGTGTCCATGTAATGCGATCTGGATGTCCTTTACGTGTCAATTCAGTTAACGGTGCACATATGGAATTAAAGTTTTTGATATACTTCTGGTAGAAAGAAACCACATAATGAGACAAAGGATCTCACGTCCTTCTTGGTTTGTGGTCTCGGGGCTTTCTGTAGTTTCTCTAAATTCTTTGGGTCAGGGGTCATGTTTCCCTGATAAACTGTGTGTCCCAAAAATTCCAATTCTTTACATCCAACGCAACATTTAGTTGGTCGGGCTGTTAAATTTGCCTCCCTAAGTCGATTAAACAGCATGTTCAGAGAGTCAATGTGTTCCTCAAATGTTTCTGTTGCTATAAGGATATCATCCATAAAATTTGTTATACAGGGATTATTCAGAGGATCCAATAATTTTCTCATCATTCTAGAGAAGACACTAGGCGCATTCTTCAATCCAAATGGCAATCTATTAAACTCATAGTGTCCTTCTGAGGTACTAAAAGCTAGGTATGGTCTAACCTCAGGCTTTACTGGAATCTGATAGTATCCTTTACTCAGATCCACTTTTGAGAAATATTTAGCTTTATTTAGTCTGGCAAACAGCTGATTTGTATCCGGCAATGGATCCACCTGTCCTTCTGTAATAGCATTCAGTCTCCTGTAATCTATACAGAGTCTATGTTCTCCAGAGGGCTTCCTTAAGAGTACAACACCGGAACTATACGAAGACTCACTGTGCGAAATAATTCCTTCCTTCAACAGATAGTCTATCTCTTCCTTCAAAGCTTTCTCCTTAGCAAACGGAATCGAATATGGTTTCATACAGACAGGTGTGGAGTCTATTAGTTTCATATCATATTCCAATAGGTTTGTATGCCCTGGTCGGTCTGTTAACACCTCTGCATGATTATTTAGAACCTGTTGCACTCTCTCTTTCTGAGTTTTCGTTAAATGTGTACTGATTTTCACCTGTGCTGCTGTCTCACAGGGGTGTAATGGATATTCAAATGATGAAAGTGGTTCTTTTTCATCTCCATGGCGATGGACAAGGTCAACAAGTGTGTCTCTTCCTGATGTTCTCTTTCCAAATATTTCTTCAGGAGATTCACATGATAGATTTTTTCTTTCCCCTTCTTATCTATCTTATAATTTGTTCTAGATACCTTCTCTAAAACTGTATATGGACCCTGCCATCCAATTTGTAACTTATTCTGACTCCCGGGCAAAAGAAGCAGTACTTTCTCTCCCACAGCCAAATTTCTGTCTTTCGCCTTCCTGTTATAATAGTCAGCATGTTTCTTCCTGGCTTGTTTCAAATTTTCATTGGCAAGTTTCCAGCCAGTTTTTAACCGAGTGGTCAGCTCATTCACATATTGGTATGAAGATGTAATGTTTTCCTCTGCCTTTTCATCAGTCCACGTTCTTAACAAAGCTACATATGGACCTTTAATTGTGTGGACCTATTTGTCCATGCACCGGTATGGTCTCTTCCACTCGAAGCTTTATAGTGATGATTTTTCCTCCCAGAATTATCACTCACAAAACGACCGCTACCAATTTTTCTTTTGGGGCTTTCTCCCCACTTAAAATTCTTGATGAGAGATTTCCTCTCTACATCCTCTTCCTCCAGTTTGTTTAAGTCCGATTGAGGGATTTTCGGCTTATCTGGGGTAAGACATCTTTTTGCACTCTCCGCATAGTGGCCATTGTAAAACAGTTAAGTGAAGCTTGTCCGTGAAAAGGGGCTTCCCATTCCATTTGGTCCACTTTATCAAATCTATTTCTCTTTTTATTATCAGGCCTAATTTTGCCCCGTGGCGTGTCCAGGTCCTGATCCATGTTCCCACTTGTGGGTGTTCCCTCATGTGCTATGCTACACCTTTCTACAAAATTCTCAATGTCCCATCTTGCTTTGGGCCAATAATAATTGTGAGCCACCTTTTGAATGATGGTACCTATCTTCTCATGGTCCCCATCTGGTTTCACATGTAGGCTCCTTATTAAGTCTGCCCTATATCTTTTTGGAAGAACCAGCTGTCCGTGACCTTTGGATCTAGCTCCAGTCTTCCTATACATCAACTTGTTTTTCATGTAAAAATCTCCCTTGCCTGGAGTTGTATGACAAGTTGACAATTTTCTGAAACAAGGCTTGAGTGTTTTATCCCCAGCCTGTGCCTTCCTCATCTCTTCTGGAGTGGTATCTAACATAATATCCTCCTCCTGTCTTGAGGTCGACCTGACCTGAAGGGTTGCCATATACACAGGTTTCCTTCTGCAACGGTCAGTGTCATGATTGTCCATCTGACAATTCTTACACCACCTTTTTCCTTGGTTGAAAGATTTTCTTTCATTATATTTCCTTTCATCGAATTGTGGGAATTTATTTTTATTGTCATACCGTGGCCTATCAAATTGGTGCTTACCTTTATTTTGATCCTTAGGATCAAATTTATTAAAGTTCTGTGGTGCCCTAAAGTTATCCACTTGTTTCTTTTTATTACCTGTTACCTCTGCTTGAGCTGCTTGATACCTTTCAGCAACATTTAGCAACTCATCCAGCCTCTCTGCACCTTGTTCCATGAGAAACTTTCTCAGGTCTGGAGCCATGGACTCTCTTAGTTGCTCTATAAGGACCATTTCCTTAAGATCTTGGGTTTCCCCAGAGAAGTCCATTTCTCCAAGTATGTCTCTATTCGTGCAGAGAACTGGTGATAGGTTTCACCTGACAGTAGTTTAGCATTCCTAAATTTTTTCTATAGAATTCTGCATTCTTTTCATACCTTAACAAAAGAGCCTGCTTTAGCATGTCATAATTTTCCTGATCACCTCTGCTCATTTTTGCAAAAACTTCATAAGCTGCCCCACGAAGTCCCTGAGATAACTTTAAGCTCCACCTTTCTCTCTCTAACCCATACGTGGTAGCTAATAGTTCATACCTATTTATATAGCTCTCAATATCATCGTCTTTCTCAACAAAATGATCTAAATGAAAATTCATAGCTGAGGTTGAGGCTCCCTGAATAACCGTAGCATCAGAGGCAAAGGGACTGGCACCATTTTCATGAGCATGGCCTTGAAACTCAAACTCCCTTAGTCGTAATTCATGTTCCCTTTGTAATCTTTTCTCCTCCTTTTCTGCTTCCCTCTCTGCAGCTAATCTCTTCTCTTCTCTTTCTGCAGCTAATTTCTTCTCTTCTCTTTCTGCAGCTAATCTTTTCTCTTCTCTTTCTGCAGCTAATCTTTTCTCTTCTCTTTCTGCAGCTAATTTCTTCTCTTCTCTTTCTGCAACCTCTTAGTCTCAGCCTCTAACTTTCTTTCGGCTTCTTTTTCTAATCTTCTTTCTTCGCGTTCAATAAATTTGTCACATTCCGTGGTGACATAGGCAACCATAACTTGCCCATCTAATCCTAACTCTTTTGCAGTCTGTACAGCAGCAGATCGAAACTTGGCCAGGTCCGCCATTGTCTATCAGGTAAATTTCTACAATGTCTAACCAACAATTCAAATTCTAAATATATATAATGGACAACACAGGCACCGTGAGCTCAACCTTATTTAATTCCACCCAAGGATACCTTTTAATTCTTATATTCCCTGAAGTGAATTACCCCCAATATTTTTAATAGGGAAAGATTCAAAATCCCAAGAGCGAGACCCCAATATATGTGGTGAAGTGGGATGTTATAAATATTTATAGGGGACTTAGTGTACTGACTGAGATCAGCTGTGAAGGTATCTATATCTATTAAGAGTAGTGTATTATAGATAACCTTACTTGCTACCACATATCTATATATCTCAGTCAGAATTATTCTGGAATAGTGTGATGACTACGTTATGTGTCTAGGGTATGTGTATGATGAAGTGTAAGTCACAACAACAGACAGATAAACAATTTAATTTAATCCACTACTCTTGACAACACTGTGACACTCACATACATATAACACTCTATGAGATATCTTAAGGAGTCACTGATAACTTTTCAAATAACAATATGTATTCATTACTGGCATGAATGAATATGTGTCCTGATTCAACTACAAGGGAACCAGGAATCACAATCAATTTAAATTACAAGTTATATGTACAGAATTTACCAATATGAATATAGTAGTGACATATATTATTACAAATATCCTATGTGTGTCAGTTGTGTAGTAGTAAAATGAGGTAATACTGGTTTTGTTTTGTTCAAGCTCTGTTGGTATTTGTCATCATGACTTCAATAGTTTGTCTTTTGGGACTAGTATTGGAGATGTTCTCAGTTCCTGATATTAAGACAATTAAATTCCCCTCTGAATGTTATTTTTACAAAGTCATTTCAAGATGAGGGGACATAATGTTGAGCTCAGCTGGTCAAATCAGCTTATCTTGAGTGATGGCGGCAGGAAAGGACTCCTCTGCTCGAATTCTCCTCTGGGCTCTGGAGACACCTCACTGATAGCTAAATGGACCAAGGAGTATGCTGTCCGACTCTGGATTCAGCAAAGCTCTGACCAGGTGCTGCTCAGTACCATCAAGACCACGGTCCCTGAAAACAAGAAGGATGTACCTTCTACTTCATAACTAATTGATACTCTAGTTCTACACGGAGCACAATACAAAACAAACATTGAGTTCAGAGCGTTAGGCCAACTGTCAGCTTCATCTGAAATACTTTATACCAGTATTTACCTCCTTAATGGTTACCACGCCTCTGCACTTCCAGCATTATTTCTGTCTAATCAATCATCCAGGTGTCAGTGTACTATTTGGCCATTCCATGCCGTTTTACTTCCCTCCGACACCCTCTGTTCAGGCTGGAGCATTATAGGCTTTATCTCTTGTTTGCCACTGAACTACACATATATATACAGGCATAAATTAACAATTTACATTCAATTTTCATTAAAAGATACTGAATGGTTCAAGCTTACCACAATTTCATGGAAATAAACACAGATACGTTGATTAGCAATGAATTCTGGCACAATTACTGGCACAAATTCCCATCTGCTTATGTTCCAGGCTTTTATTTTAGCAAAAATGTGAGCTGGCTTCAACGCACTGTCGCTTTATCAAGCTTATTTGCACTAGTGGTCTCGAACTAACGCTCCTAAGTGAGTATATCAGCGAGTCTAGCCAATGAGGCCACGTTTCGACAAGTGTTTGAAAAAATGTTACCTTTCTACGTCTCCCTAACAACCAAGATAGTATTTATAGCCCGACCAATCGTGGTTAGTTTTTCATTTGTTGCGCTCCAATCAATTTGGAGTTTACATGGTAGGCTATTTATGTAACGTAAGGTTTTTTTCAAACACGTTATAAAAAATTTTATGAGCAGAAATGATTTTGTGTTGTCAGGCATCCCCACTATTTTATTTTGGTTATAACTTGTTAATTCCTAGACTATTTGCAGAACGTTGTACATATTCTTTGTCAGCAAACCCTAAGGAACCCAAATATCCAAATTTAAAAGCGCTAAGTGGCTGCGTTCAAAATATGGATTTTCTACCTCCTGTTTCGAAGATGTGCTGTCTGGGTACGGTTATGTTTTCAACCGTAAACCCATCTATTGTTATCTTTCCTAATAAGCGTTTTTTGTGATTTTAAAACCTAACTCTGGGAAGGGTAGTGAATTTATCACTGTCCGTCTGAAAAAGTTAGTGCTTGTAGTCTTACACGCGTGATGGCAGCATTTGTGTATCGCGCGACGCGTGTTGCATGCGTTCCTGATTTTCAGCCCTCCCTCTCTCTTTATCCTTTTGTCCATCTGTTCGTTCGTTTTGGTAACGCAGTGTAGAAAAAGACATGAATGGAATTTAAAATTTAGGTCAACTTGCATATTTCAAGGTTTTTCTTAGAAAGGCAGCACATTTTATCGTGTGTTTGGGAAACGCGTGTATGTTGCAGAAGGCCTATATTTAACGTGGAAACGTTACAATTTGCAGACGAAGCATAAAACAAAGGGGATTTCGAGTACTGTCATTGTGACAGCACTGTTCTTTACCATTCTTCTTCCTTTATTTATTATATGTATTTATTAGGCTTTGTATTTACTTGATAATTTATATATGTGGATTAGAATATTCCACGACAATGATACAGTAAGTTAATGAATAGTGTATCTTATTTTGCTGACGATTACAGAATACGTTGTGTCATGATACAGTAAGTTAGTGAATAGTGTATCTTATTTTGGTGACGATTACAGAATACGTTATGTCATCATACAGTAAGTTATTGAATAGTGTATCCTATTTTGCTGACAATTACAGAATACGTTGTGTCATGATACAGTAGGGTAGTACATAGTGTATCTTGTTTTACTAAAGGCTACAGAGCAATGGCTACTAAGGTACTGTTAAGTTAGTTTAATACTGCATTTCACGGCACTGAAGGTTACTGAGCACAGACTGTCGAGGTACTGTAAGTAACACAATACACGCTAATGTTACTCATGAAGTTGCAGAATACAGACTACCATAGTAAATTAATCTATTGAATGCAGAGCTTTCGTTGATTCTCTTACTAGTGGTGTCCACGAAAATGAATTTGAACTGGGACAAGATCAGTGTTATTGCGGGGTGAGTAACCCTCCCGCCAATCGCAACAAACTGCGAAAAGGCCACGCAAGTGTGGTGAATTTGAGTTTGCCCATTTTGGGGATCACACATGCAGTCACCATCTTAGCACCTTGTCAGACAAAATGATTGTCAAATGTCGCAATACATGTTCTCTCTTTTTAATTTGATTTAAAAAATGTATTTTATCACTTGCATCTGAGGCAGCTGTAGATAAATAAAAGTTAACAGTAGTCACGTGACACATACAGCCGTAGGGGAATGAAGTATCAAAGACTTCACTATTCAAGGCACAGCTTTATGATCAGTTTCTTGCCCTTGCCTTCTATCTACGAAGTTCTTGTTCCTAATGAACATGTTTTGAATAAACATGTTCAAACAGTGTGTATTTTAAAAAAAAAATTATCGATTGAGCAACCTGATTTCTCAAAGTTCGCATTGTGTGACGATTTGATTATTCATTCGTCACAGCCTTGGCAAAGTTGAAAACAAAAAATAGGTTGCCCACTTTGGGTGTATCTTTTCTGAACTTCATGTCAAGCTACACTAATCATTTTCAGTACATCAAACAAACAGACCGTTCATGTGTCCCTTAATATATCTGCATATTCATTCACTTATATATCCATCTGGTTTATTCAATCCGTCACTCAGTTCATCACTACTTTCTTCAATAATTCAGTCAATCCATCAGTCCGCTTGTCTATTCAATCATTCATTCATTCATTTCACCTCTCTGCGGCAAACTGGGACAAATTTCATGGTATGTATCTTGTATGTCCCTTTGACAATGGTACAACATTCGTTACATATTTATCACTTCCGTTCGCTATTTTGATCAATCTATGGGAACAACATTCGTTACATATTTATCACTTCCGTTCGCTATTTTAATCAATCTATGGGAATAATTTGTCACGTGTAGTTCCCATGGGTCTCATCATCATTATCATCAGCTGCCGTCTCCGCAATGAAGGTCGGCTGCAATGGATCTCCACCGTCTTCTCTCTCTTGTCTTGATGGTGCACTGATAGACTATTTCCTCTCTCTTGTCTTGATGGTGCACTGGTAGACTATTTCCTGTCCATCTTTTGATGTTATCTTCCCACTTATATCCTCTTGCATATTTGCCTTCAACTCTGCCTTCTATTATGGTCTTCTGCAAGGTGTTATGTCTTTTTATATGGCCAAAATATTTTAGCTGCCTAATTTTCATCTCCTTCATTAATTCTCTTTTCATTTATAGGTTTTCTTTAGTTGTTTTCTTCTCTTTCCATGAGATGCGCCCCATTTTTCTATATATCCACATCTCGAGAGCCTCAATTCTTTCTTTCAGTTGCTTATTCATTGTCCATGTTTCTACACCATACAGTAATGAAGAATATATATAACACTTGATGATTCTCAATTTTAAATTTTTGTGGGTTAAGTGCGTCAATCAATACCCTTTAGCTCCCCAAGGAGCATAGGCCTTCAACAAACACATGCTAAGTCTTCCTGTCCTGTGCCATCCGCTCAAGTTCTTCCAATGTTTTCCTCATCATTTTCACGTCTGTATCCAGTTCTCTTCTCCATGTTTTTTTATGGTCTACCTCTGCCTCTCTTTCCCTGTGGATTCCAAAACAAGGAATACCTTGTAATGCTATCAACAGGTCTCCTCAATGTGTGTCCTATCCATCGCCAGCGTCTTCTTCTCAACTCTTGTTCCACTGGCACTTGTCTGGTTCTTGTCATCAATTCCACATTTGTTAAGTCCGTAGATGTCAGTAGTTGTTTCATATTTCACCCGCGGGGGTCAACAATTGAAGACAAAGATAGAACACAACTATTGAAGACAAAGATAGAACACAACTATTGAAGACAAAGATAGAACACAACTATTGAAGACAAAGATAGGAACACAACTATTGAAGACAAAGATAGAACACAACTATTGAAGATAAAGATAGAACACAACTATTGAAGACAAAGATAGAACACAACTATTGAAGACAAAGATAGAACACAACTATTGAAGACAAAGATAGAACACAACTATTGAAGACAAAGATAGAACACAGCTACTGAAGACAAAGATAGAACACAACTATTGAAGACAAAGATAGAACACAACTATTGAAGACAAAGATAGAACACAACTATTGAAGACAAAGATAGAACACAACTATTGAAGATAAAGATAGAACACAACTATTGAAGACAAAGATAGAACACAACTATTGAAGACAAAGATAGAACACAGCTATTGAAGACAAAGATAGAACACAACTATTGAAGACAAAGATAGAACACAACTATTGAAGACAAAGATAGAACACAACTATTGAAGACAAAGATAGAACACAACTATTGAAGACAAAGATAGAACACAACTATTGAAGACAAAGATAGAACACAACTATTGAAGACAAAGATAGAACACAACTGTTGAAGACAAAGATAGAACACAACTATTGAAGACAAAGATAGAACACAACTATTGAAGACAAAGATAGAACACAACTGTTGAAGACAAAGATAGAACACAACTATTGAAGACAAAGATAGAACACAACTATTGAAGACAAAGATAGAACACAACTATTGAAGACAAAGATAGAACACAACTATTGAAGACAAAGATAGAACACAACTATTGAAGACAAAGATAGAACACAACTGTTGAAGAAAAAGATAGAACACAACTATTGAAGACAAAGATAGAACACAACTGTTGAAGACAAAGATAAAACACAACTATTGAAGACAAAGATAGAACACAACTATTGAAGACAAAGATAGAACACAACTATTGAAGACAAAGATAGAACACAACTATTGAAGACAAAGATAGAACACAACTATTGAAGACAAAGATAGAACACAACTATTGAAGACAAAGATAGAACACAACTATTGCGTATTCAGGCTTATCGTAGCAAGAGACTAATAAGTCGTTGTGTATGGAACTGGCAACCTCACCATATAACATCAACTGCTACAGACACCACACCTGCAAGAGAATATGGATGCTTTTGGCACAGGCTTCCTGCACAGTAGACATTTGCACTAGTGGTTCCATGTTCGCCATGGAGCGAAAATGTAAAATAATAATGCAGTTGGCTGAAACTCAATTTAGGCCTATACATAAATCATTTCGAAAATAGCCACACGTTACTGCCGATCGATTTTCTATTCAAAAATAGCCCGTAGCAGGTTGAATTCTTTCTTTATTTTTCTGTCCGCCATTAGCATTTAGTTCTTGTTTCCGTCAAAGTACGCTAGCACTTAAAGTGCACGATAGTCATGGAATCTATTCTGTTACAAAGAAACAAAGATTGCACGTAAAACTCACACGAACAAAATACCTACGTAAAATAAATGTTTATGCGACACGTTTATCGACGTTCCAGGTGTAAATTTAAAGCAGCTACGGATATATATATATATCCACTGGTTCTGTAATTTGATGTCTGACACCTGGACATCTATTTATATGTTTAACTTACAGCGCTATTGCTCTTGGATTATCTATTTTATTGCGATGCGTTTTCTACATGCGGAGATTAATAATTTTGCAATTTGAATTATTGTATTTATTTTGTCAGCTTGAATTGTTGTTGTTTTTCTGATACAAATATGTTTTTAAAATTGAATTGTTCTAAAGTGCTAACAAATACAGAGGACTTATAAATTCAAAAGAGAAACAAAAATTTACTACATGTAAAAGAAATAGATGCTACTGTCCAGTGATAGCCAAAAAAGGAAGAAATAGCCATCAGCAAGAATACAAGTGACGTAAAGAAGTTATATTTAGAAAGAATCTGTTGATATTTGATTTAAAAAAAAAATTAAAGATACTGCTGTAGGGCAATGAAGTGTTAGAGACTTCCTTATGCTAGATCCAGCTTCGAGAGGTGGAGTGACAAGTTTCCTTCCTCGCTGCGCTGCCTTAGTCTCCCCTAACTCATTTACAGCTGGGTAGACTGGAGGGTGACGCCACCATGTTTCGAACCCGGTAGGTTTGCTGCAAAAGGCCGACGCTTTAACCACTCTGCCGATCGGACTCCCCGTGGGGGAGTGAAGTGTTACAGAATTAACTATACTAGGTCCAGCTTCGAGGTGGCGTGACCAGTTCTCTTCCTCGCTGCCCTTTCCTTCCCTAACTCAAGTGCAAAGTCAGGTACCAATTTTCAGCTCGGTAGACAGAAGCTTGTCATACCGTGAATCTAATCTGGCACCTTTATCGCGATAGATCAGCGCTCTTACACGTCTGCCAATGGGATGATATTTGATATTCAGTCGTAACACACAAGGCGCGTATTATTATGCCTAAACAAGCTTATCTAAGTAGCGGAAATGCTGAGCCTAAATGACAGGTTTTGACGACTTCAAGATAAAACTTACTTTCAAAATATTTAGAACACAATAGAGGAAATAAAAATGACCCAACGTAGAAATTATGAAAATCATATACTCAAAGTACTCAAAGATGAAACTACAGTTAAAATCAAAATTGAAAACAAAAAATTATTACATAAATGAAATTCTAAAAAACAATGTTAATACCACCCAGACACACACACACACACAAATAGACTCTTTGTACTTTACAACAAGAAAAACACCAAAGTTTTTCTGTGGCACACTTTCATCAGAGGATAAGACGCACGCATCCATCAGAAGAAAAAAAAAGATTAATATCTTCTGTTCATGAACGCGTGTTTAATCTTTCGAATTCATTTGTGTGGCTTAGTGTGTCTTGTTCCCTGCTGAATATTTTTGTGATATAGATTTTGGTGAATTCGTCTTCGCAATACTGCTCTATGCCTTCTTGTATAACAACGAGTTTTCCTGTACACTTTTAAAAAAACTGTTATGCTCCGTAATGAGTTCGTTAAAAAAAAAATGAGTAGAAACTTCCTAGCTGGGCGAGAAAATCGATGACAGGTTGAATAAAGAAAGATCACGTCAAACATTGTTCATAAACTGAAGGAAAAGGATGCAAATAAATGAAGATTCTCCTATAAGGAGAAGAGTGAGAACACTTGGTTATCATCTTTCGTAGATGAGAAAAACATTCATTCATCATTCAGTAATCTTCAGCTGGGTGTCGCAGTAGCTAAGAGGTATGGCGTCCGCCTCGAATTCTAAAGGTATTGGGTTCGGTTCCCAGTACAGGGAATACATTTTAGTGAAATTTTTTTTTGGAACAGTGGTCCTAATAATGTCATACTCGCCCCTGATCTCATGGGTAGTAAGTTCGGATGCCCAGCCTTCTCGGATAAGGGCGAAAAATAGGAGATTCCGTGTGCAAGTTGCGCACGTTATAAATCTCTCGGCAGTTGAAAATCTCCTTACTGGCAAAATTGATAAAATTTGGAAAACCTACCCACCACAAACATATTTATAGAATGTGTGATTTCTATATACATACACAGGGATTTCGTCGGTGCTTCGGAGTTTGTGCACTGTGCTGAGATTCTTCTTATGTTCTTTATCTAAGGGAGGAGATAGGAGCACTGATGGAGTGGTACGTATGCAATGAAGACAGTCCTTACAACCAAACTAAACCTAATCTTCAGCTTTCCAAGGAGCATAGGCCTGCAACAAACATTTGCCTATTTCTCCTCTCCCGTCCTATCAGCTCAAGGTCATCCTCGTCATTATTATTTCAGCCTCTAGGTTTCTTCCCCTTTTCTTTTCACCCGGCCTCTACTTTTGTTACCTGTAGATTCCAGAATAATGACTCCTTGCTAGATTTATTTTGCGTTTCAACTTTCAAGTGATGAAATTATTTTCAGATGATGTGGAAAACCAATCATCCGTGTCATAAGATATTTTTATTAAAAGAAAAGAAAAAACTCACCGTTTTGTGATATGTACTATAAATAGCTTTTGTTTAAAAAAGGTTACAAACAATGTTACATGTGTAATATAAAAATACGCTGTTATTTTTTTGTCATCACATAATATTCAATTGAGAGCGGAAAATACGGTAATTAATTCTTCAATCATTTTCTTACATTAATAATTAAAATCCTCCCTTTTTTCCAAAAGGATCTTAAAATGTACGCTTTCTAATACATTGTATAAGCTTACTTTATATTTCATTAAAATCATTACATGCTACTATTCTTTAGTGCATATTATTTTACCGCCCACAGCTTCACTTCATATTTGATTGGACCAGATAATTCCTTCTCATCAAAAATTCTCGCGTTCCTATATGTTGTATTATCTTACTTAATACATCTTTAAAATCACGTGATCCTTTTCTTGTTTCATGCACCCTTTTCTGCCACCTAAAAGTTCATTCATTCATCCTTAGACCACATCTATCAATTCACCCTCATCCAAGATTCACCCATTTAACATTTTTATTTAGAACACGGTTTTTTAACCCTTTGGGGCCCGCGACTGAATTAAGGTGTCCGTGTACAAAACCTAAAATTTAAAATAATGTTTTTATGTACTTATTTTTCCCCAAGAAGGAGTCCATAGCTTTCGCTGGACAATCAAAGAAGTCCCTAGCTGTCATCGAACAATCAAAGGCGCCCGTAGAATTTATTGGACAATCATAGGCGCCCATAGCCTTCATTGGACAATCATAGGCGCCCATAACCTTCACTGGACAATCATTGGCGCCCATAGCCTACATAAGACAATCATAGGCGCCCATTGCCTTCATTGGACAATCATAGGCGCCCAAAGCCTTCATTGGACAATCATAGGCGCCCATTGCCTTCATCGGACAATCTAAGGGGTCCATAGCTTTCACCGGACAATCAATGAGATTTATAGCCTTCATCGGACAATCAAAGGAGTCCATAGCATTCATCGAACAATCAAAGGCGCCCATAGCCTTCATTGCACAATCAACGGCGCTTATAGCCTTCATAAGACAATCATAGGGGTCCATGGGACTTAAAGAGTTAAGATCTAAACTTACCTTGCCGAAGAACTCACATCTGTAGCACTGGGCCGTAAAGTCTGTGTCAATGCTGAGTTCACTGGCGCTGGGGTGAAGGGAGGTGACTAGTTCGTGAGTATTATCGTCCTCTGATGCCACGACACCCTCGTTGCTTTCCATCCAATATCCACCTCTGAGCGGCAACACAATCATAGGGTATGGACCCTCACTTTGGAGAATCTGTAGAAGGTTTGTAGGTGTACTTTCGTTATGCTGATAATGGCCCTAAGCCACTGACCTGGCATTATATTTATATACTAGTGTAAAAGCCCGTCATACTTACGGGAATTAAATTCAAAAGCACCAATACCTAACTGCAATTTTAATTATTCAGGATACTTTTGGAAAAAATAATGTTAGTTGTGAACATTCGATTGTCCATCAAAAGAGCACCTCGATTTTCTGTTGTTTTAATTTGTACATTTACATTGTCGGGATTTCTCGATCGAGAGAGTGCAACGTACAACTGTCCATGAGAGAAAACTGGGCTCGTTCAAAAAAGATTCCAACATGTTCAAATGTTTGCAACTGAGATTTGTTGATGGTTATCGTAAGCCGTTCACAGTTAGATTTTATTGGCGCATGCACACCAACACTTGCGCACTTTTCTTTGTTGAGTGTTATTGTTTTCCGGAGAGTACATATATGTGAAACAATACAATTAATGTCTGGGACCTAAGACGCGTCAAAAGTGAGAAATCCAGTTAGCGACCCATAGCTAGACTGCTTGCGTCAGGGTCAGCGAACCAGAGCTGACCAAAACCCTACTCCACCTCCAAGTGGTGGTCCTGGAAACAGGCTGCATCACTGCAGTCTGGCTGAGTGAGTAGGGATCGAAGAGGGAAGGCTAACCCGGTCCCAAAAATGCCGTGCTGAAGTCGGATGTGTCGGCCGAAAGACGCAAATATCGCATCTTCGCTGTAAACGGACACAACGCAACCAACGTCCTTGTCAGGACGAAAGAAGAAGAAGAAGAAAAATTAATGTCTAACTTTCAACCAAAGTTGCATCTCTTAGTGTTACGCACTGACAGAAAAGGCTGGGATTTTATATATAGGATATATTCATTCAATACACTTTGCCTACCCAAAGAGCGTTGGCTTTGAACAAACGCATGCAAAGTCTTCTGTTATATGCCGTTGTCGTAGATTTTTAGATAGGAGAATTTAAGACTTGGGTTGGTCCCTTCTGAATAGAGTGGAATGAGTGAGAGTCACAGTGTGAGTTAGTAAAGGAAATAGATACCACAAGTGAGATGATAGAATAGTGATAGAGGCTGTCTCTGAGATGCGAGAAAAATCTTCTCTCTCTCTCTCTCCTATCTTCTACGACAGATTTTTAAGCAGTCAGACAGTCTGCCACATATACATATATTACATATATTATATCTACTCACGGGCACGCACATACACGTGACGACGGTTACACACACAGACGTGGGAAATCTATAACAATGATTATATAAATATTTAGAACGAGCTGACCAGCACACTGATTTAATTTATGGGTAAGTTTATTTATCATTATTAAACTTACGACACAACATATAAATTTTACATCAAAAGAAAACATATACAAATAGTCATAAAAAAATCAAGAAAATGCTACAAGGATGATAGCCCCGTTATGCCCTTAACTCTAGGTTTAGCCCACAGCCCCGTTAGGATGACAGATGATGGCCCAAAGAATTAGAGATGCATATGGTTAGGGTCTAATGTTGTCCTTTTTCTAGAAGGTAAGAACTGACTTATGACAGCAGTATCTATTCTAAAGGAAAAATTACATTTAGCAGCAAATCTTTCTTCAGGAAATATTACAACAGAAGAATGAATGCATTAAACCAACGAACATCCTTCCGTCACTTTCACTCGGTTCTCTCACCCTTTCCTAAAACTTGATGTTGTTCACCGTCTGGCGCAACCTTAGGACACTTCTCTACAGTGAATCTGGATTCTTTGGATAAAGCGAATCCCAGCTCTACAAATACAGGTTTTCTTCCACTGTTTTCGGGGAGCGTTCGCTTCACCAGTTAAGCTTTAGATTTACTTTTAATGTCACTTTGATCAGGTTTGATAAGCAAGTTTAAACGGGCACACAGAGTTCCGAAAAAAAAAACACACGTGGATTCCCTTAAGTTGGAAAAGATGACCAGTGGACAACTGCTCTCAACAGATAGTCTTGGTTCACTATCCACTCTTTCAATAGTGTTGGAAATGTAAATGTTAGTTCTTGCAATTATTCTCGCCGCCAGGCAGCATATACATTTAAATTTGTGGAGCAATATGAACTGGCTCAAAAGCCCAGTATATATTTCTATTCTTTAGGAACCGTTTGTGGGATTTGTATTACTGTCTATCTCTGATGGCATATGCACTGTCAGACGAGTGTTACTTGAAAAAAACCCCACGTGGTTAAAGATAGGAAATGTCTATGCTTCTCACAAGTATGTCCCTTTTACTAAACGCTGGAAAGTTGGGTACCACCGTTTCACTATATAAAAGAAAGAACACATATCAAATCATTTACATATATGTACTCATTATAACTTACATTTTAAATAGCACGCCTACAGCTTGACTTATATTTAAAACTTCCCGTAAAGTAAGTTATATAAAAATCAAACATCATGAATTAGAAAATACATACATATTTCGTCAACACTCAATGATGTATCTAGCGTTATAAGTTAGTTTTAAAATAGATTCTCTCGTCTGATTATTTAGAAGTTAAATTAAATTTCTTTATTAGCCGACTGAATTTAAGCAAAAAATATAATTTCTGTTTTCCACTGTAACTCGTCACTATAAATAATACAGACTAGATAAATTAAGCACTCTGCACAAAATCTAACTAGTGAGATAAAATCGGCAATTTAACACTTAATCACTTCACAAAATACTAGAAAATAATATATATAATATTAATATACCTCAAACACAGAATTACTAAGAACGTTAAACCACTTTGTTACGTGCAGTCTTTGATATCTTACAATATTAAACATTAGTATACTTGTTATGTTCGCAAATATTTTGTAAACAAAATAGGTAATTTTTTAGTGCTTAAGGGAAAGTCATTATTGAGTTACTTCCCTTGAAAGTTGTGCCGTCTCTTCGATCGAACTCCGCGGATGAATCCATTTTACTGCGATTTATTCGTTGTTTGGGTAGTAATAGATTGTTCTTGCTTCAGAATATCTATGGCCTGAATTTATGTGTATTGTTTGTCTGAGTAGGACGAGTCTGTCGTATATCTGTATATCTTTACATATCTAAGTCGAACTATATGTTCTGTTGTCTCTAGAGAGGTCAAAGGCTATTCGGCGGATGTGCCGCTAGAGTGTGGTGTGATTTGGCTTCGTCCTGATGGGGACTGTGTTTTTTCTATGTCGGCTTGTCGCCGGAAAAAAAGTGATCTCAGTACTTGTGGGGAAAGTGATAGTCGTCTAGACCTATCGTGTATGCTTTACCCCAGTGTTTAGTCTTATTGCCAAGGAATGGCAGAATCATATTTCTGATACCAAGGTAATCAAAGATACTCTTATGAACTCTCGTACGAAGCCACCATTTTCGATAGGTACGATTTGAATGTCTAAGAGAATATATTTGACTCGATGAAAACGACTTCGATTCCTAGCAGCACTATATCCTGTAGAATGCAGTCAATTGTTCATGATCAAATCTACAGAGCAATGAAATGTTTTATGAATGACTAACTTTAGGACAGATTCATTATCTGTATCCAAACGTGAGTGACAGCTCACGAGTGAAGCCATCTTGGAACCAAACATGTAGTGACTTTCAAGAAGAGAAAAGGGATGCCCGTATTATCGCTTGATTAGTCCAGAGATCACTGCTACACATGAGAACCCTTTATTAGCGGTTCAATATTATTATATGAAAAAATATGTGCTGAACATTATGTTGGAGAATCGTCGCTAAACGAGATTAGGTTTAGAAGCCATCTGAAATATTGTTTATAAGCTGACGTGCTCAGTCAGTGAAGTCAGATGATATATATGTATGGGCGATACTGAGGGCTTGGCTACTGACAGTCCATTATACTATTATGCTACATGAGTGCCCATGTAACATTGCAAGACCATTTATCCACTGTACTATGATGTATTATGCAACCTGTGATTTGTCACTATCTGTGCTGTCGAGTGTGTACGTCCAATTAAACTTTAGTAAAGGTACACAGTCGTTGGTGTCGATGACTTCCAGCCATACATGAGTGTGAGAAAAGAACATTTGTCAACACCACGAACCCTTATTATCATTCGCACATTATACACTCAATCCATGTCTACACACCACTGCGTAGGTCAAGTTGACATTCCATACACTACAGTGGAGCAGACAACACCATAGAGATCTTATCAACTGATGATGATGATGTCTGTCTTCCAAGAAAAAGAGACGTTATCAACTGGTGGACCAGCTTTCTGGGTTTGACCTCGCAGAAGTTCAGAAGTCAACTGATTACCGATACCAGACCGTTTCCTGTGGCTGATACGACACACTTGCAGTATTGGTTTGCTCTTTGTCAACACTTCGTCACGTGACCTGTCAAGTGAATGCAGTATGTAGGTCAACGTTGTTGACATTTTTACATTAGACATTACAGAGTTTCACAGAACAGTTGGATCAATTCTTGTCAATATTAACAGGAAGACAGTATTTGTGAACTAAGAAGTCCTATTTTCATCGATGGATCTTCTTGTTTTCCATAAATGAACTTTAATATTTAAGGCCAGAATGTTTAATTGAATAAAGTGGCAGTTTGTTTATTTTCATAAAAATAACTTTGCCATTACTGTAAAACTGAGCCTATTTTGCAACACATACTATCATACACATAATTTATATATATTTATGTTTACATGTTATTTGTTTGTATAGTATGTTAGTTTCTATGTCAGCGGGTTGTGTTTAAGGTTGGGCGGAGTCCTCACAACAGAATATCCCACGTCATAGAGGGTCCGTTGTGGGCGTTTTCTATAGGTGCAATTTTCTTGATTGAAAATTTGCTGCGACAACTGTTGCTTTTGTGTTAGCTGTGAAGTCTGTAATTATTGTTATTTTTGTAATATTTCTTTGTTCTTTAGTTTTGTTTTGAGTTGTTTGTAATTTGTTGGTCTAACCTTTTCTATCTTTCAGTTCTATTCACAATTTATATTCATATACTGTGACGTCATTTGTGTTGTTATTCTTTGCAGATTCAGTGATTATTTTCCTTGATTTCCCTATTTGATTTATTTTGATTTCTGCAAACGTTCTTGTATTGTCAGTCCTATTTGTACTTTATGTATTCTGTTGGTTGACATATGTTTTATATAGGTATATTTCATAAGACACTATTGCCTGTGCACTGCACTTGGATTATGGTATAAACCAGTACCTGATTATTATTACTGTCATACAAGACCTTATTAAGGCTTGGGACCCACAGATATTGGGATAGTATACTGATTAATCAAGTCATTAAGAACTTGTGGTATTATTATTATTTCAGGTGATTAGTATTATTGTTAGACACCATGTCTACATTAGAATACTTCATTATACAAGGGAAAGCCCTTGATAAGACTGGTCAACAATTAGAACAATGGGCAGTTGCTCAATATGACAAAGCATTAGCTGCAGAAGAGAGAAGAGCTATGGCAGAAGAGAAAAGATTAGAAAGAGAAGCTGAGGCTGCTGCTGAACAAAAGAAATTGCAGATGCAGGTAGAGCAAAGGAGATTTGAAGCTGAACAAAAAAGATTAGACAGGGAAGCTGAACAAAAAAGATTAGACAGGGAAGCTGAACAAAAAAGATTAGACAGGGAAGCTGAACAAAAAAGATTAGACAGTGAAGCTGAACAAAAAAGATTAGACAGGGAAGCTGAACAAAAAAGATTAGACAGAGAGGCTGAAGAAAAAAAAAGCAATAAGAGAACATGAATTTGAGTTGGAGAAATTGAGATTGACAAGTATGAGTAATGTTAATCAGGCATCTAGTGGTAATGGTAAACCTTCTACTTACAAGGTTAAGGTTCCACCGTTCAATCAGTCCAGTGACGATATTACATTCTGGCTGGATAGATTTGAACGTTCTTGTCGTACACATAATGTGGATAAATCACAATACGCTAATCAATTAGCAGAAAACTTGAAAGGTGAATCTTTGACTAGATTATGCCTTGTAGGAGAAGCAGATAAGGATAATTATGATGTCATTAGGGCGGCTTTGATAAAAAAATATCAGCTAAGTGAGGAAGGCTATCGCCTTTTATTTAAGACGATGGTACCTGAGACAGGTGTAGAATTCTCAGAATTCACTGCAAAGGCACGTCTCACAGTTGATCGTTGGATTGAGCTTTCCAAAACAGAAAAAACGTATGAAGGACTTATGGATTTGTTGCTCAGAGATAAGATTATGTCATGTGTGAACAAACCATTCCTTGAATTTATACATGAGCGTAAACCCAAATCTCTAAAGGAAATGGAAGAATACTGTTCCCAATATGTCACTGCACACCCCGACGTGACTTTTGGCAACACTAAGATTAAGGAGAGTATGCCAGTTGCTTCAGCAACACCATACAATCCCAATTATTCACACAGATTTCAGGGACCTCAAAACAGATTTGATAAAAAAGGTAACCATAATAGTTATCAAAACCAAGGTAACCAATCATTTCAGGGTTCTTCTTCAAAGAACTGGAGACGAGCTGATAGCTCTCGACACAGGGGTGGTCATAATTATAGGAATTTCCGTAGAGGAAGTAATTATAGAAACTATCAGGGTTATCCGTCTTGGAGTCAACAAGATCATAATTACAGAGATACTCATTATAATGAATATGATAATGGTAACCAAGGGAACTATGACTCAAACCCAAATAGGGGTTACAATAGAGGTAACAATAACTACAGAGGTGATAATAACCGAGGTAGATCTCAAAACAAAAGACATAAACCACATTTTCAGGCAAACTCTGCACAACAAGAGTCCCATGAAGCCTATAAACAGAGTAAAGATAATAATGATGCTAGTAATATGGCATGTGCCGCTTTTGATTTTGGGAGAGCATCTCAGTGCCCCCAATGCAAAACGTTATTTGAGCCAACCACAGTGTCTACTTTAAGCTGTGGCCATCCTCTTCCTGCTCTTCCGGCATCAGTCGCGCATGATGGAAGAGGTTCTCTTGTCTTACATAAGGGTTTAGTGAATAACAATCCAGTCTCTGTGCTATTTGATTCTGGATGCACCACAATTGGTGTTAGGCAGTCACTCATAGATCCTTCCCGTGCCACTGGACAAGTAGTCAAATGTGTAACATTTGGCGGCACATTAGAGAAATACTCTACTGCTATCATTAGGATTGCTACTCCTTTCTTTACAGGAGATGTACACGCATGTCTTCTTCCGAATCCGATCGCTGACCTCATCATCGGTCGCATTCATGGAGTCAGAGAATGCACTCCGCAACAAATTTCCACGTGGGAAAGGCAAAACATGCAGATTGCTAACGCTGTAGTCACTAGAGCTCAGGCTCTTAATATGCCTCAAACTTCATCTACTGAAGATAATGAAGTGCATAACCAAGATAATCCCTTGGTAATTTCTCGTGACTCGTTTATAAAACAGCAAGAAGATGATCCCACTCTGAAGAAATTCTTCATTCTTGCAACTAAAGGTGATCCGAATAAAGACACAAGTCGTAAATCGTGGATTACAAAGAAGAATGGCGTACTTGTACGTATGGTTCAAGACTCCATTACGTCAAGTCATTCTCAAATCCTGGTTCCCAAGAATTTGAGAGTTAAAATTTTGCAGCACGCTCACGACTCTCAGTGTGCTGGACACATGGGTTTTTCCCGTACTAAGTCAAGAGTCCTTGCGGCTTTCTTTTGGCCATTGGTAAACAAGGACATACGGATTTATTGTCGATCTTGTAAAGTATGTCAGGAAGTTAAATCCAAAGGTCCACGGCATGCTGCACCCATTCAGGCGGCGGACATTCCTATTCGGCCGTTCCAAAAAATGGCCATAGACATTATTGGTCCATTTAAGATCAAGTCTGCGAGAGGACATCAGTTTATCTTGACGTGTGTTGATATGTGCACACGTTGGCCAGAGGCTATTCCTCTGAAGAGCATTACTACTGCTGATATTGCAGATGCTCTTTGGCTTATATTTTCTCGTCTGGGGTTCCCCGGAGAGATATTGTCAGACCATGGCACCCAACTAATATCAGATACCATGTCTCAAGTAATGTCTACTCTGCAGATAGATAGATCTTTAAGTAGTATCTACCATCCAATGTCTAATGGTATGGTCGAACGCCTTAATAGAACACTTAAAAACTTACTGGGGAAGATAACTGAGGATCATCCTCAAGACTGGGACAGAGTTTTACCTGCGGCCCTCTTCGCTTACAGAGAGGTACCCAATGAACATACGGGATTTTCTCCCTTTGAACTCGTCTTTGGCGCGCGTCCGCGTGGCCCTATGTCGTTGCTTCACGATCTCATAACATCTGACAATATTGACGATGACACAAAGTCATCCTACGAATATGTCATCGCGTTGAGACAAAAAATTATCGAAGCATGCAAATTAGCAACTTCTTCTTCTGAATTTGCGAAACAGAAGGCAAGGCAATTTGCCAATAAGAAGAGATGCTTACGACAACTTTGTCCTGGTGACAAAGCATTTGTATTACTACCTTGTAGGGAAAACAGATTACTTATTTCTTGGAAAGGTCCGTACGATATAATATCGAAAATTTCCGATGTCGACTATATTGTCGATATTGATGGGAAGCATAAAACCTTCCACATCAATATGCTTACTGAATTCCATGAACGTCCGGATTATTTGCAACCCATTTTCCAAGCAACGGACAATTCTCCAGTACAACATGGTCATTACTCATCACTGTCCGTGATACAGGATGAGGAAACAAGTTTTTCAGATGTAAATCTTCCCCTTCCAATGATCCCACTTCATTCTAGTGAATCATGGAAGAACGTTACTGTCTCTCCTGATTTGTCTCTAGGAGAACAGCGACAAGTTTCAACTATGTTGCAAACATTTCAGGATGTACTCACTGACATCCCTGGACAAACGAATGTCATTCAACATGACATTGTTCTAACTGACCATACTCCTATTAGGGTTAGACCTTATCCTATACCTATACATTTTCAAGCACAGGTCGAGAAAGAGTTGGATGAGATGATAGATTTGAAAATAATCGAACCATCCACCTCTGCATATTCTTCGCCGATGGTTATTGTGCGTAAAAAAGACAATAACATACGTCTTTGCGTTGACTATCGAAAATTGAATCAAGTAACGAAGTTCGATGCCGAACCTATGCCTTTACTGGAAGAGCTACTTACTCGACTCTCCAAATCTCATTTTTTCACTAAACTTGATTTGTCTAAAGGATATTGGCAAGTTCCTTTATCTGAACGCGCCAAACCTCTCACGGCTTTTTCAACACCTAGAGGTTTGTTCCAATGGAATTTTATGCCTTTCGGTCTTATGAACGCACCAGCTACATTCGTACGCATGATGCGCCGAATCCTATCTTATCGGTCAGATGTCATTGCATATCTAGACGACATCTGTCTTTTCAGCGATACTTGGGAAGATCACTATTCAGGGTTAGATGAATTGCTGTCTACTTTGCGTGAGCACAACCTGACAGCAAAACCCTCTAAAGCCTATATTGGTTTTAGCGAAATTTCTTTCCTAGGCCACCGAGTTGGTCATGGTTTCCTAAAGACAGAGGACCATAATACTAGTAAGATACTTAACATCTCAATCCCTAAGACTAAAAAACAGGTGAGAAGTCTGTTAGGTCTTATTCAATTTTATGGCAGATTCATTCAGAATCTATCCTCTATCATGGCACCTCTTTCAACACTTCTAAAGAAAGGTTCGCCTAATGTGGTCCACTGGTCTCAGGAATGCCAATGCTCTCTGGATAAGATTAAAACATTGTTTTCAACACCACCTATTTTAGTGCTACCCACTAAAGATAAAACATTCGTTCTTCGTAGTGACGCTTCATCCACTGGGATTGGAGCGGCACTAATGCAAGAGTACTCTGGAACTCTGCATCCTGTAATGTATATTTCCAGAAAACTTAATGCGGCAGAAAGGAATTATTCGGTTTTAGACCGTGAGCTATTAGCTATGGTTTGGTCGATCCTCAAACTACAGAGATTCCTTCTAGGCGCACATTTCATAGTAGAAACCGACCAAAAGCTCTTACTGCTATACAGAGTAAGAATTTGAAGAGCTCGAGGTCTACTCGATATGCAATTGCTCTTCAACCTTTTCATTTCTCTGTGCGAGCTATTCGTGGATCAGATAATGTGATGGCAGACATTCTGTCAAGATGCCCACATGATTCCACATAACTATTAGGGCTTAGACTTCTTGATATGTCTAGTTCTATAGTAGTTCCTTTTCTATATCATGATAGATACACATTTGTAATTTAATAATATAATGATTGTATCACTACATAGCGGTTCATTGATGTTTATTCACCGCTGTGCTTTGATGATTTTTTTCTTCATAAATCATAAATTTAAGATATCTAATACGAAATGATGATATGAATTTTTTAGGCATTGTGTAATTGCCAGAATTGTATTATACTTTGATGACACCTTCCTGGAAAAATATACTTGTAGAGAAATAATTTCTCTCAGTTTATGAGACACATTCTCACCAGTCGCTCCATAAGTCGACTTAGCCTCATATTAGGCGTTATAGGTATTCCTGATATTTTCATCTGCGCATTATTCATGCGTTGTGAGCCTATTGTACGTTGCTCCTAGATGTATTTCAAAAAAAAAAAAAAAAATGTTCCATTTTTTTTTTCCCGGGAGGTGTGGTAAGACTGTTACGTGCAGTCTTTGATATCTTACAATATTATACATTGGTATACTTGTTATGTTCGCAAATATTTTGTAAACAAAATAGGTAATTTTTTTAGTGCTTAAGGGAAAGTCATTATTGAGTTACTTCCCTTGAAAGTTGTGCCGTCTCTTCGATCGAACTCCGCGGATGAATCCATTTTACTGCGATTTATTCGTTGTTTGGGTAGTAATAGATTGTTCTTGCTTCAGAATATCTATGGCCTGAATTTATGTGTATTGTTTGTCTGAGTAGGACGAGTCTGTCTTATATCTGTATATCTTTACATATCTAAGTCGAACTATATGTCCTGTTGTCTCTAGAGAGGTCAAAGGCTATTCGGCGGATGTGTCGCTAGAGAGGGGTGTGATTTGGCTTCGTCCTGATGGGGACTGTGTTTTTTCTATGTCGGCTTGTCGCCGGAAAAAAAAGTGATCTCAGTACTTGTGGGGAAAGTGATAGTCGTCTAGACCTATCGTGTATGCTTTACCCCAGTGTTTAGTCTTATTGCCAAGGAATGGCAGAATCATATTTCTGATACCAAGGTAATCAAAGATACTCTTATGAACTCTCGTACGAAGCCACCATTTTCGATAGGTACGATTTGAATGTCTAAGAGAATATATTTGACTCGATGAAAAACGACTTCGATTCCTAGCAGCACTATATCCTGTAGAATGCAGTCAATTGTTCATGATCAAATCTACAGAGCAATGAAATGTTTTATGAATGACTAACTTTAGGACAGATTCATTATCTGTATCCAAACGTGAGTGACAGCTCACGAGTGAAGCCATCTTGGAACCAAACATGTAGTGACTTTCAAGAAGAGAAAAGGGATGCCCGTATTATCGCTTGATTAGTCCAGAGATCACTGCTACACATGAGAACCCTTTATTAGCGGTTCAATATTATTATATGGAAAAATATGTGCTGAACATTATGTTGGAGAATCGTCGCTAGACGAGATTAGGTTTAGAAGCCATCTGAAATATTGTTTATAAGCTGACGTGCTCAGTCAGTGAAGTCAGATGATATATATGTATGGGCGATACTGAGTGCTTGGCTACTGACAGTCCATTATACTATTATGCTGCATGAGTGCCCATGTAACATTGCAAGACCATTTATCCACTGTACCATGATGTATTATGCCAACCTGTGATTTGTCACTATCTGTGCTGTCGAGTGTGTACGTCCAATTAAACTTTAGTAAAGGTACACAGTCGTTGGTGTCGATGACTTCCAGCCATACATGAGTGTGAGAAAAGAACATTTGTCAACACCACGAACCCTTATTATCATTCGCACATTATACACTCAATCCATGTCTACACACCACTGCGTAGGTCAAGTTGACATTCCATACACTACAGTGGAGCAGACAACACCATAGAGATCTTATCAACCGATGATGATGATGTCTGTCTTCCAAGAAAAAGAGACGTTATCACACTTCGACCAAACTAAGGCCATCTCTATTTACAGAGATTATTTAGAAATCGAACGAAGGTTGTTCTAGTCTAACTGCAAAGTTATTGAGTGAAATGAAATAGTTTCAAACGTGGGTTAATATTTTAAACCAGACGAAGGATGAACTATTATTTCGTAGAACGAAATGCTCTCCCCTTTCCGGCTTAAACGATACGTTTCACACCTAACATGTCGTACCTGCCACCACTGACCAAGATGTACGCGTGTCAGTTTCAAATCTCAGACAACCTGTCTCCAATGCAGGGCAGTTTTCACACTACAGCTGACCATGGCCCACAGTGAGCGCCGTGTCAGTTTGGGGATTTTTCAGACAAATGTCTGAATACTGACCGGTGCAGATGTAAAGTATCACACCTCACCGGGACTTATGCCGAGAAGAAACTCGCGCGCTCGGTGAGAATGTAGACTATTGTCTACGTCCTATGTTCAGCGAACCGACTTATCACGCCTTCTGACGCCCTGCAGCCCTGACATCTACGTAATATCGTCCTAGCGCGATTCTCAGTTTTGAGAAAAAAACAGGTAAAGTTTAAAAATACTGAAGAAAATATTTTTCGCAACCGAGTGATGCGAAAAATACAGGAAAAACAAGTATGGAAAGAATATAAATGAAAGGATTAGGGTGAGAGAATAGGAAGAAGATGTAGGTAATTTAATGACATAAAGACCTACGTGACAGCCGTATGCTCAAAGTCTTCTGTTATATGCCGTATGCTCAAAGTCTTCTGTTATATGCCGTATGCTCAAAATGTTTCCATACCTTCCTCATCCATTTCTTGTTCGTCTCCAGTTCTCTTCTCAGCGTGTGTTTTTTTTTTTTTTTTTTTTTGTCGGCATACCTCTGCGGCTTTTACCCTGTGGTTTCCAGAATAAGAAGTCCCTTGTACATGTCAACATGTTTCCTTAATGTTTGATCCAGCCATTACCAGAGTCTTCTTCTCCTCATCTCTTGCTACATTCTTTCTTGTTATCAGTTCCACATTAGTGATCTTGTCATGCCATCTCAATCCTTCTATTCTACACATTCACCCATTTATAAAAGTCTGCAACTTCTAGGTTTTTTTTTGTTTTTTTTTTCGTTTGTTGTCCAAGTTTCACCGCCATACAATAGGATTGACTTGACATTTGAGATAAAGATTCTGATCTTTATGTTGAACGTGGAACACCGTGTAGCTCCCAGGCTATTCTTTGAGGAGGTAAATAAGGGATATGTCTTCTGCTTCCTTAAGCATGTCGTAAAAGACCAGTAATATGAGGTTGTGCCTGAGGCTGGCAACCTCATCATGTAAAACATACTGCTACAGTAGCCAACCACTGGAAGATCACGTGAATGCTTCATTGCACAATTTCTGCCAAAGTGTCAGCTGCCGTTGTGGTCCCAAGTTCAAAAAATAGTTACAATGTGAATGAAAAAAAGAATGAATAAGTAGAACAAGAAAATACATAAGATACAAGTATAGTTTGATTGACAAAAACCATTCACTTCCGGTTTCCGGTTGAGTAGCGGACATTTTTGCCCCAACATGTAACACACATCAGGGAGTATTTTTCTCTTATTTCTATAGTTTCATGTTCTCCACTTAATTCTCAATTTCTTTCCCTTTTGTTTGTCTGTCCCTGACGAAGGCCTTGTGGCCGCAACGTAGGTTTTTCATTGTCGTTTCTCTTAGTAAGACGTATTACTATTTGTGTTTTTGTTTGTTTTTTCTGACAAAAACTAAAAACGATAACTACAAAATAACATAAAAAAGACGTAAGCAGTTAGCGTGGCAACCACATCACAGCAAGCAATGTAAGGACGATCAGAATGAACGCAAATACGGACAAACAGGCCGTTACAACTTTCTTGTACTCATGTGGGCATGATCAAATACAACAGCACTAATTACAATATCATATATAGCATCTGAATAGAACACTGGTATAGATTTCTCGTCGTCTCTAGCTTAATTCCCATCTTATCATCATCAGCTGCCATCTCCTCAACGAAGGTCGGATGCAAAGGATCTTCGAAGTTGTCTGTCTCTTGTCTTGGTGGTGCATTCTGATAGACTCTTTCCTGTCCATCTCTTGATGTTATCTTCCCACTTACAGAGCTGTCTTCCTCTTGCACGTTGGCCTTCAACTCTTCCTTCTATTATGGCCTTTCGCAAGGTGTTATGTCTTTTTGTATAATCAAAATATTTTAGCTGCCTAATTTTGATCTCCTTCTTTAGTTTCCTTTTCAGACCTAGGTTTTATACGACCTCTTTATTTGATTTCTTCTCTTTCCTTGAGATGCACCCCATTCTTCTATATATCCACATCTCAAGAGCCTCAGTTCTTTCTTCCCAGCTAGAACAGTTTACAAGTTTATTCCCACCCATTATCTTACATTGAGCTAGTGTATTCCCACCCATTATCTTACATTGAGCTAGTGTATTCCCACCCATTATCTTACATTGAGCTAGTGTATTCCCACCCATTATCTTACATTGAGCTAGTGTATTCCCGCCCATTATCTTACATTGAGCTAGTGTATTCCCGCCCATTATCTTACATTGAGCTAGTGTATTTCCACCCATTATCTTACATTGAGCTAGTGTATTCCCGCCCATTATCTTACATTGAGCTAGTATATTCCCGCCCATTATCTTACATTGAGCTAGTGTATTCCCACCCATTATCTTACATTGAGCTAGTGTATTCCCGCCCATTATCTAACATTGAGCTAGTGTATTCCCGCCCATTATCTTACATTGAGCCAGTGTATTCCCACCCATTATCTTACATTGAGCTAGTGTATTCCCACCCATTATCTTACACTGAGCTAGTGTATTCCCACCCATTATCTTACAATGAGCTAGTGTATTCCCACCCATTATCTTACATTGAGCTAGTGTATTCCCACCCATTATCTTACATTGAGCTAGTGTATTCCCGCCCATTATCTTACATTGAGCTAGTGTATTCCCGCCCATTATCTTACATTGAGCTAGTGTATTCCCACCCATTATCTTACATTGAGCTAGTGTACTCCCGCCCATTATCTTACATTAAGCTAGTGTATTCCCGCCCATTATCTTACATTGAGCTAGTGTATTCCCACCCATTATCTTACATTGAGATAGTGTATTCCCGCCCATTATCTTACATTGAGCTAGTGTATTCCCGCCCATTATCTTACATTGAGCTAGTGTATTCCCACCCATTATCTTACATTGAGCTAGTGTATTCCCACCCATTATCTTACATTGAGCTAGTGTATTCCCGCTCATTATCTTACATTGAGCTAGTGTATTCCCACCCATTATCTTACATTGAGCTAGAGTATTTCAGATTAATCCGGTGTAATCCACAACAAAAAGCAACTAAAAAAAAATCCCCGTGGGTCTCTGAAGAGACAAAGAAGGAATATGACTAGTGTTTCATCAGGCATGTCGTAAAAGGCGATTAACCTGAAGTTCGTATGGGGCTAGAACACCATGTTGTAAAACAATTTGCAACAAAAACTACCACTGTCACAATACATGTAATCTTTGACTCCGGAACAACGTACAGAGCGTTGGTCAGATTTGACACCTGTGCCGACACAAATCTCTGAGCGTTGTTTTTAGTCTATCACGAATTAAAATTACGGCACAGGGTGGGAAATAATTGCGGAGTCAAAGAGTTAATGCTACAAAGTGGACCTGTTGCGGAAGTGCTTTATACGAATTTAAAGAGGAAATGAAGAAGAATGGACAACTAAAAAAGAAAGAATAAAACAAAATAAAGAAGATACAAGTATAGTATGTTAAACAGTATTGACTTCTGTCACGTGCTGAGCTTCAAAGCATGTATTAACTGCTTAGACCGCGCAGACTAAGCTGGCTTGGCCATGTTCGCCGATTGGAAGATGTTCGTATCCCAAAACATATTTACTACGGATAACTGGCAGATGGCAAAAGATCAGCCGGGCGACTGCAGCTGAGGTGTAAAGATGTGTGCAAGAGAGACAGGAAAGCACTGGACATAAATCCAGCAACTGGGGAGGATGAAGCTGACGATCATCACATAGTGGAGATTATCCTTACGGCTCCACTTCAGATTGGGCGAAAAGAAGCTCTCGCAACAAGCAGTAGAGAAATAACAAACACCCAGAAAAGAACACCGGGGCAAAACGTAGCTGAGGGCTACCACCTATGGGGCTGTGGTGGAATACATTGATACAGCGATAAAATCCTCCATTATAAATATAAAAGTTAAAATAAAATGTAGGGATAAAATATAGTTAAGTTACGCTGCGGCTTCTTCGCCCATGCCACAGGCGCGTTGATTGTGGTAGACCGTACCATCGTTTCTAGTGTCATTGGAAAAAAACTAATTATAACATGAGGACCCGAAAGGCCTATTCGTTTAGACGGGGTAAGAAAAGGAGGGAAGAAAAAAAATGATGCCGTCTGAACGCGTTTGAATCTAAGTCTAGCATACGCGCGAACTTGTAGTTGGTAGTTTGAAATACGATGTAAAAGTAAGAACATGTAGCCAATTGTCACGAAAACAGGCTTAGCTCTTATTGCGAATGACGTAAATTCTCACGTACTACGAGAGACTCTCGTAATTAGCTTGAAAGTACATGGAAAAGAAGTGAACGAGTGGTAGTAAAGATTTCAAGACTAACATGGAAAAAATATGGAATTTCTTATTAATAGGTTTAGAATCACAAAAGTTAGCTAGTTTAAGAGCTTATCTTTTCCTGATAAATAATATGCTTTCAAATAAAAGGACGGACAGATAACATGGAAGTTATTGACAAAAGACTGATTTGTTCAGTGGCAAACTAGCAAACAGATGTTAGCTTTGCATTCACTTAAGTTACATTTGACGCGTCTTTGAGACGAAGGCAGAAAAAAAGTACATGAAAACAAGGGGGAGACAAGGAGGATAGAATCTAAAAATATCTTCGCAGTAGAAATCTAAGAAGGGAATGAGAGAAAATTTGAATATTTTTTTTAGTGTTAGGCCAAAAAAAAAAATCCATTTTTGGGAAAAGACAAGTTCGGACAGACCGACCGACAGAAATACACTACACATGTGACCAAAAATTGGACATTTATTTTGAAATTTTAAATTGTATAGAGGAAGTACTCTCATTGGACGAAATAGTTAAGATTACTGGAAAATTTGCTGGCTCGTTGCCATTTTGTTGAAGACTGTCTGTCGCGAAATTGGTTTCAAGCCATTGCAAACGGGTTCAGTTAGATTTGTAAACCCATCAACGATCGAATGACTGCTTTCAAAATGGCGGCGTATCAGCGAAATGTGTATCAGACAGAGGAAATCGCCAAGGATAAATAAAAGCAGAAGGGAATCCGTATGAAAAGGATTTTACATTTCAGTACAGGGAAGGATTGTGTATAACTGCATATAAGAAGGAACGGTAGGAAGTTCTCATTTACGGAGATATATGCGTATTTCGGCTGCCCACAGTTACGCTAAAAGCATGTAAACCCACTTCTGTTCTAAATATTAAAATCAACAAATAACAGTTTGGGAATTTACGTGGATAGGAAGATAGAGTTTTATCAGCTGTATAAAACTAGATAAGATGGAACAATATGGATATTATATATGCCGAGAATGATTAAGGCAAAATTTCAGTCGACGCACAGTTCGGCCGAAATCACTGTTCGGGAAGGATTTTTCAGGCTTAGGTTTAAGCTGTGACGTCGGTACTCTCCGATACGTCCGCGCTATAAGTATTTAAAGCGTATCGGTAAAACTGGAGGGATAGACAACGAAAGAGGGTTCAGACAGACTGGAGGCAGAGTTTCGCCATTACCCATGAATTGTGAGCGGATCGCCAGAAACATTTTTAAGTCCAGTATCTGAAGTCTGAGGGTAAGCGAAATTATGATAACTACCGTGTATAATAATTGTTATTTCAGGTTCATATAGAATTCACAAAATATGCCTGTATAATAATCATTGATATAATGTATTGTATTTTTAATATGATCTAAACATGTGCATTGTGGATGAGATGATTGTTGCTTGTACAAAAATTAATCACAAATAGCCCCACAGCCTAATGAAGATATATTTATCATATTGCTTTATCGCTTACGAAGATAAAGGAGTCCCATGGCAGAGATTGTCATAGGGAAATGAAGTGTTAGAAACTTCATCATGGAAGATCCCAGTTTACGAGGTTAAGGTGACTAGTCCCCTTCCTCGCTGCCTTTGCCTTCCCTAGTTCGAGCGCACAACTTTGTACCCATTTACAGCTGGTAAAATGGAGTGTTCCACAGCCAGGTTTCAATTCCAAAACTATGTAATTGTACTACCGAAGAAAGCAACTTGATCGCGTGGTCACTCTCTTTATTTATGTAGTAATTTTGTGTAGATGCTAAGAATAGCATCAGATTTGAATTGGTACTTGATATGATTTGGAAGGATCAAGTTATAGAATATGAAGGGATGTATAGGTGCGGAATAAACCAGATGATGTTTATTACTGATATGTTAATATTAATTCTGTATCATTGAAATGATGTTACTTGCTATGACTGTATAACTTTGACACATGATGACTGACTAGTCTGACTTATGTGCTAGTCAGTTACACTTAACTGACATGTTAATATTAATGCTATATCACTGAAATGATGTCCTTACTTACTATGATTGTATAACGGTGACATCTGATGACTGACTGGTCTGACATCTGTGCTAGTCAGCTACAAGTCTAGCCAGATACTAGCCAAGGCTGATATGATATGTTGCAGGTTCCATGAAATAACTCAAACCAGACTGTCCAGTATCAAAAGCCGGTGTAGTTCATCCGAGGCAATCCCACAAAAGTGCAGGACCCCAAAGAGTGAACTTCAACTGGTCATTGGCATCCCTACTGTTGGGCCTACCAAGCCTGATATCAGCAAAGGACAGTTTCAGCAGTATCAAGTTGATAAGATAAGTGGCAGTTAAGACACTGACCACCCATTTATGAAAACAGCCATAGTGAACCTAATATTAAAACAGTCAAGTGATGACAGTTATTTGTAAAGTCAAAGAACTAAAAACCGTGATTGCAGTAACTGTAATATTCAAGATCTTGTAGTCTAAACAGACCATAATAGTAATTGTGTGAATACTTTTATATATATATGTATATACTCTTTTCCAACTAGTAGAAATAGAATATTAGTGTAATTATTAAAATATTGTTAACTGTACCTGAGGATTTATTCACTTCTTCCATTTGTGGTTTCAGTGAATCTTCATTTTACTTATCCCCTAGAATATAAGTAATCATAAGATAGTCATAGGGAGCAGACACCTTAAATCCTGGTACTACTTCTTACCAACTGGGCCAGGGTTTTCACAGTCTGACTATTTTTATGATAACAATACACCAGTGCTTATTTCTAAGACTGGGGTATTACTTGTAAGACCAGAACTCTTTACTGGCATACTTTTACATAATAAATAATTTTAAATAACCTCCCGCTACACTGTCCATACAAGCAGATCGTTGAGGCTAAGAAGTTTGTCGTCCATTGAATATATGTGCTAATAGTAGTGGGACGCCCTAGTCTAGCCAGCAGCTTAGCTGAGTTTGTGCTATTTTCAACGTACCTGTGTGTTTTCATTTTGAATTGTGGTAAGGAAGAAATTATTAACCTTTTATTTAACAATTCTGAGTGAGTGATACTGCCATATAATGAAAAATGATTACGACAAGTGAGTACTTATTCTAGGTCCCCAGCCGACTGTCCAGGGCCTAGAGGTTGAAATATAATAGGATAAACTATCAGAAATGTAGAATACAGATGTTTCTTTTCAGGTGGTCAGGTGGAAACATATCACCCACCTTATTATATATAAAAAAAAGAGATTAATGAAAATATTTCAGATGCAGTGCAGTCCATAGAGGAGAAGAATGGGAAACTAGTGCTACTTGATAACAGCCTGGATGTAGATGTGCTGGGTCGGTCAGAGAGATCTGACCATGTTTTTTTTCAATGTATTAATAATTGTAAACATGGTGGATTAGGTAGTATGTTAAGACATAGCCTAATTTTATGGTTTCAGAGTTTCTTTGGCACTGTGCTAGTGCCAGATATTCTGACGAATACACCATTGTATGAAATGAGATGCCTACCATATTACCTCAGAGCAAGTGAGGAGTGGGCCTAAGGAACTACTTTCTTCAATCGTCACAGGCCAGTTAAGTATTAAAGACCTGGCCTGCTGAGATTCATCAACGAATATAATATAATAGAAACTCCATTGGGTATTAAGAGACTTGTCCCACCATTAATTCTGTTTAAAGAGCAAATGAACACTGTTAACTAAAGACATGGGTATGATGCAAATACCCCGACCCGACATCCAGCATTCGTTTCCTAAAGACTTTTAGTTTTAGTACCAATATTAGCAAATTTAAATTATGTAAATGTACAAGTCTTTCATGTGTTTACTCGATTATATGTAAATTCTATTGAAATTGATTCATATTGATTTAAAAGTCCTGACCAGAAGAAAAACTTGGTTCAGGACAAAATAAATTTTAAAAATTGTAATTTCTAAATTTAAAATACAGTGTTAATTGACTTGATCATAGATATTAATATTAGTGTTTGTGTTTGTGTATTTAATTACCAGCACACCACATTTCATTACCCTAGACATTAGACTTAGCTATCAGACATACTAGTCAAGAATAAGTCTGATTGAGGTCGTAGGTGGTAGTAGCAAGGTACTCTGTAAACTCACATAAACTGTTATCCTCAGGGACCTTCACAGCTGACCTCATTCAGTACACTAAGTAAACATAACAACAACAATAAATAACATCAAAACCCACCACAGGGGCGCATCCCGATAGTTATGACTGAAGTGGTCTATTACGACAAAAGAGAAACTTTAAAAGCTACCTCAGTGAATCAGGTATTCAATGTGTCACGGACTTACCTGTTGAAGGTTCTTCCGTTGGTCCTCATTGACCGCTGGTGCCGGAGACTGATAAAATAAAAATTAAAAACACTATTATATAAACCACGAAAATATCTTTAAAACAACAAGACATATAGTAAAATCATCATCATAACCACCCTTCAGTTCCACAAGAACATAAGCCTTCAACAAACATATGCCAAAACGTCCTGTCACGTGCTATCAGCTCAAGAGCTTTCCTTGTCTTCCTCGTGGTGTTCATTTATGTCTCCAGCTGTCTTCTCCGTGTGTTTTTCTGTCTCTCTCTTACCTTGGGGGTTGTAAAACAAGGCCTGCCTTGTGATACTATCAACATGTTTCCACACTAACAAGTAAATTGCATAAACGAAAATAATATGACAACAACTTGTAAAGGGCAAAAGGAGCTACCTCATAAAAAGCATGCGTTTCAAGGCAAGGCTGCATAAACACAACGGGCATTCGCTAAAAATAGCATTCGCATCTAAAATAAAAATAAAAATATACAAACAAGTTCCAGATACATATTGACAAATTATAGACTATAAATCTAGTACCACTAACGTTCACTACAATAGCTTCTCAGAGGTATGTTACACTATTCTCTGAACTACATTACAGTATTCTCCAATCCACATTACACTATTCTCTGAGCCACATTATAGTATTCTCCAAGCTACATTACAGTATTCTCTGAGCTACATTACACTATTCTCTGAGCTATATTACAGTATTCTCTGAGCTTTATTACACTTTTCTCTGAGCTACATTACAGTATTCTTCAAGCTACATTACAGTATTCTCTGAGCTACGTTATAGTATTCTCTGAGCTAAATTACACTATTGTCTGAGCTACATTACAGTATTCTTCAAGCTACATTATGGTATTCTCTGAGCTACATTACAGTATTCTCCAAGCTATATTACACTATTCTCTGAGCTACGTTACAGTATTCTCCAAGCTACATTACAATATTCTCCAAGCTACGTTATAGTATTCTCCAAGCTACATTACATTATTATCCGAACTACATTACAGTATTATGCAAGCTGCATTACACTATTCTCTGAGCTACATTACATTATTCTCCAAGCCACATTACGCAATTCTCTGAACTACATTACAGTATTCCCCAAGCCACATTACATTATTCTCTGAGCTAACAGTCCTTTTCAGGGCTTCTTCTTGCTAGCCGATGAAAACCATTACTTCTTTTTTAACTCTTTGACTCCGCAATTATGTTCCACCCTGTGCCATAATTTTAATGCGTGATACACTAAAAACAACGCTCATAGAGTTGTTTTGGCACGGATATCAAATCTGACCAACGCTCTGAGCGTTGTTCCGGAGTCAAAGAGTTAAGGCTTAGTTTTTATCAACATTATGCTCCAGTTAACAGACTTCACTTAATTTTGAATGACACATTACGCCCCGGAATAACTAACGGACTTAGGTCTATGTTTAAAGGAACGTGCTTTGTCACAAGAAGACAAAGTTTTCGAGGAAAATAATTATTCTCCAATAAGCTGAGTTTCAAACATTAATCAAGATCTTACTGCACTTTAAGCCCGTTTCATTTGTGTACGTTTTGCCAAAACTTGTTAATATTGTGTGAAAGACATTAAACATAATTATTACGGTAACTAGATAGCCAGAGATGAAAGGGTAAACTAAGACAGTTCAAATGACCTGAACACTTATTTAGCTAGAGTTTCCATGGTGACAAAACCAAGTAGCTATCAGAAAAACAGGCCAATTTACTTCGACCAGTCTGACCTGCCGGATTAACCAAGTAAGCAACGTTGTACTTTTTAAACTGCGTGATAATTCAGCCGTGGGGCTGCCATGGTAACAACAGCGGTGTTGCGAAAATCGAAAGAAATTTGTAAAACAAAAGAACAAAAAACAAAACCTTGCTACAGCACAAAACTATCACCAGCTGCCTGGGACAATTTTTTTAAAAGTTGTAAAATTGCGTAACTGAACAGGCAGGAATGTCTAGATGATCTAAAATAGTAGCAGTTTCCAAAATAAAGGACAGTTACAAGAAGTCACAAACATTAAGTCACATAGCTACATTTAGTATATTCTTCTCGCAAGGACTAAAACTATATAGCTTGTGTTTTCTTTCTTCTCGCTAGAACTAAAACTATACAGTTTGTGTATTCTTTCTTCTCGCCAGGACTAAAACTATACAGCTTGTGTATTCTTTCTTCTCGCCAGGACTAAAACCATATAGCTTGTGTATTCTTTCTTCTCGCTAGGACTAAAACCATATAGCTTGTGTATTCTTTCTTCTCGCTAGGACTAAAACTATACAGCTTGTGTATTCTTTCTTCTCGCTAGGACTAAAACTATACAGTTTGTGTATTCTTTCTTCTCGCTAGGACTAAAACTTTACAGTTTGTGTACTCTTTCTTCTTCTTCTTCTTCTTCTTCCGTCCTTAGCCACCAACCGTCAAAGCAGTCAGTGGCCATTACGCCTAGTGGCGTCTTAGGGCAACAGCAGATAGGTTTTCTTTGCCATTGTTTCCCATCACGCCTAGTGGCGTCTTTAGGGCAACGGCAAATCAACCCATTTGCTGTTGTTTCCGTAACCGAAGTGACTGGCAAACGGGTGATCAGCCCGTTGTAACTCTTTCTTCTTCTTCTTCTTCCATCCTTAGCCACCGACCGTCAAAGCAGTCAGTGGCCATTACGCCTAATGGCGTCTTAGGGCAACAGCAGATAGGTTTTCTTTGCCATTATTTCCCATCACGCCTAGTGGCGTCTTTAGGGCAATGGCAAATCAATCCATTTGCTGTTGTTTCCGTAATCGAAGTGACTGGCAAACGGGTGATCAGCCCGTTGGTTCTTTCTTCTTGACAGGACTATAATGTTTGTGTATTCTTTCTTCTTGCCAGGACTAAAACTATACAGTTTGTGTATTCTTTCTTCTCGCTAGGACTAAAACTATACAGTTTGAGTATTCTTTCTTCTTGCCAGGACTAAAACTATACAGCTTGTGTATTCTTTCTTCTTTCCAGGACTAAAACTATACAGCTTGCGTATTCTTTCTTCTTTCTAGGACTAAAACTGTACAGCTTGCGTATTCTTTCTTCTTTCCAGGACTAAAACTATACAGCGTGCGTATTCTTTCTTCTTTCCAGGACTAAAACTATACAGCTTGCGTATTCTTTCTTCTTTCCAGGACTAAAACTATACAGCGTGCGTATTCTTTCTTCTTTCCAGGACTAAATCTATACAGCTTGCGTATTCTTTCTTCTCGCGAGCACTAAAACTATACCGATATCCTATTCTGTCTTGTCGTGTCAGATGACTAAAACTACGCATTAAAACAAAATTCTTTCTTGCTCTTTTATGTGACTAACATCAGATTGAATTCTTCCTTGCTCTTTTATGTGACTAACATCCGATTGAATTCTTTCTTGCTCTTTTATGTGACTAACATCAGATTGAATTCTTTCTTGCTCTTTTATGTGAGTAACCTCCTATTGAATTCTTTCTTGCTCTTTTATGTGACTAACATCAGATTGAATTCTTTTTTGCTCTTTTATGTGACTAACATCAGATTGAATTCTTCCTTGCTCTTTTATGTGACTAACATCCGATTGAATTTTTTCTTGCTCTTTTATGTGACTAACATCAGATTGAATTCTTTCTTGCTCTTTTATGTGACTAACATCCGATTGAATTCTTTCTTGCTCTTTTATGTGACTAACATCAGATTGAATTCTTTCTTGCTCTTTTATGTGACTAACATCAGATTGAATTCTTTCTTCGCCCCATGACTAAAATGAATTAGCTTTCCTATTCTTTCGTGTCCCGTTTAATGACTAAAACTATACGGCCTGTCTATTCTAACTTCACCAATAAAATGACAAACTATACATATTTTCTTTTATAAGAAATTCTTAATTTCTGTAGCCAATCATTTCAATAGTTATTTTTTGGACACTATTAAACTATGCGTATTTCTTTTTTTCTTTACGGAACGTGCTGATAGGCCAGTTTAATTCTATCTCTTGCCGGTGTCTTCCAACCACGATGCTACCTATTTGGCTTCGACATTATCTTTCTATTGCTGTTTTGAACAAATTGTTATTCCTCGTTGAATGTCCAACATATTTTGTTTAGCAGCCATAATTCTAATTAATACTTAACATTCCTTAACTGTCCCTGACGAAGGCCTTGTGGCCGCAACGTAGGTTTTTTCTTGTCCTTTCTCTTTGTAAGACGTATTACCATTTGTGTGTTTGTGGTTTTTTTCCATTCTATCGTACCCTGCATTTTTTTTTATACATTAAAATACAGAACTACAGTGCATTAATGTAATTCGCTGCTTTCAAATCCCCCCCCCCCTCCCCAGGTGAAGGGAAAAGCCCATTATATATTGTTTTGTTGTTGTTGTTTTTTTCTCTCACCAGAAGATTACCGCCCAAAGTCTGCTCTCTTAAAATCAGGTCAACACAAACTCAACGCTGCACGCGAAAATGCCCAGTTAAAATTTTCATGTTTCAAAATCCAGACCACAAACCGGGAAGAAAACATGTAAAAGTTCTATTAAGTGACCAGACAAAAGGTTTCTTTAAAAAGCGTCCAGTTTTTAATTCCTTTGTCCGTTTTTCTTGACGTCAATGGAATCATGATGGATGGGCAACTGTGTTTCAGTGTATGATGTTTTCAATCAATCCAAACCATTTAAGCTCCTCACGGCGCTGTGGCCTTCATCAAGTACAGGTCACGTCTTCCTGACGCGAGACGTCAGCTCAAGTTCTCTCCATGTGTTCTTCGGTCAGCCTCTACGTTACTAAACCTGGGAATTTCAGAGCAAGGACTCACTTGTTATTCTACTGCTTGCGTCAGGGTCAGCGAACCAGAGCTGACCAAGATCCTACTCCACCTCCAAGTGGTGGTCCTGGAAACAGGCTGCATCACTGCAGTCTGGCTGAGTGAGTAGGGATCGAAGAGGGAAGGCTAACCCGGTCCCAAAAATGCCGTGCTGAAGTCGGATGTGTCGGCCGAAAGGCGCAAATATTGCAGCTTCGTTGTAAACGGACACAACGCAACCAATGGCCTTTTCAAGACGAACGAAGAAGAGAGAAGAAGTAACGCATAATGTTGCTCTTTTTGTTGTCACACTTGCGAACTGAAATCTTTAAAGTGTTATAGCGTATCTAAGCCTTTATTGTTTATTGTCCACCGGAGATATAATTAATCCCTACAGTTTCCTATGGAAAACAGGGTTGTAAAAGTTGCTAGCCAGTGATTTTTTTTTTTTTTAATTCGGTCGTCATTAGCCGTAATCCTTTCATAACGTGCTTTGCCTGTTTTATGACTTTTGGAAAGTAAATTATGTATGTTCTCTTAAAACTATGCATGTGACATATGCATTACAATCCTGGGGACAGAAGCCTGTCCTCCTACCAGGCGTGTCAACCCGGTGGCAGATGGTTGAACGGTCTCAAATATAGCGTCGAGCAGTGAATAAGCAGCCACAGAAAAAGAAAAGTGATTGGTACTGTGCGCGAGGTGGCGATTTGTTGGACAGGGTGGGGGGGGGGTGGGGGGGGTGTGGGGGGGTGGGGGGGGGGGGGGGTGGGGGGGGGGGGGGGCGGGGGGGCGAGGCGCGGGGGGGGGGGAGGGGTGGGGGGGGGGGGGGGTGGGGGGGGGGGGGGGGAGGGGGGGTGGGGGGTGTTAGAAGGACAACTATTCGTTTAAAAAAAAAATCGCATTTAAAGCTTTTCGACGTGACAGCACCTTAATCTCCTCTCCCCACTAACTTGTAAGTTAAAGACTTTGTACTCAAAGGCTAGCGGAGATTCCCGTACACAGACAAACGGAATGCAAGGGGAAACCACTGTCTTACTGACTCTTGTACAGCCATAATCAGAACAACGTCTATAGGAAAAGAGAACGTCAATGGGGATTCCAGAGGTATCACCTCGTCCAAGGGAGAACATCATGTCCTAAAAGTGATAGACCAGCCATCGTCAAGCTACTATAAGCTAAATTATAATTAAACATAACCTTAGCCATACAAACGAGGAATGTCACTTACGCAGGATGGAAAATTAGAAAACATGAAGAGGAAAATGGAACGAATTAATGTATATTTATTAGGATTATGTGAAATCTGATATACCGGAGCAGGTAAAATGTCTTCTAATAACTACATAATATTTATTCATAAGGAAACTGAAGTGAAAGAAGAGTAGGCACACGTTTTTTTTTTTTATACAGAAAGAGCAAAACAGTAAAGTGTTATCGGGGAATATCAGACTGAGTCTTTTAGCTAAATTAATTCTACACCCACTACATTTTAATTTTCTACAAGTATATGCTCTAACAAAAAATAATACAGAAGATGAAATCGGCATACTCTACAATGAGTCATAACAGGTTGGGTACAGTAGTAATCTCATGAGATAACTGTTGCACTTGGAAGACGTCAATGTCTCATGAGATAACTGTTGCACTTGGAAGACGTCAATGCAAAGGTGGTATTGAAAAGCATGAAGGACGTAGCTAGTGGTTCGGGCCTAGCAGAAAGAAATGAGAAAAGCGATCAAAAGGATTGAGTAAGCGAGAGCATTCTCTTCAAGTACTATGCCTAATGGCGTAGGAGATCATGCCTCTTCCCAACTTCCTGTCTCCAGTACAATTTATCAATTCTGTTGTTGACTTCTTTCCATGCCACGATGTCAAACTGTTCAGTACTTTCTCTCTTTGTCTTTCCTTATATCTTTTTCCTTCAATCTTACCTGTTGTTACGATATATTTCAGCTTTCTTCCTCTCATTACGTGTCTAAAAAGTGGATTGCTTCTTTCTAACTTGTGAAATTAGTTTCCAAAGCGATAGAACATTTGGTAATATATTAGGATATACTTGGTTCAGATAACATCCTACCCGAGTATTGGCATCTCAAAGCCCAAGAAACAATGTTTATAATCGAACCGACTAAATTCTAGCATGTGATTTAGAAACATCTTGGTATCTGTGACAACTAGACCAGGTGCAGGGTGCAGCAGCAAACATGTCCCAATGATTGGAAAACTTGGTATACAACTGAAGAAAGTACAGATGGTTTAAACGTATTAAGCAATATAGCATTGCTTACATTACAACAATGAAATGAGGATTGTGTCAATTCATATATGATTGTACCCTTTTCAAAAAAATTATTCTCGGCCCCATGACGTGGTACGAGGATGCTTTCTATCACAAAAGTAAGATAATCTCTGCAAGTTTATATAACATCACTATATATATATATATATATATATATATATATATATATATATATATATATATATATATATATATATATATATATATATATATATATATATATATATATATATATATATATATATATATATATATATATATATATATATATATATAAAACATTATTAAGCATTTACTTTCTGAATTAGTCGGTGATTATATATATATATATATAATCACCGATTAATTCAGAAAGTGAATGCTTAGTGATGTTATCTGAACAGGAAATACCAGGTAATGCTCAAAAGTAACACATTTTTTTTTATAGTACTAAACTCTCCAAGAAATAAAATAAATAAATAACGCTTGCTTTTGCTGGTAGATTTTTAGCACTCAAAAGAAGAACCAAACAACAAAAGACGTGAAGATTGAAAAACGTTAGAACAAGCTAGGAATCTTAACCAGACGAACAACCTACTAACACCGACATAATTGAAAACTTTGAGACAGTTCGTGACCTGTAAGTGACAGGAAAATATAGAAGATACTTGATTGCACCGTTCAAATCGACAATGAAAATGTAAATGTCATATTTAATGGATCTACAGAAGATGCCAGACGACAGGACACCACAGAGAGCTGTCGCAGCCGGGATATGCTCCAGGGACGGGAATCGACGGAATAAAATAGGATAAGGTGGATGTGGTTGGGAGGAAGAATCCTGGTTTTAATTTTCCCCAGGGGTCACACTTCCGGGATACACCTTTTTCTTGATTGATCACACTGATTTTCGTATACCTATATTTATTTCTGAAAGTACTTACGGAAATGACGTGTCTACCATGATATATGTTATAGCCTACATAATTTATTTATCGCACAACTGGACCTATTATTATTATTAGTATTATTATCAATAACACCACTGATAATAAAACATATCAGCTATATCAGCAAGATGGCTGTATACCGCTCCACCGAGATCTTCCCAGTCTTGACGTACGGATGCGAGTCGAGTCATGTACGAGTCATGTGCAATGCCTACAACCCACAAAAGTATGATTCAAACCTCAGAAGTGAGGTATCTGAGAAAGGTGGTTGAAGTAGCAAAAAGAGACATGGTCCGCAACCAGACGATACGTCAAGGCCTTAAAACCCAACCCCTGCAGACCCAAGAAGAACAGTCCCAACTAAGATGGTTTGGCCATGTCTGCAGAATGGGAGAAGATCGGCTGCCACGGCAAGTATGGGAGGCTAAGAGCCAGGGATCCAGACCTCCAGGATGACCTATAGTCCGCTGGAAGGACAACATTAGACAATCTTTGAAGGACCGATGAAGACAGCCGATAGGATAGTATGGCGCTCTCTCTTCCAAATTTCTACACCTCACGGTAGAAGAGGAACGGCTAAGTAAGTAAGTAAGCTATATCATCTTCACACCAACAAATAAAAGCAGAAAATCTTGGTGTTTAATAAAGATACAATAAACTAAATTCTTAGAACCTAAGAATTTTTCTTCTTCGAACACTTTCATACGTCAACTTGAATATGTTCAAAGAAAGCAGTGGCCAGCCTGAGGTTGGCGGTATACTCATAGAGTTTCTCCAGAAATGCTACTGGTGAAAGTCGCATTTGCTGTATCTGTTCCTCACTTATTGGGCACCTTTGCAGCAGATGTTCAGCAGTCATGTATATATCTTTAGCTTGTTGAATAGATGGTATCCCAATCTATTTTGGTCTGTGCGGATGATGTAGATTACCACATGTTCAGTTCTGTTAAGCTGGTAATATGCATCATATTTCTTGTGACCTGGATGCTCTGCTTCCCACTTGTTCCTGAATCTGGTCCTCACAAATCTCTTGACCTCTCCATAAGTTATGCTTGTGTCAGGCTGAAGCAGCTTTATACTTCTCTTGTCCAATTTGTCAGCCTCTTCATTGCCATGAATGCTGCACTGTGATGGGATCCACTGTATCTCAGTTTTATTGGATCGCTGACATAGTTTTTGGTGCACTAATCTTAGGTCATCCAGATCTGCATTAGTCTGGCTCTTCGGCGCTGCAACTACTTACAGTGCATCTAAGAAGGTCATGTAACTAGGACACATGTACAGTTTCCTTAACAGGAGGTCGGGTAACTAATAGACAAAAATATAGTTTCCTAGACAGGAGGTCGGATAACTAATAGATGAATATACAATTTCCTAAACAGAATGTCATGTAACTAAACGGACACATATACAGTTTCCTAAACAGAAGGTCAGATAACTAAACGTACACATGTACAGTTTCCTAGACAGAAGCTCAGGTAAGAAACGGACGCATATGCAGTTTTCTAGACAGAAAGTAAGGTAACAAACAGACAAATATACAGTTACCTAGACAGTAGGTCAGGTAACAGATAGGTAAAAATTACTACTCTTCACGATAAAATCTTTGAGACAGTGAGTCAGGTAAGAGACAGGTAAAATTGTTACTGTACACGATACAGTTACCAAGACAGGAGGTCAAGTAACAAAAGACACAAAAGCAGTTTTCTAAAAAGAAGGTGAAGTAACAAACAGACAAATATACAATTTCTTATCTGAAGTCCTTGTTCTGGTATATCCTAGGTATAATAGATACAGAAAAATACATTTATAAAACAAACTTTCAGAAGAGAACTAGAGAAAGACTGCAGGGAAAAGGGGTGGGGGGGGGGGGGGGAGAAAATAATTAAAAGGTTTTAATAGATAGAAAAAGGGCAAACAGACTTTAACAGATAGCAAAAGGACAAATACGCTCGGCAAGTATATGTTGACGGCGTGTACTGCACTCGAGCAGAAAGGTGACGAACCAATCATATAAAGTTCATTAATGAAACGTAATAGATAAAATAAGGTGTTCAACCCATGATTGGTTATATGAAGGTACACATTGTCTTTATCTTTAGATACTATATTCAAATATTGTCAGTGTCTTACTGACAAAATACTACAGTTTAATTTATTCCGTTGCATATACCAATCGGGTAAAAATTATAATTGTACATTTTAAAAACTCTAGACATTCATACTTATCTTATCATAAACAAACAAATATATAAATAACCATTTAAAAAAAAAAACTGCATGTGTGCGTAAACACGCAAAATCAGCCTAAACAATAGGCACAGACAAAATTAACTTTTACCATCAAAATTAAAACAATTCTAAAATTATAATTAACAATTAATAAGATATAATTCTAATGTAATGCTGCCACAGACGTCACCATTTGCCAGTGATAAACATCCAATGACTGAATAACGCTTATAATTGTTAATACAAGCCGTCTAATAAGTGTATAAAGGTAAACATATTTGCATTGTGTTTTTTTAAATGTATATCTGAAAACAAAATGCTGTATACTCATTATATTTTAAAATAATAGCTGAAATAAATAGTAGCAAAATGTCAGATAATCACATATATTCAATGATATATTTTGTGGTTTGGTTGTTTCCCCTGAACAAAAAAAAAAGGATTACATCCTTTGACAAGAAGAAAGCAACGATTAATTATCTCTTTTCACAATTTTACTTAACAACCATTGTAAAGGAGTAAGCATACATTACAATTCTAATTTATAACTGTACAAATATGTAAAGTAAATTCGTTCAGAATTAACCAAATAGGTTCCAAGCCAGATCACCTGTCTTCTAAGTGTGCTGCCGATGCTGATCGGTTAAAAAGTTGGCTTTCATTCTTCCTCCATCATTATTTTCAAGAGTATACTTCTACCTTTTTCACCTTTCAACTCCCCAAGGAGCATAGGCCTTCAACAAACGTAAGTCTTCTAGTCCTGTACCATCCACTCAAGGTCTTCTTCATGCCCTTTATATCTGTCTCCATTTCTCTTCTCCGGTCTACTCTATCTCTCTTACCCTTGGGAAGCCAGACTACCAGTTAATGCTATCAACAAGTTTTCTCAGTGTGTGTCCTATACATCTCCAGCTTCTTTTTCTCATCTATTGTTCTACTTGCGCTTGTCTAGCTCTTGTCATCAGTCCCACATTAGTGATCTTGTCATCCCACTTAGCTCTTGTCATCAGTCCCACATTAGTGATTTTTTCATCCTACTTAGCTCTTGTCATCAGTCCCACAATAGTGATCTTGTCATCCCACTTAGCTCTTGTCATCAGTCATACATTAGTGATCTTTTCATCCCACTTAGCTCTTGTCATCAGTTCCACATTAGTGATCTTGTCATCCCACTTAGCTCTTGTCATCAGTTCCACATTAGTGATCTTGTCATCCCACTTAGCTCTTGTCGTCAGTCCCACGTTAGTGCTCTTGTCATCCCACTCAGCTCTTGTCATCAGTCCCACATTAGTGATCTTTTCATCACACTTAGCTCTTGTTATCGGTGCCACATTAGTGATCTTTTCGTCCCACTTAGCTCTTGTCATCAGTCCCACATTAGTGATCTTGTCATCCCACTTAGCTCTTGTTATCAGTTCCACATTAGTGATCTTTTCATCCCACTTAGCTCTTGTTATCAGTTCCACATTAGTGATCTTTTCATCCCACTTAGCTCTTGTCATTAGGCCTACATTAGTGATCTTTTCATCCCACTTAGCTCTTGTCATCAGTTCCACATTAGTGATCTTTTCATCCCACTTAGCTCTTGTCATCAGTCCCACATTAGTGATCTTTTCATCCCACTTAGCTCTTGTCATCAGTCCCACATTAGTGATCTTGTCATCCCACTTAGCTCTTGTCATCAGTCCCACCTTAGTGATCTTTTCATCCCACTTAGCTCTTGTTATCAGTTCCACATTAGTGATCTTTTCATCCCACTTAGCTCTTGTTATCAGTTCCACATTAGTGATCTTTTCATCCCACTTAGCTCTTGTCATTAGTCCCACATTAGTGATCTTTTCATCCTACTTAGCTCTTGTCATCAGTTCCACATTAGTGATCTTTTCATCCCACTTAGCTCTTGTTATCGGTTGCACATTAGTGATCTTGCCATACCACTTAGCTCTTGTCATCAGTCCCACATTAGTGATCTTTTCATCCCACTTAGCTCTTGTGATCAGTCCCACATTAGTGGTCTTGTCATCCCACTTAGCTCTTGTCATCAGTCCCACATTAGTGATCTTTTCACCCCCCACTTAGCTCTTGTCATCAGTCCCACATTAGTGATCTTTTCATCCCACTTAGCTCTTGTCATCAGTCCCACATTAGTGATCTTGTCATCCCACTTAGCTCTTGTCATCAGTTCCACATTAGTTATCTTGTCATCCCACTTAGCTCTTGTCATCAGTCCCACATTAGTGATCTTGTCATCCCACTTAGCTCTTGTCATCAGTTCCACATTAGTTATCTTTTCATCCCACTTAGCTCTTGTCATCAGTTCCACATTAGTTATCTTTTCATCCCACTTAGCTCTTGTCATCAGTTCCACATTAGTGATCTTGTCATCCCACTTAGCTCTTGTGATCAGTCCCACATTAGTGGTCTTGTCATCCCACTTAGCTCTTGTCATCAGTCCCACATTAGTGATCTTAGCTCTTGTCATGTCATTAGTGATCTTTTCATCCCACTTAGCTCTTGTCATCAGTCCCACATTAGTGATCTTGTCATCCCACTTAGCTCTTGTCATCAGTCCCACATTAGTGATCTTTTCATCCCACTTAGCTCTTGTCATCAGTCCCACATTAGTGATCTTGTCATCCCACTTAGCTCTTGTCATCATCCCACTTAGCTCTTGTTATCAGTCCCACATTAGTGATCTTTTCATCCCACTTAGCTCTTGTTATCAGTTCCACATTAGTGATCTTTTCATCCCACTTAGCTCTTGTCATCAGTTCCACATTAGTTATCTTGTCATCCCACTTAGCTCTTGTCATCAGTCCCACATTAGTGATCTTGTCATCCCACTTAGCTCTTGTCATCAGTTCCACATTAGTTATCTTTTCATCCCACTTAGCTCTTGTCATCAGTTCCACATTAGTTATCTTTTCATCCCACTTAGCTCTTGTCATCAGTTCCACATTAGTGATCTTGTCATCCCACTTAGCTCTTGTGATCAGTCCCACATTAGTGGTCTTGTCATCCCACTTAGCTCTTGTCATCAGTCCCACATTAGTGATCTTTTCACCCCCCACTTAGCTCTTGTCATCAGTCCCACATTAGTGATCTTTTCATCCCACTTAGCTCTTGTCATCAGTCCCACATTAGTGATCTTGTCATCCCACTTAGCTCTTGTCATCAGTTCCACATTAGTTATCTTTTCATCCCACTTAGCTCTTGTCATCAGTTCCACATTAGTGATCTTTTCATCCCACTTAGTTCTTGTTATCAGTCCCACATTAGTAATCTTTTCATCCCACTTAGCTCTTGTCATCAGTTCCACATTAGTGATCTTTTCATCCCACTTAGCTCTTGTCATCAGTCCCACATTAGTGATCTTGTCATCCCACTTAGCTCTTGTCATCAGTTCCACATTAGTTATCTTTTCATCCCACTTAGCTCTTGTTATCAGTTCCACATTAGTGATCTTTTCATCCCACTTAGCTCTTGTTATCAGTTCCACATTAGTGATCTTTTCATCCCACTTAACTCTTGTCATCAGTTCCCCATTAGTGATCTTTTCATCCCACTTAGCTCTTGTTATCAGTCCCACATTAGTGATCTTTTCATCCCACTTAGCTCTTGTTATCAGTTCCACATTAGTGATCTTTTCATCCCACTTAGCTCTTGTCATCAATTCCACATTAGTGATCTGTTCATCCCACTTAGCTCTTGTCATCAGTTCCACATTAGTAATTTTTTCACCCCACTTAGCTCTTGTCATCAGTTCCACCTTAGTGATCTGTTCATCCCACTTAGCTCTTGTCATCAGTTCCACATTAGTGATCTGTTCCTCCCACTTAGCTCTTGTCATCAGTTCCACATTAGTGATCTGTTCATCCCACTTCAAGGGTATACTGTATAGTTTTGAAAATAAAACTCTCAGCATTGAATTAACAGCACCCATTATTTTTTTTTTTAAATAGGGTGGGTCTAAACAACAAACATGGACAGTCAATGAAAACAGATGTATAAAAAACGGACACGATTTTGACATTTCAAGAGGAAGGAATATTCTAAAATAACAAAACAATGTTTGTGACAAACAAACAACAGCCGACGTGTTAAAACATTTCATACATGCTTAAAAACAAAGATAATGAAAACAAAACAAACAAAAAAATTAATGAAATTAGTTAAGAAATGACGACTTTATCATTCCACGTCTTGTACTAAAATGTGCGTGACAGAAAATACAAAATGGGGGTTTTGTGGAGTGGTGGACATGGAATGTTTATTTGGATTATTATTACAAGCAAAGATAGAAAAGATAAAAAAAATAAAAATTCACCAAAGAAATGAATCAACGGCTCTGTGGACAATCAGATAATATAAGCGCGCGCGCGCGCGCAAGCACACACACACACAAGTGAAAATAATTTGTAAACTAGATAATGAAACGGCTAAGCTAGTAACTTGTGGAAATGATCAAAACGAACAAAATGCAGTCGGTAAACATGCTTCTACTCACAATGAAAACATTCCCATAGACAATGTTGTAAATCTATAGTACTTCAAAAAGACATTTACAGGGCTGAAAAGGAGCCATATTAAGTTTGATAACTAAATTACCTGTGATATAACACTTATTTACGAATCTGCTAACTTGTAATCTTCTTTTCGTAAAATGTCAGTTCCGCAATTTTAAAGCTAAAATGGTTCCGTCTTTTCCTTTCATATTGTTAACTTCATCGAAGCTTGTAATACTTCCGCATTATATTTTTTGGGTGCAGCTTTCACTTCATTGTACACGTGCTTTATCCAGATGTAAAGTTGAAAGGTCAAAGTGGTTTGAGGACTCGTTTCTACAGGAATAGTTACCGGGTTTGAACCCTGCTTGCGTAATGCTTTCGTCTACCCAGCTGTAAATGGGAAATTGACTTTGCTCTTGAGTGAGGTACGGCAAAACCGGCCACACCTTTTCAAATTAGCTAAGACCTAGTATAGTGTAGCATTTAACGCTTCACTCCCGTTACTTTAAATTTTAAGGTTAACTCTTTTACTACCAGCACACGTTATTTTGGCGTTGGTCATTGTCTTATCAGGACGACATACCGACATTACGGCTTTTTTGTTTGTTTGTTACTCAAAGAGTTAATTATTAAGAACATACAATGATAACGCGATGAAAAAAAATGTTTGTGTAGATTCATAGAATAATCTTCATTAGTGTTAAAGAGTAGCGGATAGCGAAACGGGACTAGCTAAGCTTCTAAAGCCACTGGCACAAATCTGTATGTAAGAAAATAGTAAATATACTTAGCCGACATTTTTCTGCCTTGCGGTACGAGATCATAAACCGCATGTACATCTATTATTTATGAATTTTTTTTTTTTTTTTTATGGTGGACTTTCAGTCTTCACGTATTAAGGCAGTGAGATAGTTATTTAATAATTATTACAGTCATATTTACACCACCGATTTTCCTGGAACGGATGGTCCGTTAACTCTTTTAATCCGGACAAAATTACAAGAGAGAAATGGAAATTCCCGCAGCCGCTAGTGCATGGCAACCAAGAATGTTAACACTGTAGTTTTTGGTGGCTATTTTTAGATCAGTGGTGCTATTATTAGCTTATTTTGCTACAGTTTACTACAGGCATGACTGGAGCCTTGTTTATTCTCCAGGGTCACTTAAGACACAAAGAGAGAATATGTCTACTGCCCGCTTAGGCGTGTCGTACAAGGCCACTGATATGAAGTTGTGCAGGGGACTACAAAACCAATTACTACAGAAACTAGAACCGTTGGGAAAACAAAAACAACAAAAAAACTGAATCAAAGTATTTCTGTGCGGAGGCTTTGTGATATCTATGGTATAGCTTTATCAGATGCGTCATCTATACTAAAGTGTTTCACTGAATCGTTTAATTCACATTTAGTTAATAATTCTACTTCATTGATACTAATGAACTTGTACATCATTTACACTAATGTATCTGTATTTCATTTCATTTACATTCAATATTTGTTTACCTTAAGTATCTAGAAGTCATGGTGCTTTAGAGACGAGGGAAGTGTATAGTTAGTGGGTCAGAGCTGAACTGTTGAATTATTATTAATACATGACCTCTGTTGATCCGTCTGATAATTCGGCAAGACTTGGGAACCAAGGATGCCGAACGTTCGGTGGTGTACATTTAATGGCCCTTTGGATGAAAGATTTAACAGATAAACCTGGTAAATTATATACAGTTTATGGCTCCTTTTCACGACAATCATAATGACGGAACAAACCAGAAGAATTATTTCGTGCAGAACTAAAACAAAGACTGGCAACCTGGAAGAGTTTTGTAGGAGAAGGCAGAAGACATCGCTGATCTTCATATCGTCTAGACTGCAGCAAGAGCAACGAATCTAGAAAGTCTGGAGCCTGGAGTAAGACGATGAGATTAACTTTAGTCTTAAGTTACTGCAGGTAACAGGTGTTAATGTCACAGCAGCCAATACGAACTGAGATCATGGGAGATAACCTGTGTATAGGGCAGATACCTATAAATACATAGTCGATAACTACAGTTCCACTCACTTTATGTCAAGGGGAATAACTTGAGTGTATGTCATAGAATGTAAAAATCAGGTCAGGAATGATGAGCGTAGAATTATACAGGAAACATAAAATCAGATTAAAATTATCAATTTTATAGCATGTTGGCACATAAATGTCGAGATATTGTTGAAGAAAAAAAAAAACGTTTTTCAAAGACATAGTAATGGTAAAAAGAAAGTACTGATGACGGAAAATTTACTACAATATTAATGATATTAGCCTGAGATTACCGAAGAATCGAACAACCTAACACACAATATACCCCAATTATAACCAACTTTCAGGTTGAACAGGGTATTACAGCAACACAGTAGACGAAAACAACAACAACAACAAAGAATCGAACACACAATATACCCCAATTATAGCCAACTTTCAGGTTGAACAGGGTATTACAGCAACATAGTAGACAAACGAACGAACGAACATTATTTAATTTAATAAAACAACTGATATAATAAGATATAAAAGTCGCTTACATTTGAAAATGCGCCCTAATATAACCGACTAGAATAAACGAGACGCGCCTCGCCAAAACGAATCAAAATTTTATTTTTAAAAAAAAAGAAAAAGTTTTTTGACGCCTATGTTAAATATTTCATCTTACGTGAACACGTTTTTCCAGGCTGGGTCTGTTCGTTTGCGTTGAAAACACGCATTTGCGTGGCTAAAATCATGTTCAGTCATGTATGAACTTAAGACTTGCTGCATGTCTTTGTCTTTTGAAGTAAGAAAGAGAGTTCTTCAATGTTATATAGAACCAATCCTGACATATGGGAGTGAGACATGCACAATTCGTAAACAAGCAGAGAAGGCACTAGAGACCACACATATGTTGTTTTACAGAAGAATGTTAAAAATACCATGGACAGCCAAAAAGAGTAATGAGGATGTACTGAAAGAGGCCAATGCACAAAGGAAACTTATTTCACAAGTTAGAAAGAAGCAATCCAGTTTTATTGGGCATGTTATGAGACGAGGAAAGCAGGAATATATCATAACAACAAGTAAGATTGAATGAAAAAGAGATAGGGGAAGACAAAGAGAGCAAATGCTGGACAGTTCGACATCGTGGCATGAACAGAAGTCAACACCAGAATTGATATAGGAAGTACTGGAGAGACATGATATCCTACGCCACAAGGCAAAGCACTTGAAGAAGAAGAAGACGCACTTAAGAATGTAAGTAGAAATAGCTCAACTGATGCACTAAGCTTGAGGTATTATGTAGCAGTATTTATAATGCTCCAGTAGTCACAGAGGCTTTTATTGTTCAACAATAATTTAGTTTCGAGATCCACGCATTAATGAGTTCACCTTGTAGGTTAAATTAAATTACTACATTTTCTAATCCTACTTTTAAACGTAACAACCCAGGCAGGAACATGCGTTTTCTCCAGATCTTCAGAAGGTACTTGAAAGTCTTCGAGCTGAGTTCCCGCAAGATATGAACAAATATTTAACCGCCACAAGAACACTTGCATAAAACTTAAGTCACAGCCTGTTAAAGCGCTCTTCTCTCACGGCACAGTTACTAGGTTCGGGGAGCAAAACCTGGTAGCGTCATGCTTCACTCTACCCAACTGTAAATGGATACCTGACTCTGTTCTTGAGTTAGGGAAGACAAAGGCAGACAGAAAAGGAAGCTGGTCACTTCTTCTCGTTTAAAAAAAGCTTGGTCTTGTAATGTGAAGACTCTAACACTTCACTCCCCTACGGAAGTTTATGCTATCGGACAACCGTTACCTAGGTGATGGAGGGGAAAAGACAAAGAACTTTTAAGCTTGGGAAATTTCCGAATAGCAATCTCTCGCCGGTGTGTAAAGGGGTATTAACCACAGGATTAACGGTACGTTCTCCTCGTTCACGGTAAAAACTCACGAACTTGCTTATTAAAATTAACTTTATTTAAGAACTGCATAAGATAGGGTCACAATTATTTCTTTAAAAATAATAAATAGTTTGGTAAAAATATCACTGTGATTAAATGTTCCACATATTTGCAACGGAATGTGGACAGCTACCTCAGCCTGATACAAGCATAATTTATGAAGAAGCAAAGAGTTTTATCAGAACCAGAAAGATAAACAAATCTCCTTTCAGCGGGCGTGCTAGGTCTTAGCCGCCTTTAGGGACGAACCCAGTTTTTATATTTATTTTTATTTAGATTCTTGCGTGCCCTACGTAACACTCACTTTTTGTCCTTTCCCTGACGAAGGCCTTGTGGCTGCAGCGTTGGCTATTTTCACCTTTTTTTCATACTCATCTTGTGTATCATTACAACGGTTAAAGTCGAGGCTATAAACTATACGCTTTGCAGATTTCACAAGTCAGTAGCGATACTGTATTTTGCTCCTGTGTTTTATATCTTCTTCGTTCGTGATCAGACTTCTACATTAATGACTCTAATAAAATAAAGGCAGTAGTCAGCTCAGGGTGTATTGTATAAGACACCATTACATCTTAGTTTTGTTTTTTGTTAATTACAGTACTGGTTTTAATAAATACTCGAAAAATATTATTTTAGCTTGTATTGTCACTGATAGTGCAAATTATTAAAAAGAAAAGTTCATCTTGTCAATCAAATCTAGTTAGAGTTTAAAACGCTCTGAAAACAAAAACCCTACAAAACATAATAGTAAGCAACGATCACGTGACCAGCCATAACGTGACGTAGCTATGTTTTGCTCTTTCTGCTGTACGTCCGGATGACGGTACTAATTCTGTGATCATTTTATTCCTTCCCTTTCCATTCCATTCCGTTCCTTTCCATTCCATTCCGTTCCTTTCCATTCCATTCCAATTTCATTGCATCTTTGTAGTCAAACTTATCATGACTTCTGGCCAAGGCACCATTAAATGACTTATAGGTCTGCATTCTCTTTTAAAGGGTTGGTCAATTTAGCTTTCACATTGCAATTAACGCCTTTGCCTTACTTTCCGGAAAAACGCAATGAAAATAATGCAAGGCATGCGTGTTTTTTAAATTATTGTTCAATTTAGCTTTGGCGGTGCAGTTACGTCGTTGTCTTATTTTTTCAAGATACGCTTGAGAGATTTTATCCATTGTTGGCTACGTTTCGGTATGACACAGTCTATAGGGTATTTTAACAGCGAATGGCTCATTAAATCTGTCGAGTTTCACCATCTTCGTGGGACCATGCTGCATGGGCAACACAGCTTGACCTCTTTACCCGAGCGCCCAACCTCACGTCGGCCGGGACATTGTCTTGGGGGCGCGTTCCTTTGGTCAGTAACGACTAAAAGGGATACTACTAGTACAAAGAGTGTATTGTACATTGTCTGTGGTCCCTGTCGTTGAAGACAAGATATGAGATTTGGTTTTCGAAAGTTTTACTTTTTTAAAAATTTTACGATGCGCAACTGGAAACAATATTTGAAAAAAACAACCCATAAACGCAATAAACAATCAACTGATAATACAATCAGATCAAACCGTATCTCGCAGCAAAAATGGGTTTTCTTTCGTTCAAAGAATTTCTCTGAGCTGGAGATAAAAATGACAGGGATGAGGGAAGACATGGAAAGATCTTGAGCTGATGGCACGGGACAGGAAGACTTAGCGTCAGTTTGTTGAAGACCTATGCTCCTACGGGAGCTGAAACGTGAAAGAGAGAGAAGAATATCACTACCCCGTGTCCTGGGTGGTATCTGGGAATTTAAAAGGCAGAACAGAACTTCTGCTCCCTCAGGTGTGTCGTTAGAAATGAATAATATGAGATAACTAGTGTAAAAGCCCGTCATAAGACGGGAATTAAATTCAAAAGCACCAATACCTAACGGCAATTTTACTTATTCAAAAGTATTTAAAACAAACCACTGTGCATCACCACAGTACACGAACTACGTAGCAGCAGCGAGGATCCAAATGTGTGTATACCGGATCACACATTCTATAAATATATTTTTGTGCACACCGTCATTTTCACATTCTTCTTTGGTAAGTGTTACTATTTTCGGGAGAGTACATATAAGGGAAACAATACAATTAATGTCTAACTTTCAACCAAAGTTGCATCCCTTAGCGTTACGCACTGACAGAAAAAGCTGGGATTTTATATATAAGATACATGGGGCTGGTAACCTCATTATGTAAAACAACTTGTTACAGACACCACCCGCTGTAAGAGCACATTAATGCTTTAGTGCAGGCTTCCTGCAAGGAGACAGTAATGTCAGTTTCTGCATGGGGATATAATCCTCATTACGTGATAGAAACTCCTACAAAAAGCGTCAAGTAAGAGCGTATGAAAGCCTTGGTGCGGACTGTCTGCACAGGACCATCTGTAAGTGATGACTCCAAACTCCATAGGGAGTGAACAAGGAAGTGAATGATTAGTCACTCTTTGGATATGATTGGCCACTCTTCAGATATGACTGGCCCCTCTTCATATATGATTGGCCCCTCTTCAGATATGATTGGCCCCTCTTCAGATATGACTATCTGTAGTGAAATTGACAGAGATACAACGGTAAAATACTCCAAAGATAACATTTAAGGATAAAAAAACATAATGCGTAAGCTGCTGATGTACATGATCGCCTAGACCGCGGGTCATCATCCTCTATAAATTTTGCCTTGCTAGACAGGAGGGGAACGGAGGATCAAAAAGAAAAAAATATGACTGGAAAGATTGCGTAGCAAGGCTAAAGAGACGCAATTGGGGGGGGGGGGGGGGGGGAAATGGATGAAAGTAAAAAAATTCAAGTCCCCCAAATTGACACGAGGTACGGAATTGGACGTTTTGCGATACCAAGCCTTGATTTGAATTCAGCGGCTAAAACGCAGATGTTAGGAATATTACAAAAATTTAAAAAGTAATTTTTCTTAATATTAATGTTAGGAATATAAAAATTAGCTGGCCGGATGGCCTATTCTGAGCAGTGAACTAATATGTTCTTAATTTTACAAACGGATAGATAATATTGAAGATAATGACAAAAGACAGTGTAGTTCACATCATCGCTAGACTATATTGAATCTAAAAGTGTCACAATTTGCACACAAAAACACGACCTTGGGAACAGGTGTTCAAAGTTACTTATTATGGAGGAGAGGGTTTTTGAGCGGTAGCTGTGTCTAAATATAACTTTTTACGACAAAATTTTAAGGGGAGAGAAAGATTGCTTCAAAAATCAAGCACATTTTTTTTTAGAAACACTAGTAGAGACGGACAGACTAACAGATAACCATCCATACTTGACTGAAGCATGACTGAAATGACTTTAGTGTAGAAATTTGAAATTTAAAATAAACCTCGGCAGTGATTGGCCACAGACAATCATATCATTAGCGCTCAGAGCGCATTTGGGGTCATTCTTCAATAATTGTTCAGTGTTAGACACAGATTTTAAAGTGTGGTGTTTTCCCATATGAAAGACAGTGAATAAATTTAGGGACGCCATACTATAGCCAGCAGCTCAGCTGAGTTTTGCTAGCAATTCTGTGTTATGTATTCATAATCTGGTAAGATTGAAATTATTTCTTTATATATTTTGAATATTGTTTCATGTTCGAGTGATTTGATACTGCCATATCAAAATCTAGCCTTACAAACAAGTAGGGAGTTGCTCTAGACCCCCCGCCCAAGTCAGGGTCTAGGGACCAACAAGGTACATAAACTACAGCAAGGATTATGCAAGATATATCAAGCGTTGAAACAGATTACCTATCTTCTTTTAGGGCCGACAACTAATAATAAATATTTTTCAGAATCTATAGTCTGGGAGGATCTATCTGATGTAAACCCACCATGGTAACTGTGCTGTTTGGTCAGAGAGATCTGACCTGTCTGTATGATGTGGTTGTTGTGTCAGTGTGGTGTCCAGACGTGGGTATAGAATAGATTTTGACACATAGCCCATACTTTGATTGCAGAGCTGTGAGTTTCTATCGACAACAAAGCAGAGTCTATTCGGTGGGTGACTTTACTCGAGTGTATCTGTGCAGTTCTTGTGACAGAGACCACCATTATTGCCCGCCAGCACGGAGAGGTGGGACCGCAAGTTTTCAGCACCAGAGCTACAAAAAGATGAGTGAGCCTCTGGTCTGCTGGACATTCACCAACTATTGGTAGTGACTAATATCCCCATAAAAATTCCCACCTTTTTCTGGACACTGTGTAGTCAATATAGACAGGTGTGATGAGGCCACCCCAACAGCACAAACAGTAACTATCCTCCCAAAGAGATGACTACTCGAACATTTTAATAAAACTAACTAGTCTAGTACTTAAATATGTACACTCTTGAATTTATTATGTAACATTCCATGCATACTTTTCATAAATTTTAAATCCTTCTTTTTAAAACAAGTTCTGGTCACATAAAACTTGATCCAGAAAAAATAAATGTAATATAATTATAATATAAACTTAATACACGTGAGATAGTTCAATATATTTTAACACAAGTTAAACTTATTAGTCTACTTAAATGTCTGTGCGTGTAGTTATAACTTACACACCACATTACACATCATTACCCTAGACACTTTACGTAGCCACATTCTTTAAGAAATAAAAATTAAGTGTGAGGTCGTAGTGGTAGCAAGAAAGGCCTTCTGACAATTCTCAACTACATTTTATCTCAGGAGCCTTCACAGCTGGCCTCATACAATTGTACATGTTTTAGTAATATGACACCCATGGGGTAATCTACAATTACCATCTATCAAGATCATACTAATATGCATTGGGGTTTGTCCCTAGGGTTAATTTTGCCTATTGTATGTAATATTAGGGGATTTCTGGTGGGAGAAATAGCAGTTAATGACAACCCTAGGGTAGATTCTTTTCAATTTTAAATGAGTTTGGTTTAGATGGTAAGAATTTTCCTTCGTGTTACAACAGGGAGAAGGAGATTCTGAAGTAAGAGTAGTTGGGAAGAGAAGGGTGATCAGTAAGGACTGTAAAATGTTTTATCGTGGTAGTTTCTGGGTATGACCTGGAAAATTAGAATGAGGATGATAGTTAGAAATTGGTTGATTATCTGTCATAAGCATCAGAGAAGAACAAGCTGTAGTTTCACTGTGGTTTGTCCGATCATGTAGGATATTATGCTAAAAAATTGTTTTAGTAATTATATTGTCTAGTGGAGAGGCAGTGGTGGCTGGTATCTGGCAGATTCGTGATTTAGATCAGAAGGCTAGTGAAAGTCTACTGGTAGTATCGCGTTCCCTCCATTTTGTGGATATTTACTTACAGGTGTGCTTTTCAAAAAATATGTGAATATACGGGCTCAATAGCGTATGACAATGGCAAGATGATGTTGATCTAAGCTGGGATGAACTTGGATGTTTACAGGCAAAAAGGTGAAACAGGCGAATATTGAAAGGTGGGCTACTGGGTTTGGAATGGGGATTTGAGGAGTTTAGCTGTGAAGTGGTCGAAAGTTTTACCACCCAATGAATGAGGTTAGTTTGACAATGGAAAAATACCTGGGGACATCTTGAATTTTCGGAATGAGGGTAAGCATATTTAAGTGAAGGGACAATCCCGAGGCAGCAATAAAATTTGGTCATCTCAGAAGAAAGAGGGTTCCAATAAATGCCCTGAGGACTGATTAGAGCTATGAAATTTTAAACGAGCTTGTGGCAGTCTTGAACGGCAAGAAGGAAGGAAAGTTGACTGTTTTCAAATATTTAAAGGGAGGCAGGAATGGATAAATCAATGGATAATAATCCGATACTAGAATAGAACTGCTCAGCTAGGGAGGTCGGGAAGTTGATTAATGGCCGATGACAAGCGTTATAGGGAGGCGAGCGATCATTGAGGATATACATACCAAATTACGTCTGACCTGATAGGGAGCGTGGAATGTACAGGAGGGGATGTGAAGTTACGTGTGAATGAGTTGGGCAAGCTCCTGGAAAATCATTGGTAGCACAGCACACTTTCGAGATGGCATCAGTGATAACTACAAGAACAGTCTATTGGGGAGCAATTCAAACTATCGCAAGCATAAGAGGGGTTTCTCATTTAAGAGTCCAATGGTCCATTGTTGATATTAGGCAAACGACGATGGACATATAGGGGGGTACCCTGGGAACGTTTTGATAGGTTATATTAGCTTTACTTAGCATTGTATGGGTTAGAGTTAGAGAGAGGTGGATGTTAAATTCGTGCTCATCACAGGGGATTGGTGTTGCACCTTCTTACATGATAGTATTTGCGCATAGCAATGATACAGGGAGGAAAGAAAAGAGCAGCTCCGCTCGGATGAGAGAGCAAGATTAGGTATAATGTTAAATCAGTGCGGGGCTTTGTTATTAAGAGTACGAGTGAGGAGAATGGTGGAATTGTTTATTCCGTAGAGATATTTAGAAATTGTCCAAACTGTTGTGTCATGGGGGGACATTTTCCTCGACCACAATTCTCTGCTCTGAATACGAATACCTGATTTTTTGGGAGAGTAAGGGATGGGATGGCTCTTGGGGAAAGGACCCACTAGATCTTAATTTAAATTGATAATGAATGGATGCACTTCTCACATTGTAAACCACAGACTGGAGGAAGATGTCCATGGGCTATCCAGACATGAGGAATGTGAAATAATTATCTCATGGTAATCTATTAGGTTGCAGATGGTAGGTTGGGGGATATTTTTAATTTTTTTTTTTTTTTTTTTTTATTTTTTTAAATGTTGCTGAGAGGTTTCTGGCTAAGCGCAGGTCAAGACGGTATATGGGGGGCACAGATTCTAATCGATTTATTTGTTTAGTTTAGACTCTGTTAGTCTTTCTTTTTATTACAAGCTCACACTAGCTTATACTTTAATATATTTTGTAATAATAGAGAGCATGTGGAAATAAAGGGATTATAGGAACTCACAATTTATTCGAGACAGCAAATGCTTATATACCAATGAAAGTAAAATGTCTTATCGCTGACCAGAATCTCCACCTGATTCTGATGTCCATTAATTGTTCTAGGATATGGAGGATTTACAGATTTTGATAATAGGTTTATTTAGATGGCGTGCACCTTTTTATTGACGGGACCTTGCTTGGATGATACACCTGTTTCTCCAGATCTTTTCGCTGCGTAGATAGGTATACCTGGACTTTACACTGGGCCGCTTGGTTTTCCTTCGTCTGGCACAGGACTGGTCAACTCAGACTTTGATTTGTGTTTGGGTTGAAAGAATGTTTATAGCCCGCGAATACATTATTCATGGTTCAGGGGTGATACCCCCCACGAGGATTGTAGAGGCGACTGTACAGAGGTGGGTTTGGAGTGTCATCGTCCACCTATACGTGAATTGCCTTTATGATACAGGTTTGGATTTTGATTCAGTTGTTGAAGTCTTAGCCTATTGTCGGAAACACTCAACGTCAGTACTCTACGCACCATGTTGCAAATAAGTTGTAAAAAGGGATAATATACAAGGATGTTTGACGCGACTAAGGATCCATTATCCCACTCTAATGTGACATACTTCCCATCGGCAAGGGATAACGGTGAAACAATTATAACATTATAAAAAAACAAAAATCAAAGCTAACAATAAAATAATCTAAAATGAACCAATCTACCCGCTCTGATATTGGGGTGAGTAAGGTCAAAACTATCTTTAAGATCCGAGAAGACCCTGGAAATAATGATCATGTGCGGAGATCAATATAGTGCATTTTACCATTATATCAAAGAAGAAGCGTATTCTACATTTCTAAGTCGGCGTTTGAACCTATAAATGATCATCTGTGTGAGATGAGTCTATTATCATGTGCGCAAGGGCTGAGGATCTTGGAGCACTCAAGCCATGGTATGATAACCAAATCTTCCCTTGCCATGCAAATGGACGCTGTAGGACACCGTCGATTCTTTTGGGGGAATCATTTCAGATGATCACTGACCATTTACAGGCCTCGTCTATACGGGACATTGGTCCCACGCGAAGATAGGAGAAAAAATTCTAGTGGATCACATCCATAGATTGGTTCTTCCAGATTTCATATGTAGTAGAGCGAAGTGATCGGTAACTCGAGGTACATCGCGACTTCCTTCAGGGGGGATTTTTGGTCACAAGTGGGATCAGCGCGCAACCGGGCCAGCGTATAGCTTGGGGTTCAGTGTGGGGACTTCTTGACATAAGTAAAAATCTTATACAGGAGGGATAGGTAAAAAGATATGTCGCAAATCCGGGCCCACGAATGTCAGTTTGGGTAGCTTACCAACTTAGCAATGAAATGGGCTATCCTGTAGAACGGTGCTTTATCGGGGTCAATTGTGGCATTTGTGGGTTAAAATGTGGGGGATCCCTGAGTATTTGGTCATGGTTCACTTGCTGCCATTATTGTCTGGAAGCCTCTCTATATATGTATATGTGGACAAAGTACGGTATATGGAATCACAAGTTGAAAATCCATTTTCCTTGACTGCATGGTCGGACGTTTTGTTTCATGTGGGAGAGAGGCACGGTTTAGCCCAAATGCCTTCAATATGATGTGCACATAAAACATGGTACCGCCACCGAGGGCAATCCTAATACGTTAGGCAACGTATTTACCATATTTCTTAGGATTTCACACGGGATCAAAAATCTTGTCGGAGGGGTAATGGTTCACCGGGTGATTTCACACTTGGGGAGGACTATCGGATCGGAAGTTATTTTATTGGCCAGACTGACTTTTAAAGCGTTGTGGTCACTACATTCATTGTAGTCATGGGTACCAATGGGTCCCACGATGGGGGGAAATGCCCAACGGGTCCAGGGTACGGAAGGTTCAAACGGTGTACTGGTTCATTTCTATTACCTGAGAAAGCTGTGTGCAGTTGTGGCGAAAAAACTGTTTCTTTGAGATCTGTGGGGAGGTTCATAATTCCTGCCCGCCGCATTGTTTCGTCCGGGGAACAAAACAACGCAGAGGATGGCACGGTAGTTGTTACGGGCTCCACGGTAGTTCAAGACCGTGGATGGCTACCGTCATAACTCGTTTTCTGACTTCGATTTGTAAAGAGGCCTATTAGAATTGAGGCCTCTATTAGATTTGTTGCTGTTATTTTTTCAAGATGACATGTTGAACTTTCGCTATTAAGGATCCTTGGACTGATAGTGTAGGAGGTTGTTGAAAAGAGGGGGGACAGGTTGATACTGCATGCGTTATCTCTTTCACCGTGAAACGACTACTGATCCATCGTAGGTTGAAAGTTTGCTGCGTTTGGAAAAACGCGGCCACTATGATAATTTGGAAAATATACACATAGACCAAGGAATGAAATACATTGCAGAGGCTATCATTTCTAATTGGAGTATGGGCAAAGGATCAGGGAATACTGGCTCAAGTCGGAAGAACGGATGCCTGTTCTGCTTTTACTACGTCGGAAGCCAGTATTGTTATTTTTCACATAATTGGTTGGCAACAGTGTCCTATTATACGGTTCGGTAGAGGAAAAATGGTGTCTAGATACATATACTATAAAATTGTCTCCCCAAATAACGGGGCGCTAGGAAAAAGTTTATCAATTGTAAAACACGGTTTAATATGATACGTATCATGGATGACAGATCATCATCGCCATGGCGTATTATGCACACCTCACCCTTATTGACCTGGCTGATTGGAATTTACTCTCAGAATGGCAAAATGAGTACAACACACTCACCTCAAATGACATCTCCAATTTTTACATACCTCTTGTGAATCACCCGATTCCATGCCATCAGGTAGATTAGTTACGATCAGTAAGGCTTACCTCCGGTACGTAAAAATCAGATGTGGAGTAGGAGAGCGGGTTCATACAAGTTCTGGAGGTTAATCATACAGATGGTATGTACTTAACAGTATCGACTTATTTACCAGGGCCCATACCAAAGTATGGTAGGCATACAGTATGCACATGAAATCTCCTGGGGTGTGAAGTTGACATCAGAAACATTGCAGGGCCTGTATGTTGAGCACATTCGTTAGGGCTTTTAGTTCGAGTTCGCGAAGACGAAGAAGGGCACATTAAAGGAAGAAATAGATTTAATAGGTCGTAATTGGATGACATGGAGGGACCGGGATTTATGGATTCGCAATCAGTGATTACTTATCTTTTAGTTTCTAGCTGTCTCAGTTTTGTTGTTGAAGAAACAAGGTATCAACTCTTGCGGGTAAACAGTGGGACATGTGAAATTGAATTACAGGAAAAGATTAGTGCAAATTGCTGTGTCATCAGCTACGGACAAAGTGGATCCGCGTTAACTCAGAAACAAAATAGTCTATTTTCGACATCGACGGTCGGGGACTTCCAACCAGGAAAATACCGGACTTCTTGAAAAAAGTGTGAATCATTAGTTATAATGCCGCTATCCTATTTGTACAAAGGTCAAGTACTCCGTACAGTTCCCTGTGAAGCCTGAAGTTGAGACCCTTATTGGGCTTTTAGCCATTCCGTTGATACATTATGTGATTCATTATGTTTGATTTCATGTATGCTACCACTTCGGAACTTGATAATGCTCCGTCGGTTTCTGGTGCATTGGCTCGATGCCGAATTAATTGTTGGGAACCCGCATGGAATATAATCACCAGGTACTGCATCGAACTTATTCCTTGGTTGATCTATACATTCGTCGCCAACTGAGGACCAATTTGATCTAAAAGATATCACATTAGAAGCTAATGGTAAGCATTGTTGTCACCATCGATTAGTCCACTCTTAGGGAGAGCGACAACTTAAATGCTAGGACAGAATTAAAACATAATTTTATGTATTGGATGCGAAAGAAGTATGGAATTCTTGGGGTCAATCATGTAATATAGCCCGGATATATTTGACCACCCTGTGATCCTAAGCCTACTGAGAGATAAAACCTTGGAGAAACCGCAACCGCATCTGAGCAGCACCCTAGGGCCGCGCACAAAACTAAGAAGGACGAAATCCAGATTGCTGGTACTTACTATTCCGTGTGTCGGTTTAGTGGTCTGGGGAATTTCGTTTATGCAGAAATTACATATCAAAAAATTTAAATAACGGACATTTTTGTGCGTTCCTTCTGTACTTGATCTGACTCGCACAAGGAGACTTCTTCCAGATTGTGTTATCTAGTACGTTATTTGGAGTCTGGACAAAACAAATGATCGAGATTGGTTAAGCGTTCCAAGTATGGTTTAAGAGGAAAATAACCTTACTACTAAGAATAAGCCGTTTTTTCCAAACTGCCTGATTTGACACAGGACTTTGTCTTAAGAACCGATGAACAGTAATTATGTAGGCACCTCGTGGATGGGGCTTTGTTGCTATATGCAGTAATCATCTTCTTACCTGATGGGGATTCCTTACCTTAAAACCAGTCGCTTTTAGCAAGCGCGGTAAAATTGAGATAAATATAGGCGGAACATGGTCTATGTCTTCTACACTCATGATGGCCAGATAGTACTTAAAAATAGGGAATCCAATTACGTTTAGCAATAATCTGGGCTAAATAGAGTAAGTTTCAGAAAATTCTATCTGTATGGTAGGACTTTTGTGGTGGAGACGGATCATCAGCCTCTCGTGTTCTTGTCTCAGGCTAAGCATGAAAAACGCATGATTGTGAGGTGGTTTCTTTATTGTTCAACACCGTATCAGTTCTGTTTCCAATTTTTTCCCAGGCATAATTGACATGTCGGATGCAGTTTTCCTCAGTTCGGCTCCCCTTGTGTTCTATAAAATTAGAGTTAAGTTGGCGTCGTGAGGAGTAATTTTTACCTCTGTATGTGTATCACGCTGGTTTTTGGAACTTGCTCATAGGCTTGTTTTCAAGTGGGAGGAGATGTGTTGTGCATTTGACAGATGATACAACGGTTAAAATTACTCCAAAGATTTCATTTAAGGATAAATAAATACCATAATGCGTATGCATGCTGATGTACTTGATCGCCTAGTAACTCGAGGGTCATTCATTCCTCGATAAATTTTGCCCCTAGCTAGACAGGAGGGGAACGGTCGAGGATCAAAAAAGGAAAAAATATGACTGGAAAGATTGCGTAGCAAGGCTAAAGAGACGCAATTGGGGGGGGGGGGGGGAAATGGATGAAAGAAAAAAAATTCAAGTCCCCCAAATTGAAACGAGGTTGTCACAATTTGCACACAAAAACACGACCTTGGGAACAGGTGTTCAAAGTTACTTATTATGGAGGAGAGGGTTTTTGAGCGGTAGCTGTGTCTAAATATAACTTTTTACGACAAAATTTTAAGGGGAGAGAAAGGTTGCTTCAAAAATCAAGCACATTTTTTTTTAGAAACACTAGTAGAGACGGACAGACTAACAGATAACCATCCATACTTGACTGAAGCATGACTGAAATGACTTTAGTGTAGAAATTTGAAATTAAAAATAAACCTCGGCAGTGATTGGCCACAGACAATCATATCATTAGCGCTCAGAGCGCATTTGGGGTCATTCTTCAATAATTGTTCAGTGTTAGACACAGATTTTAAAGTGTGGTGTTTTCCCATATGAAAGACAGTGAATAAATTTAGGGACGCCATACTATAGCCAGCAGCTCAGCTGAGTTTTGCTAGCAATTCTGTGTTATGTATTCATAATCTGGTAAGATTGAAATTATTTCTTTATATATTTTGAATATTGTTTCATGTTCGAGTGATTTGATACTGCCATATCAAAATCTAGCCTTACAAACAAGTAGGGAGTTGCTCTAGACCCCCCGCCCAAGTCAGGGTCTAGGGACCAACAAGGTACATAAACTACAGCAAGGATTATGCAAGATATATCAAGCGTTGAAACAGATTACCTATCTTCTTTTAGGGCCGACAACTAATAAATATTTTTCAGAATCTATAGTCTGGGAGGATCTATCTGATGTAAACCCACCATGGTAACTGTGCTGTTTGGTCAGAGAGATCTGACCTGTCTGTATGATGTGGTTGTTGTGTCAGTGTGGTGTCCAGACGTGGGTATAGAATAGATTTTGACACATAGCCCATACTTTGATTGCAGAGCTGTGAGTTTCTATCGACAACAAAGCAGAGTCTATTCGGTGGGTGACTTTACTCGAGTGTATCTGTGCAGTTCTTGTGACAGAGACCACCATTATTGCCCGCCAGCACGGAGAGGTGGGACCGCAAGTTTTCAGCACCAGAGCTACAAAAAGATGAGTGAGCCTCTGGTCTGCTGGACATTCACCAACTATTGGTAGTGACTAATATCCCCATAAAAATTCCCACCTTTTTCTGGACACTGTGTAGTCAATATAGACAGGTGTGATGAGGCCACCCCAACAGCACAAACAGTAACTATCCTCCCAAAGAGATGACTACTCGAACATTTTAATAAAACTAACTAGTCTAGTACTTAAATATGTACACTCTTGAATTTATTATGTAACATTCCATGCATACTTTTCATAAATTTTAAATCCTTCTTTTTAAAACAAGTTCTGGTCACATAAAACTTGATCCAGAACCAATAAATGTAATATAATTATATCAAAAATTTTATACACGTGAGTTAGTTCAGTGTATTTTAACACTTGTTAATCTTATTAGTCTTCTTAAATATCTGTGGGTGTATTTATAACTAACACACCACATTACACATCATTACCCTAGACACTTTACGTAGCCACATTCATTAAGAAAAAAAAATTAAGTGTGAGGTCGTAGTGGTAGCAAGAAAGGCCTTCTGACAATTCTCAACTACATTTTATCTCAGGAGCCTTCACAGCTGGCCTCATACAATGTACATGTAGTAATAACACCATCATACAATACCATCAACACCACTACACTATCCCCTCTTCAGATATGACTATCCGCTCTTCAGATGTGGCTATCCACTCTTCAGATGTGGCTATCCACTCTTCAGATGTGGCTATCCACCCTTCAGATATGATTCTTCACTCTTCAGATATGACTAACAATTCTTCAGATATGGCTATCCATTCTTCAGATATGACTATCCATTCTTCAGATTTGTCTATCCACTTTTCAGATTTGTCTATCCACTCTTCAGATGTGAATATCCACTCTTCAGTTATGATTGGCCACTCTTCGGATATGACTGGCCCCTCTTCATATATGATTGGCCCCTCTTCAGATATGATTGGCCCCTCTTCAGATATGATTGTCCACTCTTCAGATATGATTGTCCACTCTTCTGATTTGACTATCCACTCGTCATATATGACTATCCATTTTTCAGATATGGCTATCCATCTTTATATATGATTGTCCACTCTTCAGAAATGACTATCCGCATTTCAGATATGACTATTCACTCTTCAGATATGATTGGGCACTCTTCAGATATGATTTTCTACTCTTCAGATATTGCTGTTCACTCTTCAGATATGAGTGACCACTCTTCAGGTATGATTTCCCACTCTTTAGATATGGCTATCCACTCTTCAGATGTGATTGGCTACTTTCAGATATGACTGGCCACTCTTCAGATATTTGTATTGAGAAAACTGAGAATAGTTAGGCATTGCATGAACAAATAAATTATAGTGCACTGTCAGGCATTTGTTTTTCAAATAATGTTACAGACCAGCAAACCGACAGACCCTCCTTTTGTCGAACAAATACATAAGAAAGACACACATTCATACAATATTTAACCAGAATCCAGAGAAACTCCAGACGTCAAGAAGTCGATGAAGTGCGATACAAAGTGTACTTTTAGAACTAGGTCAATGCTCCTTACAAAATGCCAGGGGGAATTAGTTTTTGTGCCGCTGTGCCAACAACATGGGGGAATCAATTTGTCTTTAGTAAAGGCACATTTTACCTCACGTATCAGGGGAATATCAATCTCTCCCAGCAATTTTCTAAGTGGCCTCTGTTTGTTTAATGGAAGCATCAAGACTCGTGTTCCTCTGACCTGAGGCAATGTTTTGAACCAGCAGAAGTAGTGCAGAACCCATGGGTTAAATTAACCTGGTTAAACAGAATCACCTAAAACTGAAATGAAGGCAAGGAGTCGATAAATACGAGGACCCGCCAAAACGTAAAGGGAAATAATTATGTTGTTATTTCATTCCTTTCTATTCCATTTCACCTTCATTTGATCTTTGTAGTCAAACTTATCATGACATGAAAAAACTGAAAGGCCTGCCTTGCTCTTTTAATGAGTGTACAATTTAGCTTTCACTGTGAACCGCGTGAATTTTCCATATTTTCTCGGAAAGGTCAAGGACTTGTTTCATCGTTCATTTTAGTACGTGCCACTTCGGAAATTAGTAAATATGTGGATGCCAGCGGAACAAGAGGTGTATAAAATACCATTGTGGATAAAACTGACAGAAGAAGAGAAACGCATATCAAAACAAGACAGTAATAACCTTGAGAAACCCCTGAGCAAAAGAAAGAGTGGATGGTTCCCGAGAACATGAAGGAAGCGGAGACTTAAGTGAGAAAGTTATGGGGACAAATATGTTGGACACAAACGCTTGGCCATATGTAGGTCATTTACTGTCCTTTTTATTCCTTATCGAGCATCGATCCACCACAGCAGCTGGTCGTCCTTGAGGTAGTCCGCATAAAAGCGTTCGTATATATCTGCACCAGTGGTTTCTGCAGCAATCATTTGTCTATAGTGAGGTCGCCAGTTCAATGAAAACCCGCATATTCGTCGTCTCTCGAGGAAGGAATAGTTCTAATCCTGTTTTTTAATCTTCTCGGAAACCCGGGAGCTAGTTGATGATCAGAAAAAAAAGGAAAGCAAAAACAAACAAACAAACAAAAAATATCCAAATGAATTGAGTTCCTCAACTTCTATGGAAGAAGAAGAAGAGAAAGCTTACCAACAACAATTTGCATTTAAGACATTACCTTAATCTTTGGCGAAAAATGGCACGAATCCTCACTGTCTGTACACAACAAATCAAATGAAAGTCTTGGAATTAGTTTCCAAATTATTAAAGCCAGCATAGTACGACTTTTGACCATCTTTGATTATAACGAATCACATCATAGTTCCGAAGGTCCAATGTTTCTGATAGTCTAGCACAAACTTGGAATCTGTGGGATTCATAGACCTGCTGATATCTTACTTCACTGCATTAACTTCTAATTATTGATTTCTGGAATTTCACAAACTTCGAATAAATGTTTTCAGGCAATTCTGAAATGTTCAAGTGTAAAGCATATGTTAACCGTATGAGGAAAGCACAGTCACACAAACTACCTTTACTGAGTAATTATGTGATTACTTGACGGCACTGAGAGTCACATTTTGCTTTGATTACCGTTAATGAAAGCATTTGGTTTGTTTTAGCATTAAAGAAACCCATTTAGTTCGTTTACCATAAATGAGAGCTTTTTGGTTCGAGTTAACGCTATGTCGACTGCACTAAACGCTACAATGTAAGTTTTGTTAAAAGAACTCTTTAATTTATATTAAATTAAGATTCAAATTTAAATGTGTGTTAGGCTCAAATTGAGACAAGGAAAACCGTATTAAAATCGTCAAAATAATAAGTTAAGAGAAGAAGCCCAACCATTAATTTAAAACAACGAAAGCAAACTTGTAGTAAAATGGGTATCTGAAAAGAAACGGAAGTAATAACATATTTTATTTAGAGAGAATGCACTGGGACGTTCCCAGGCGGTCTCATAATGTCGTGCAAGGCAACTAATATGAGGTAGGGCCTGATGCTGGCAGCCTCATCATATAACACATATTGCTACGGTAACCACTGCCGCAAGTACATGTGGCTGCTTAGGACAGGCTTCCTAGAATAGGACCAGCTGTAATGGTCGCCCTATGATCTGTAAGGAGCGCAAATGGAGAATGATGATATTAGATAAAGGGAATGATGAAAATACAAATTCAACAAGCTGATTTATTTATCCAGTTTGAGCAACATTAAGATGATTTTATTTCTAGAGGTTACGCGAAATTATTAAACAATAAAATAACAGCTTTACCATTCTATCAAACGCAACAAAATAATGAAAGCCACACAGTAAGATGAATTCTCCTTGTTTGACTATTCACCGGGCGAAACACGTTATGTCTGTTGGACCAACTCGATTCCTTGTAGTCTAATACCGTCAAAACACCGCTTCATATTCCCCAGTTTCTGAAAGGAGGCCACGATTTAACGACATTTTCGTATCGATTTATCTCTAGCACCATGTTGCCTAACAGAAGTCGCCCGCTCACACAACCGATACTTCAAGATGGGTTAATCCCACATATCCGTTAACGAAACCTCGTGAAAATATTCTTTGTTAAAAAAAAAAAAAAAAAAAAACTATGATAGTAAGTATATCTGGCGATAAATTTCTTGGAATATATAGTGCAGTTTCTATTTTAATATCTAGGTAATTTTTTTTTATTTTAGTACTAGTGTTAAAGCCCGTCATAAGACGGGAATTACATTCAAAAGCACCAATACCTAACGGCAATTTTACTTATTCAAAAGTATTTTTGAAAACCACTGTGCAGCACTACGTAGCAGCAGCGAGGATCCCATTGTGTGTATACGGGATCATACATTCTATAACTACGAGTATTTTTGTGCACACCGTCATTTGCGCATTCTTCTTTGGTAAGTGTTACTATTTTCGGGAGAGTACATATAAGGGAAACAATACAATTAATGTTTAACTCTCAACCAAAGTTGCATCCCTTAGCGTTACTGACAGAAAAAGCTGGGATTTTATATATATTATTTTAGTAGCGCCCCTTCGGTCATAACTAAGTATGTGAATGCGCCCTTGAGGTGATAGTCCTCAGCTGCTTTCTTTTTTCTGGTGATCCTTTCGGCGTGTTCTTTCATCTTCTGCTTGTTGTGAGAGCTTCTTTCCACCCAATCTGAGGTGGCGCCGTAGGAAGCATCGCCACTTGGTGCGATTAGCAACTTCATCCTCCCAGGTTGCTGGTTTTATGTCCAGCGCCTTCATGCCTCTCTTGCACACATCTCTGAATTTCAGCCTGTGGTCGCCTAACTGTTCCTTTGCCATCTGCCAGCTGTCCGTAGAAAATATGTTTGGGAAGTCGACCATCTTCCATGCGGCGGACATGGCCAAGTCAGCGTAGACTACGCTGTCTATACTTTGATCTACTGTCACTGAGCGTCAGCTCTTCATGATCTGCGCTGTCTAAGTACAATATGTATTTGTTTTGAAAGCTAGCACGTGAAAGCACTTTGACATTAAGTTTCATCTTAATCCAACTATAATACTATGGAAAACAAATGTTTATATTTTTTGTTTCGGTTATTCTCAGAAATGAGGTATCTAAGAAAGGTGGTTGAAGTAACAAAAAGAGACATGGTCCGCAACCAGACGATACGTCAAGGCCCTAAACACGCAACCCCTGCAGAACGAAGTAGAATAGTCCCAACTAAGATGGTTTGACCATGTCTTCAGAATCGGAGAAGATCGGCTGCCACAGCAGGTATGGGAGGCTAAGAGCCAGGGATCCAGACCTCCAGGACGACCCAGAGTCCGCTGGGAGGACAACATTAGACAATCCCTGAAGGACCGAGGACTAGAATGGAACCAGGCCAGGAGGAAGACAGCCGATAGGATAGTATGACGCCCTATCTTCTAAACCTCTACACCTCACGATAGAAGATGAACGACTAAGTACTTTTTTTTTTAAAATAAAGTTTTGCCTCGTTTTGGCGAGATGCGTCCCGTTCAACCTAGTCGGTTATAATAGGGCGCATCTCAAAATATAAAAGACCTTCAGGGGCTATCCATAAAAGACGTCCACAGGAGAGGGGGGAGGGAGGGGTAAGTGAAAAGTGGACAACTTTGGGGTGGGGGGGGGGGGCGTTTAAGTTGAAAGTGGACATCGAATTCACAAACGACAAGGCAACTTTCACTCACATAAATCTATCAAGAGTAACAAACCCTATTATCTTCGAAAGCTTTTCACTGGACAGCTAAACTCAAATAAACGTTCTTCGGGTTTTGTCCCACTTGCCAGGCCTTCCAATCCTTCTAGACTCAAAATCTCTAATGCGAAGAGGTTTTAACTTCTATGTTCTCTGGAACACACAACCTTAGTATAGTAACTCTCTGGCAACCGACATCACAATTATTGTGATTTCATAATTATATTTTCAATGCGAATTTACATAGGTTTAGCGGTTTTTTTTTTTTTTTTTTTTACTTACTGTAAGATATTCAGTTAAAACTGTTTCAGTTGTATGCAACACTGAGTTGAGACTTGTATGTTACTATATAATGTGCAATATTTAGTAACTCATGTTTCACATAATTAAATTGAGTTATCTGTATACAAATGATGTATGGTATAGAACTAAACTAAGTTTAAAATATAGGTAGGTGATTTAAAATTTCAGCTTATGTGTTTAATCACGACCATGTGGAATGGACGTCCACAAGGGGTGCGGGGTGGGGTAAATCAAACGTGAACTGAGGTGGACATGGGGGAGGGGAAGGTAAAAAAATGACAGAATTTTGTGGACGTCTTTTGTGGATGGTCCCTTAGGTCTTATAAAGTAATTCAAGTAAGTTTCGGTTATTCTCAATAAACATTTAACAATAGGTTCAAACGACTGCGATAATTTACTCTACTTTAACTTTCTCCTGCCGACTCTTGCCGTGTAGTATCAAGGAAAGTTGAAGTTTCGTACCTCAGTCAAACGTGTTCCATTTGGCTAATATGATCCCTTGCGTATGCAGGATTTCTCTAATATGATCCCTTGTGTATGCAGGATTTCTCTAATATGATCCCTTGTGTATGCAGGATTTCTCTAATATGATCCCTTGTGTATGCAGGATTTCTCTAATATGATCCCTTGCGTATGCAGGATTTCTCTAATATGATCCCTTGCGTATGCAGAATTTCTCTAATATGATCCCTTGTGTATGCAGAATTTCTCTAATACTGCAAATTTATCGGGCTCTTCGTCTTTCTCGTGCCCTAAACACCAGATCTTTCACTGTTGTTAAGTGCGTGGTAGATCTGGTATCAACAATAACACCGTTAAAATTCACCTCCGAGCTAAGGATTCCTGGTAAGTGCACTAATTTTTTAAAACGTAATTCACATTATGTGTTCCGTTTAAATACATCCAAGTGTACTTCGATTAACTCTCTGCAGGGTGTTTTAGCGTCCGAATGACAGAGTGGTTACTGCGCGGGTTCTTCGCGGCAAACGTGCCAGGTTCGATTCACGGGCATTGACACACTCTAATCTACCCAGCTGTAAATGGGTACCTGACTTCGCACTTGAGTTAGGGAAGGAAAAAGCTGCGGGGAAGGGGTGCTGGACCTAGTATAGTGTAGTCTCTTAACACTTTCCTCCCATGCGGCAGTATCTGCTATGGGATTACCTTTACCTTTTTTACCAGGGTGTTTGAAAAATCACTATTTTGTAAATATTTATTTCTTCACCTTTATCCTTCTTGATTTACATGAAAAATATGTCATACTAAAGAGATTTAAGTGCCACTTTATTTTGTACAATGCTATGTAACATTATCATTACAGCTGAACGTTTGATCCGGCCTGTTCAACGCATGACCTTATAGTGGGCAGCAATGTTTACTCTCCCTTGTAACGTCACTTAAGTGGCTATTTTTAGATTTGATTTGATTTTAGTTCGTTTCTGTAAATAAACGGTAAAATGTAGTAGTTAAATGTCAAATGACAATCCTTGTTCCTTGTTTTGAGATAGTTTTCATGTACTTCCAATATATACAAATGAGGGCATCTTCTTCATCTTCTTCTTCTTCGTACATTCTCAGACGCCTACTTGAATGTTTTCAAAGAAAGCAGTAGTCAGTTTGAGGCTGTTTGCATGTCCGAAGAGCTTTTCCACGAATGGTACTAGTGTCGGTCATATGCGCTTTCTCTGTTCCGTATATGGTGGGCAACTTTGAAGCAGATGTTCAGCAGTCATTTTAGTAATTCATGCCCGTTGCTTCTGTGTAGTCCAGCAGAACTCTACGGGGTTAGCGACATTTAGGGTATAAACACTGAAAAAATAGGAGTGACTTTTCAATCACATGGTATACCAAGAGCCGCATGGTTCGCCAAAAAATGATGAATTGCTCTCCCGACAGCCGCCTAGTACGCCTGTTTCGTTATAGTCCAATTTTCTCATGGCTGCATTTCACACGTTATAAAGAAAGATATTTGCGCCATTTTCTATATTCCTTAATCAATTCTCAACGATATATGTTATATCTTACGAGATAATTTTTCATATATATTTATAAAAATTTTTTCATATATATTTATAAAAGTTACTTTGTTATTGCTTGCTTTAAAACATCACCTGTAAAAGCATTTGGCATTCATTTCGGCGCCTTTCTAAGGCACATAAACTATATGGAGTAGAAGAGAGTTAAAGAGAGGGAGAGAGACAGTAAGCGGATACATAGAAAGAAAGAAAGATAGAAAGAAAGAAAGAAAGAAAGAAAGAAAGAAAGAAAGGAAAAAGAAAGAACTAAAACCACTACGTAAAAAACGACGTTACGCGACTAAAAAACACAGAGCAACTATTAAAACTAATCTCCATGAAAAAAAAAAAACACATTTGTAGCGACTATACCCGTAATCTGTTAGCTATAAACACAACTAATTTCCATAACACATAGTTAATCCAATTACTTCTATTGAAATGGTCACATATATACGAGTATATCAACAGCACAAGTTAGTGTGGCTTGTGTGTGACCGGGAGATGTATTCTAAAAACCAGGAAGTAAACAAAGATTCCTTGCGTTATCACAACAAGGGAGAGGGCAGAATCAAAGATGATGATCTAATCAATACTGCGCAAGACACCGAATAAAACCGCACAGTACCGCAGACACGGGTGCTTCACTACCCGAAAAACTCCGACAGAATGTACAGTACATGTAAATGCCCGCGCGGCTCCGTTTGTATCGATGGAAAACTCAATTATGCAGCGATGGTAGTTGTAATCGTGGAATTGTTAATAGTAGTCGTTGTGATGGTGGTGTCGGTGGAAGCGGTAACTGTAGGATGGACAGGAAATTAGAACAATGATGGCATAAGGCTAACTCTGCTGTTTACCAACTAACTTTTGTTTTTACACTCAGTTACTTCACTGAGATAAAGCTACAGTTGATAAGAAGCGTATTCGTAACAACTCTGTGCTATATGTGTCTAATATGTCCACAAAATCATACAGCCACGAAGTTACTGACTTTCATAAATGGGTTCTTGCGTAGAATAGAAGGATGGAAATGGTATGACAAGATCACAAATGTGGACAAGATGACGAAAATTAGACGAGTGGAGGAGAAATGAACGAAATCTTTACTTCATCAGGGTAATGAAGTGGAAAACTTACTTCACAAATTACAAAGAAGCAATCCTCTTTGTGGGGGGGGGGGGGGGGGGGGGGGGTTGTTATGAGAAGAAGAAAGCTGGAATATATGGCAACAACAGGTCAGAGTAAAGGAAAAAGAGAAAGAGGAAGACACGACAACGAGAGCAAAAAAACTGGACAGTTTGACAACGTGGCACAGAAGGAGGTCAACAACAGAATTGATAAATCGTAATGGAGACTGGAAGTCGTGGAGAGACATGATCTCTAACGCCACTAGGCATGGTACTTTAAGAAGAAGGAAATGGAACAAGGAATCTGAGGTAGACGATGGTGATAGATAGGACATAACGAAGTATTCACTGAATGGTTCCAGCAATCTGCTTTGCAATGGTGGGATTATTTTTATTAATGTCTCGTGTTTTCCATTTAGCCCTCGCTTTCCTCCCTTTCTGTATTTATTCATTTCTCCCTGACAAAGTGTTTGTGGCCGCAACGAAGGCATTTCTCTTTGTCCTAGTAAAGACGTATTACCCTCTTTTTCCCCGTTTTGTTTAACCTACCACAGGACACAATTAAGGAATCATGTTAATAACATTACAAGGCAGTCCATGTTATGGCACACCCAGGTTAAAAGAGGTACATGGTGGCAGAAAACAACGGGGAAGAGAACTAGAGACACACTTGAAAGGGATTGTTACGTGACAGGAAGGCTTGGTATAAATATCTTGAAGACCTATGCTCCTCGGGGTACTGGTGATGTTAACTACGATTTCAGCGTGTTTTTTTTTTTCGTTTTTTTTTTAACTTTGCACAGCAGTTGTGCATTTCTTTTTTACAATTTGCACATGGATGTTGAGTGCGCCAGGGACATCGTTCATATCGAAGTTAAACTTGGCCTCCAGAACATATAATGTCAACGACCGCGCCGGGAGCCACGTGTGTACAAGGCCTGAACATAATCTGGTAACAAGTCGCGTGTCTGGCTATCCCAGATTTAAGTGCGCAATCAGGGCCTGACCTGGCCAAGAAAGCGTTCACACGAAGATCGATCGGCCAAAAAGTGAACCAAAAACGTTGGCCGACATAAACGATCAACTTGCCGGAAAGGTAAAATGCTGTAATAAAATTGATTGCCCCAACATTCGATCTGCCACCTTCAGCTTTGCGTTGTCCTAGCGAATTTCTTTTTGCAGCTGCACCATGTATTGTTATTATTATTCCTTTTGAACTCCTTCTACTTCTTCTTGTTAATCTTCCTTATTAAATTTTAGATGTTTATTTTTTTAAATATATTTCAGAATCCTACGTTATCAATCAGGGCTTTGTATTATTATGGATTCCTTGTTGAATAACAGTATTCCAAGATGCTCATATTTCCGTCTGAGTCTGTTACATCCTTTAGGAACTTCTCCCATAACTACTACTACTATTGCTGCTGCTGCTGCTACTACTACTACTACTATTGCTGCTGCTGCTGCTGCTACTCCTACTACTACTACTACTACTACTACTACTACTACTATTACTACTACTACGGCTGCTGCTACTGCTGCTGCTGCTATTAATACTACTACTACTACTACTACTACTACTACTACTACTACTACTACTACTACTACTACTACTACGGCTGCTGCTACTACTACTACTACTGCTGCTGCTACTACTACTTCTACTACTACGACTACTACTACTAATACTACTTCTACTACTACTACTTCTACTACTGCTGCTGCTACTGCGACTACTATAGCTGCTACTACTTCTTCTCCTCTTTCTTCTCCTTCTTCTTCTCCTTATCTTTCTCCTTCCTTTTTTTCCTTTTCCTTTTGTTCCTTCTTCTTCTACTTCTCCTCAGCCACCTCCTTCTCCTCCTTCTTATTCTTCTTCTCCTTATTCTTTTTCTTCCATTCCTTAATGACATAATTGTCTTTGACCTTTGTCCTAGATACGCTTCACATTTTAGCTAACCCAGCCGTTCCCTTCCCTTCAACTTGTCCCGGTAATAAAAGAAGGGTATTGAATTTCGTGTCGTTTCAAATTGATGATAATTATACTGTGTAATTTTGACTGTTGCTGTCGTTTTTGACGGAGTCATAATAGGTAAATCTATTTAATACTTTTGTTGGTCAAAGTTGAGGATAATTGGGTATTTACTTCCATGACAGGTTGTTTGAGGGTTATCTGCCCTTCCTTTTAATTATTGTCATTGATCTGTCTTAACGATGCTCAGTTTTATGCTGTCTAGGCATGCGCAAGTTCTGGGCGCGAACTGAGGAAACTTCCGTCAGGGAGGTTGTGTTTTTGGGCTGTCGGACATGATGTCCGTTGTGATTTTCTCTATATCATCGTGGGGATTGGAAAGTTTTCGATATGACTGAAATGTCAATGTTGGGAGTAGAAAATGCATTAATTTTAACGCCGAGTTTGGCACTTTGCCATTTCACCCAAATAGCCACTCTATGTCACGTGATGAGACTGGCTGTGAAAGTTTTGCTAACAAGGCAGGTAAAAAACGAGAGAGAGTTAGCAGCGAAGAGGGGCAGTCAGTGTCCAGCCGTTTTACGGTTGAGATGTGTGTTTGGGCGTGTGTGGATAGCCCTAATGTATATTCCTGTTTTTACATGGAAGTATACTACTGTATGGCATATTTAACATTCATAATTGTTCATGCAAATGAGTGACTTTTATTATTATTATTAATCTTGATTATGTTCTTATTGCCTGACCACATCAATGGGTCTATTTGAAGTTTCGTCCTGTGTATTAAAGTTACAAAACCGTCACTCAGTTATTATTAATTTCGTTGGAGAAAGAGATGTGTGCACAAAGTAAGTTAATACTAAGAGTTAATGTTTATTCGCCAGGCACGTAAAGAGAGAACCCTGGACATTACATTCTTACCAATATTGGATACACATAAACAGTCGTGCAAACGCAAAAGGCATGAATAAGCACGAAAAATAAAAATAAACCACACACCCTCAACAGTTGGGTAGCCAAGCCTTGTGCCTCGCGATCGATGTTTTATGCCTGAATTAATTATGTGCACCAAGTTTATCTATAGGCCTAATGCATTTGCATCAATTGAACTATAACATGATTGAACATGAAACAGGAGTTCAGATGCACTTTAAGGCAACGTGTTGTAAGCTGTTTTGAAGAACTGGGCTGTTTAACAATGACTTTTTGTTCGTGTATATGAAATATCTTGCAAACGAACCTTTTTGCAAAAACTGCGGTGAAACCAGCAATCGGGCAAATGAGCTTCCCGTGCAAGCGAAAGTTTTTGTCGCACAGCGGCAAATAAGCCACGCCCCGTGACCTTTAACGGCAGCAGGAATTTAGGTCAACAAACACGCAGGATTTCTGTTTATGGAATATTTTAAAGACAAACGAAGTACCTATTTTTCCAAAAACATTGAAGGCTTTCAGGGACCATACGTGTACTAACATTTATAAATCTATAAAAGAAACTTTACGGACCTTATTATTAAGAAATAAATAAAACATTTCGACCAGACGACATAATATCAAACAAGTTTTAAGAACTATAGTTTCTATTTTGGCTCAGTGTTCCTGATTCATGCGAGACAGTGTAAACAACGTTACGCCCGTGTTCAGACCAAAATACTTTAGTCTGTATTTTAAGATACGTCTAGTTTCATTTTAACAGCTTGTTTAAAGCATCTTGTGCTTTCATAACGTGCTCCATCTTTGCTATTTTTCTTTTTTTCTATTCTATATGTTCAGTGTTGCCAATTTTTTTTTTTTTAGGTATCATTTTTTTTCATTCATCTTCGGAAGTATGATGAAAGGTGATCTTCTATAGGTTTATGTGAGGTTTGCATTTAAGGAATTTTAGCGCTTTGACGCATTCATATACTGATAGTCCTTTTTTGCATTGCGAACATTTAATTTTTGTTTAGATGTGGCGTTAGGTATCACGTTTTGTTATTGTTTCATATATATGTCTCACATTGTCAGTTGTTGTAATAGTGCTTTCTATACCTTCTTCTCCTTAGTTGTTATTGTGACGGTTGTTTCGTTTTAGTTGTGAATTATCTGTAGTGTCTAATAGTTATTATTTTTTTTACATGTTAATATAGAATATTGTTTTTGTTGTCTTATTTTAGTTAATTTTAATTTGTTTTTGTGGGTGTTGTATTTGAAAATATACCATCATCATCATCATCATCAATGTCATTGACATCATTGCCTTCATCTTTTCATTGTACATTTGTCTGGACCCATTGATATACATGGCATAATTTTGCATATTTTTTTTCTTTTATTATAACATGTATTGAGCACTGCAGTGTTCATTAACAATATCACCATAATTTAACACATTCTAATTATGTCCTTGGTGGGTTTGTACGACTTACATAGGTAGTGAGTTTTGTATTGTTCACCCTATAAATATCACTATATTTTGAACAGAAAGTAGTTTCTGGTAGGAAACCATGTCTTCGTTTCAGGACTTTATAGAAATTGGGATTAAATTTAATAAATCAGGAGCGGAACTAGAGGCGTTTGCTACTGCACAATTTGACAGCTATAATGCAAGAATTGAAAGACAGAATGAACGTGAATTAAAACGTCTTCAGTTAGAACATGATGAGAAGAAAAAGACACAAGATTTGGAGAAGGACAAGTTAGAACAAAAGGAGAAATTGGAGAGAATGAAGATGGAAGAGAAAGAAAAAGATCTTGCACAAGCTCTTGCGCTAGAAAAACTAAAGATTGACGCTGAGCAAGAAAAATTAAGATTAGCTGCTGCAACTGCTCAGAAAGCAACTGATTTGGAGATAGAGAAATTGCGTATTCAGAAAGATATAGATGTTGCTGTCGCCCTAAGAAAAGTGGAGTTGGACGCTCCAAACACATCATCTAGTACACCTGTGACCACAAACCGGATACGATTGCCTAATTTCAACCAAAAAATCGACTGCATCGATAGTTTCTTACAACGTTTTGAGCTCAAGGTCAGTGCATTGAAGATCCCCAAGGGTCAATGGAGTGCAACATTATGCGATTTTTTAACAGCGGACGCTCTGCTGGCTTATTTTGCTCTGGACAGCGGTAGTAGAGAAGACTACGATGTTGTCAAGGAGACATTGCTACGTAAATTTCAACTTACAGAAGCAGGATTCCGTGATAAATTTCATTCCTGTCTGCCTAGCAGGAAAGCTGACTTTGGAGAATTTGTTTCATTAATACAATTATATTCTAAAAGATGGATAGAATTGTCCGGAATTGATAAGACCTTCACTGGCTTACTTGATCTAATGTTACGTGACAAGGTGTTGTCGGCATGTAGCACCAATCTTGCCTCATTTTTTCAAGAAAGAAAACCGAAAGACCTTGAGGCAATGGAGATACTTGGGAGACAATATATGACAGCTCACCCAGATAAAGAGGTTCACAAACCAACTATAAAGGACGCACTCCCAGTATGTGTGGCTCGTCGTGACTTTAGAGATGGTGGTCATAGACCTCGATCACAAAGTGTGGACAGCAGAGTAAGGCAAAGCTATAGATCCAACTACCGGGGAAAATATAACTTCCCAAGGCAGAGGTCACCATCTAACTTCTCACAGAGGCGAGACTATGGTTATTCAAACCAAGGTCAGTGGCGGCAGAATTCTAGCCGTAATGAGGAAATGCATCACAAACGGATGGATCGTAGACCCACACAAGACAATGCATCCTACAGTGGTAATAGGAATAATGGCAGATGTTGGTCATGTGCTAGGAATAGACCTTACAAGAAATACTATGGAAACAGTACTAACAAACACTGTGGGCATAATGACAATAGCAATCATGATAAGGGTAATGCATGTGTAACTGCAAAGAAGAATGATGAGAAAGGAGCCGATCATGCCAATGCATGTATTGTTAACTCACTTAATGATGAAAATTGTTATGGGTGCAAATCTTTATTCCAACCTGGTTCACAGCCCAGATTAATTTGCGGGCATGCTCTACCTGCTATGTCATCTTGTGAGAACGTGGGACGCCTCACGTTATATACTGGCTTCCTGTATAACAGGCATGTAAGTGTCCTTCATGATTCTGGATGTACCACTGTCGGAGTCCGTAGATCGTTAGTTGATGAATCTGCCTTTACTGGTAAAACAGTGAATTGCATAACATTTGGTGGGAGTATCGAGTGTTACCCAGTGGCAGAAATAGATATTGCCACACCCTTCTTTACATGGAAGGTAAGGGCATGTGTCCTTGACCAACCAGTATCAGACATTATTCTTGGTAATATACCAGGTATTAAGGATTGCTCTCCAGAGGAGATACATGAATGGGTTGCATCTCACCCAATGTTGGCTAACGCTGTGGTCACTAGGGCCCAGCATGCCGCTGAATCCAAGGCAGAGCCAGCTATACCATTTAGTGAGAGAGCATCTCTTCAGAATGTTCATAATGTTCCCCCCCAGTCGTTCGCGACCAAACAGTGCGAAGATGTTGCTTTGCAACCATTGTTTGCTCTAGCAGAGAGCAAGCATGTGAAGAAGACAAAAACTTCACGTTATTGGTTTGAATTTAAAAACTCAGTACTGACTAGATGCTTTGACAACTATGTTTTAGTCAGGAGACAGGTAGTTATTCCAAAGAGTTTTAGACCTATTGTACTGAATACTGCCCATGACTCGCTTTTAGCTGGTCATATGGGGATTAAGCGTACTCTGTTTCGTATCACCTCAAATTTTTATTGGCCTTGCGTTAACAAAGACGTAAAGCTATACTGCAGGTCATGTACAACTTGTCAAAAGGTAGCACGTAGGGGCAAGCACCACGCTGCACCCTTACAAGTCACTGATGTGCCATTACGGCCTTTCACCAAGCTTGCAATTGACATAGTTGGTCCTATGTCAGTCATGTCAGACAGAGGATATCGATATATCCTAACGTGTATAGACTTATGTACACGTTGGCCAGAGGCCATACCATTGAAGACTATCACCTCAGCAGCTGTCGCTGATGCTTTATTTGTTATTTTTTGTCGCATAGGATTTCCTGATGAAATCTTATCAGATCGTGGTACTCAATTTATGTCTCAAATGATGAAAGATATTGAGAACATGTTAGCAATTAAGCATTCGTTCACAAGCCCATACCATCCGGAAAGCAATGGTGTTTGCGAACATTTCAATGGCTCGTTGAAGCAGTTGTTAGGCAAAGTCACCGAGACATGTCCTCGTGACTGGGACCGAATGTTACCAGCAGTCTTATTTGCTTACAGAGAAGTGCCCCATGAGAGCACTGGCTTTTCGCCATTTGAGTTGGTATATGGTGCCAACCCTAGAGGTCCTATGCACATACTCAAGGATTTGTTGTTGGGATCAGTGGAGGATGTTACTGTCCGCACCAGCTATCAACTGGTCATTGATCTCAGACAACGCCTTCTAGATGCATGTACTTATGCATCAGGTATGATACGTAATGCTTCACAGAGGTCGAGATTGCGCTGCAACCAATCTCGAAAATTACGTTCGTTCCTACCAGGAAAACAAGTATGGCTACTTCTTCCGACCAAGGAAAATAAACTGCTAATTTCCTGGCAGGGCCCTTTTAAGGTGGTTGAGAAGAAAACTGATGTAGATTATGCCATTGACATAAGGGGCAAAGTTAAAACATTTCACATCAATATGTTAAAATTGTATGTGGAGCGCCCTGCAGAGTTAGAACCTATCTTGGACAGTATTTCTGATGAACCAGTTCAACAGACTTTGTCAGCTGTTGTGGTATTTGATGATTCTACAGCGAGCGATATTTCTTTTAATTTTCCTCTGCTGCCTTTAACATCTTCCGAATCTTGGAGAGATGTAACTGTATCAGGTGATTTAGATTCTAGTTATCGAGAACAGGCTCTTGCTGTTTTAGAATCTTTCTCTGATGTGCTGACTGAACTTCCAGGTCGCACTGATGTTATCTCTCATGATATTACATTGACTGATGATCACCCTATCAAACTCAGACCATATACTATACCCTTACACTACAGATCTCAGGTGGATAGTGAACTTAAGGATATGTTACGCATGGGCATCATTTCTCCTTCTGAATCATCCTATTCTTTTCCTATGGTTCTAGTTAGAAAGAAGGACAAATCTCTTCGCATCTGCATTGATTTTAGACGTCTTAACAGTGTCACTCTCACAGATGCTGAGCCTATGCCTGTTTTGGAGGATCTCTTATCACAACTATCCCAGGCTACATACTTTAGCAAACTAGATCTTTCCAAGGGATATTGGCAGATCCCTTTAACTGATAAAGCCAAACCACTAACCGCATTTATGACTCCATATGGTTTATTACAATGGAATTATATGTGTTTTGGCCTTGTCAATGCTCCTGCGACTTTTGTGCGCATGATGCGGAGACTCTTAGGAGATAGATCTGATGTCATCACATACATAGACGACATCTGTTTATTCCATAGTTCTTGGCAAGAACATATCACAGGATTAAAATCTTTATTAATGCTACTCAGAAAGCATGGTTTGACAGTTAGACCTTCAAAGGTTCAGATTGGTTGTCGAGAAATTTCATTTCTTGGTCACCGTGTTGGTAACCACATGTTATACCCTGATGAGCAGACTGTTAAACGCATATTAGAATTAGATATCCCTCGGACAAAGAAACAGGTTAGGAGCATGTTAGGACTCATTAACTTCTATCACAAGTTCATTCCGAACTTTTCATCTATTTCTTCTGTCCTGTCATCTTTGACTAAAAAGGGAGCTCCTAATAAAATTGTTTGGTCCGATACTTGCAGTGGGGCTTTGAACAAAATTAAAACTGTATTTTCTAAGGCACCTATTTTGGTGTTACTGGATATCGCTATGCCATTTCTTCTGAGGACTGATGCTTCTCAGACTGACATTGGTGGTTGCCTGTTGCAATGGTTCAATGATACTCCACATCCATGCTTGTATGTAAGCAGGAAGTTGCTACCAGCAGAAACTCGGTATTCCACCAGTGAAAGAGAACTTGTGTCCATTATTTGGTGTATAAGCAAGTTATCACGCTATTTACTTGGCGCACACTTCTACCTCCAGACGGATCACCGTCCACTAACATCCCTAAATCAAAAAACTACGACAAACAGTAGATTACACAGATGGTTTTTGCTTATCCAAGAATATAGATACACAATTATTGCCATCAAGGGATCAGAAACATTTCTGGCAGACTTATTGTCAAGAAATGTAACTGGAAAGTGAAATTGTTTGTGCCAGATGTTGACATTGTCTGATCGTGTTTTGTTTTCAGGTGATATACTATTGAAACATTCATGTTACGACTTTAATTGCATTTTTTGAAAGATTGGATTATATTTTGTCTACACTGTTTAGATATATCTGTTTTCATGTCATTTGGTACTACAATTACTATTTCATATATATTATTCTAAGTAGTATGATTTTTCTTTCCTAATAGATTAATAGTTCTTGGGCTAACTATCCACTGTTCTCAAGCGAAAACCCATGTTTCCGCTCGGGAACACGGGGGCAATGTTGGGAGTAGAAAATGAATTAATTTTAACGCCGAGTTTGGCACTTTGCCATTTCACCCAAATAGCCACTCTATGTCACGTGATGAGACTGGCTGTGAAAGTTTTGCTAACAAGGCAGGTAAAAAACGAGAGAGAGTTAGCAGCGAAGAGGGGCAGTCAGTGTCCAGTCGTTTTACGGTTGAGATGTGTGTTTGGGCGTGTGTGGATAGCCCTAATGTATATTCCTGTTTTTACATGGAAGTATACTACTGTATGGCATATTTAACATTCATAATTGTTCATGCAAATGAGTGACTTTTATTATTATTATTAATCTTGATTATGTTCTTATTGCCTGACCACATCAATGGGTCTATTTGAAGTTTCGTCATGTGTATTAAAGTTACAAAACCGTCACTCAGTTATTATTAATTTCGTTGGAGAAAGAGATGTGTGCACAAAGTAAGTTAATACTAAGAGTTAATGTTTATTCGCCAGGCACGTAAAGAGAAAACCCTGGACATTACATTCCTACCAATATTGGATACACATAAACAGTCGTGCAAACGCAAAAGGCATGAATAAGCACGAAAAATAAAAATAACCACACACCCCTCAACAGTCAATGTTTTCCCCAGTGATTCTTTGTTCGTCAAGAGTGACGACATTTATTAAGTGTGTATCCGGAAGATTCTGTAAAAGGTAAATGACATTCTTATTAATATGCCTTTGGTTGCAGAACATTTGAAATTACCTATCTGCGAGTGAAGCTCACAGATCTTGAGAGACAGAATTCCTTCTTTGCTTCTTGTTCCAGCCAAATGAGACTATGTGTTTTCTATTGAACAGAAGCCTAATGATGATGATAGATTATTGTGGGCGCCGCAGGTTGGCGGTATATATGTTTAGCATGGCTTGATCGTGCCTGCTAACAAAGGATACACAGCTGTCTACATATTGAGGCCCTGTATTACGGCCAATATTTTTTCAGCAAGAGGAAATATATTTGGCGGGCTATGCCAGTTGAATAACAGCCTTAAGTATTATTGCTACGCAATTTAGGAGCTCGTTTGTTGGACGACACAGCTAATTAAGTACCTGACGCGCTGAGTCAATGGTACGGAAGCTACATTATAAACTGTAACATTAGGACAGATGATGTTTGGGTATGTCCTAGTTGATGTATGATGCAAGCCTTTGATTACCAGACATTTAACAGTCATTCATTATTATGCGAAGTCCTTGATCTTGTCGATTTGACTGTCCTGTTGATGCTACTGTCAGTTTCGTAAATAAATGTTTGAAACGTGCCAGCAGTCTTCAATTCATCATTGACTACTGCATGTGAGTGTACGGGTGCATTATTGACTTTATTAAGAGCTTCAAGCATTCGCGTTCTCGTCTACACCCACACTCAGCACATCATAATACCAGTACCACACATCTATAATATGTACGCTGTTTTGTGTGAGTAATCATATTACCCTGGCAGTGCCTCACGCTGATGACCTACATCAACACCGCAACATTACACAGTCCAGGTGATAAACGACACGTTCACTCTGCCAGCTTTCACATCACGCATAAACAGTACGTTACATTTCTGGTGGCCGTGACATTTCTGGCGGTTACATTTATGGTGGACCAGATTTGTGGGTTTTCTACATTTTCAAGACAGTGGTAAATAGGTCAACAACTGGGCTGACTCACATAAACACTGGCGTTGGCATTTTTGTGTTACTGCTACATGGACCACAACTGCTACGGAATTGAAGTGACATTGTTATACATTTCTGGAGTTCTACAAATGATGGCAATATATCTGGGCTATCAAGTCACATCGTTACCTGTCAACCTAAGATCGTAAACAGTACCGCTGGTTGTTTACACTACATTCTGAGCTATCAAGTTACATCGTTACCTGTCAACCTAAGATCGTAAACAGTACCGCTGGTTGTTTACACTACATTCTACAAACATATCGACGTTGGATCTTCTAGTCTCAACTGGTGTCGAGTATGATTTTTGTAGCTACACTTTGGAGACCACTGCCTGTTATCAAGTTACGGTGACCTTCAACGGTGGATCGTCTACCATTGTTGTTGACAGTAGTACCGCATTATATTGCACCTTTGCGGCTATTGAGGATTGTGCTTAAAGTTAAGTGGCCTGTTTAGTGTGTAAACTGTGCCTTTATTTTGTGTGAAGCTGAGCCTTTCTCTATACACATACTGTATATTGTTTATTTACATATGCCATGCATGTTTGTTGTATACATGTTTTTGTTTACATGTTTATTTAGTGTGTATTTCTGCGGGTTGGTTGGGAAGGTGACTCCTTTTAGAATATACCACGTGAAAGAGGTTCTATCTGAGAGCGTTTTCTGTAGGGACTGTACAAATTTTCCACAGGGAAATTTGTTAGCAATATTTGTTGCTATTTACGTTTAGTTGTGCCGAGGTGTGCCTTTTCGTTGTTTTTGTAAAAAAAAATTTCTGTTCTTTAGTTTTGATTTGATTTGTTTGAATTTGTCTGCCTCTTCTGTCTATCATTTATTTCTATACATCTTTGTGTTTATAACAGTGTTGCCATTTGTTTGTCTATTTTCGCAGTCATCATTACATATTTTGTAACAATTTTTTTTAGTTTCGCTGTATTGTTTATTTGACTTCTGCGAACGTTTTCGGTTGTTGTTTTGTATTCTTGTCTTTGTATTTATTATTGTAATACATTGTTGTCATACAATCTATAGATATACTTGATCATGGACTATTATTACTAATATCATACACTTTTCATATAAAGTTTATTTATAATGATAATATTATAGAGAAACAAGGTAACTATACAAGGTCTTTGACTAAGACTTGTCTCTCAAAGAGAGTGAAATAAAGTGAAGTGAGTATACAAGTCTAGTATTACAGACTTGTCTCCCATCAAAGTGGGATAAGGTAATTTATTTAATTTCTCAGGTCTGATCTCACATAGTTAGACAGAATGTCTACACTAGACTACTTTATTGAACAAGGGAAAGCCCTTGGGAAGACAGGTGAGAAGTTAGAAGAATTCGCAACTGCTCAATTTGACAAAGCATTGAAGTCTGAAGAAAAGAGACAAAAAGAGGAAAATAAAAGATTAGACAGAGAATCGGAGAATTTAAGATTACAGATGCAGGCAGATGAAAGAAAATTTCAAGCTGCTGCTGAAGGGGAAAAACTTCAAGCTGCTGCTGAGAAGAGGAAATTGCATGCTGCTGCTGAGGAGAGAAAACTTCACGCTCAATATGCTGCTGAAGAGAAAAAACTTCAAGCTCAAACTGCTGCTGAGGAGAGAAAACTTCAAGCTCAAGCTGCTGCTGAGGAGAGAAAATTTCAAGCTGCTGCTGAGGAGAGAAAAGCAAAAATGGAACATGATGAAAGACTCGCAGCTTTGGAGTTAGAGAAATTGAAATTGATGAATGCGGGTGCTCATCAAGCAACTTCGGATACAACAAAGGAGAAGTCTAATAAGATCAAATTACCTCATTTCAATCCTTTAAAGGACGATATAACGGATTAACTTGATAGATTCCAATTTTTATGCGATACGCATAAAATAAAAAAGGAAAAATATGTCGAACAACTGATGGAATTTTTTTCAGGTGAACCAGTAACTACTCTTATGACAATAGAGGAACATCATAGGACTAACTATGATGTTGTCAGAGCAGCATTACTTAAAAGATATCAACTAAAAGAAGAAGATTATCGTCTTCATCTTAAGACAATGTTGCCAGAAAATGGAGTAGATTTCTCTGACTTTATTATAAAGATACGCCGTACATTCACACGTTGGATTGAGTTGTCTCAGACTGAAAAAACATATGAAGGCCTAATGGACTTATTACTTCGAGACAAAGTTATGTCATCGGTCAACGAATCTTTCCTTGCTTTTCTTCATGAGCGTAAACCTAAAAACATAAAAGACATGGAGGAATATTGTTACCAGTACGTAACTGCGCATCCCCATGCTACAGTTAGGAATTCTAAAGTGAAAGAAGGGTTGCCGGTTGCTTCGGCAGCACTATATGGCTCTAATTACAATCGTAAATTTCAAAATGCTAAACAAAGCTTTAATAAGAAGAGTAATCAGAATTACACTCAATATCAAAGCAGTCCATCACATAGTGGGTTTTCTTCAAAGAATTAGAGACGAGCTGATAGTCCTCGTAATGTTGGGTCTAATAATTATAGACACTTTCGCAAAGGTTATCACAATAGAAACTATCCGAGTTTTTCTTCTCGAGATAATTATCCTCGCCGTCAAGAATATTACGATGATGGTTATGGAAACTGTGATGCAAACCAGAATAATGGTTATGATGGGCAATATAATGATAACACTGACTAACAAAAAAAAAAATTTTTTTTTCTTTCTCTAACATTTCTATGTTTTTCTGGTCAATTTTAATGCGCTGTTTTTAAATCTGCAAACCGTTTTTCTCTATCAGGTCGGGATCTCTAGAAATATGCAATTTAAGTTTTTTTAACAACGCATACAGTATTACAACATCATTTGTACAGGAAGTATAACAGTTATGTAGGCTTGAATTTCTTTGCAGTCGACTTTCGTCGGTGAATGGCATGTGCTACATCGCGATGAAGCATCCAACAATAATCGGCAAGCATGGTCACACTCCACCGTCCTTGATAACGTGACTCCATTACGGCGATATCTTGATGGAATCGTTCTCCATGTTCATCGCTGACTTCGCCAAGGTTGTCAGGGAAAAAGTCAAGATGCGAATCGAGCAAATGGATTTTGAGGGACATGTTACAGCCCATAATTCTGTATGCATCTATGCACTGCTTAACAATATGCACATAGTCGACAGATTTGTGATTTCCCAGAAAGTTATCGACGATCGATTTGAATGCCATCCATGCGCGAAGTTCACTACCATGTAACAAGTTCTCAAATTGTTTGTCTGCAATAACTTTCCTAATCTGAGGTCCTACAAAGATACCTTCCTTTATCTTTGCATCGCTAATTTGCGGAAACTTTTCTCGAAGGTAAGTGAAAGCTTTGCTCGTTTTATCTAACGCTTTTACGAAATTCTTCATGAGCCCCAACTTTATATGTAACGGTGGTAAAATGATGCTGTCTTTGTTAACTAATGGCTCGTATATTACATTTTTATGCCCGAGCTGCATACGATCCCTGATAGGCCACACCTTTTTTGCATAATGTTCCTGTCTGTTGCGGCTGTCCCATTCACATAGGAAGCAACAAAATTTAGTATACCCAGTCTGCATGCCTGTGAGAATTGCAATGACCTTTAGGTCTCCACAATCCGCAATTGGTAGTCATTGTACTTTATTTTTGCCAAAAGTATAGCCATATTGTCATCAGTTTCTTTCATATGAACAGAGTAGGCGACTGGAATTGATGAAAATAAATTTCCATTATGCAATAATACGGCTTTTAGACTAGTCTTGGAAGAGTCGATGAAAAGTCGCCATTCGTTGACTATGTGCTCATGGCCGAGGTGCACCATTAGACCTTTTACATCGTTGCAATAGCAAATGTCATCATCCATCTCAAAGTATTGAACAAGTTCTCTGTGTCTATGACGAAATTTAGATATCGGAGTATTGGGCGCTAAAAGATTCCATTCTCTGAGTCGCGAACCGAGTAATTCCGCTTGTCCTTTGGTGAGAGCGAGATCATGTATTAGATCTGAACGTTCTGAATGGTTAATTAAGTGAACACCATCATTCACCGGTACATAATCCGAGTCAGAATTAGTTTCTAAAGCAGGTAAACTATCACTTTCTGATGGTTCATTCACGTCCAACGGATATTGTTCTGGTGGAACTGGGATCGGACACGTGATTGGATCATGAGGCACTGGTTTCGAAACCAATTCAATATTTTGATAAACCACAGACTTTCTAGTTTTAGAAGTGAAACCATAGATATTTGTCAAGCAGAAGTAACAATCAGTAGCGTGATTTGTCGGTTCACGCCATATTACTGGCACTCCAAAAGGCATCGACTTATGCTTCGGCGATTTTCGTAACCTACCTGCCAATGTATTTGCACAAGTCGAACAAACTGCTTTTGGCTTCCAAGATTTATTTGCATCATCAACTTTCGAATCGAAATAAAGTTCATATGCTTTCTTTAGAGATGGTGTAAAGTTTTTCTGGTGAACACGATCGGTAAAATATCCGGACACGTAACAGAACAGATCAGCCGAATTTCTACAACTTCTAGAAGCCATATTTCACTCACAATTATTTCAAAATACAGTAACTATTTGAAATATAACGTAACATATGTCATGCATCTTTTAGCAGTATAAAAAGTAGAATTATTTTGCATTTTATTAATTTTTAAAAAGTTATATAGTAAAAATGAAACGGAGCAAATAACGGTTTCCCAAAAATATATTTATTCACAAATATCTTAAGAACCCGACGTGATAAAGATAAACGGATTTCAAATTTGAAATCAGCGCAAGAAACTGACCTAAGAACACTTATTCTTATATAAGAAAGAAAAATGTTGTTTGTCAGTGTAATTACAGGGGAAATAATAATCGCGGCAGACCTAGACATAACAAAAGAAAATCTTATCGTCAGGCAAACGCTGCACAACATGAGTCTCAGGAAGCCTGTAGTCAAGTGAACGATAGTAGACACTCTAATGCTATCACTGGCTCTGCTTTCGATTTTGGGAGAGCAGCTAAGTGCCCCAATGCTCAACATTGTTCAAGCCATCTACAGTATCTACCCTAATTTGTGGTCACCCTCTTCCCGCTCTTCCTGCTACAGTTGCGCATGACGGGAAAAGATATCTTATCTTACATAAAGGTCTAGTGAATAATAATCCAGTGTCAGTACTTTTTGATTCTAGATTAACTACTATTGGGGTTAGGCAATCTCTCATAGATCCTTGCTGTGCCACGGGAAAGGTGGTTAAATGTGTGACATTTGGTGGAACTTTGGAGATATATCCTACTGCTATCATCCACATGAATACTCCCTTCTTTACAGGAGATGTCCACGCGTGTCTTCTTCCTAATCCTATTGCGGATCTTATAATCGGTCGTATTCACGGAGTTAAGGAATGTACCCCGCAGCAAATTGCTGCTTGGGAAGAACATAATATCCAAACAGCCAATGTGGTTGTAACAAGAGCACAAGCTCTTATTCCTTCAACTTCATCTAATGATAGTAATGAAGTTGGTAGCCAAGATGATCACTTGGTGATTTCACATGACTCGTTTGTGAAACTACAAGAAGAAGACTCTTCTTTAAATAAATACTTTCTTCTCGCTAAAAACGGTGATCCGAATCAAAATACAATTCACAAATCGTATATCACTATGAAGAATGGTATACTAGTACGTATGGTACAACACTCAGACAAATCTATGCACTCTCAAATTCTTGTGCCCAAAAGTATGAGAGCCTTAATTCTTTAACATGCACACGATTCTCAGTGTGCTCGACACATGGGTTTTTCTCGCCCTAAGTCGAGAGTTCAGCGGCTTTCTTTTGGCCATTCGTAAACAAAGACATAAGAGTTTATTGCCGATCTTGTAAGATTTGTCAAGAAGTCAAATCTAGAGGTCCACGACATGCTGCACCTATCCAGGCTGCAGACATTCCCATTCGACCATCCCAGAAGATGGCAATAGATATTATTGGCCCTTTTAAGATTAAGTCAGCCAGAGGACATCAGTTCATCTTAACATGCGTCGACATGTGCACACGTTGGCCAGAGGCTATACCTCTAAAGAGCATATCTACTGCCGATATCGCAGACGCTCTTTGGCTAATATTTTCTCGTTTGGGTTTTCCCAGAGAAATATTGTCAGACCATGGTACTCAATTGATATCACACACTATGTCGCAGGTGATGTCTATCCTAGATATTAAAAGGTCTCTCAGTAGTATTTATCACCCAATGTCTAATGGGTTAGTTGAACGTCTTAATAGAACACTTAAGAACCTACTTGGCAAGATTACTGAGGATCATCCTCAGGATTGGGACAGGGTTTTACCCGCGTCTCTCTTTGCCTATAGAGAGGTCCCCAACGAGCATACAGGGTTTTCTCCCTTTCAACTAGTTTTTGGTGCGCAATCGCGCGGTCCTATGTCCTTGCTACACGATTTGATAACTGCCGATAATATTGACAATGACACTCAATCTTCATATGAGTATGTCATTGCTCTCAGGCATAAGATTATCGAAGCATGCAAGTTAGCGACTTCATCCTCCGAATTTGCCAAAGAAAAGGCGAAGCAATTCGCTAATAAGAAGAGACGCCTACGTCAACTTTGTCCTGGAGACAAAGCGTTTGTCTTACTTTCTTCAAAGGAGAATAGAGTTCTCATTGCATGGAAAGGTCCATATAGAATAGTCTCAAAAATTTCCGATGTCGACTATGTTGTCGATATTGATGGAAGGCATAAAACCTTCCATATAAATATGCTTTCGGAATTTATTGAACGACCAGACTATTTGCAGCCTATTTTCCAGGCGACGGACGATTCTCCAGTCCAACATGGTCATATCTCATCCTTGTCGGTTATACAGGAGGAGGAAACTACGTTTTCAGATGTTAATCTACCTCTTCCTATGATTCCACTCAATTCTACGGAATCATGGAGAAACGTTTCGGTTTCTTCTAATTTGTCTTTTGAGGAACAGCGTCAAGTATCTTCTTTGCTACAATCATTTCAGGATGTCCTTACCGACATTCCTGGACACACACATATTATCAAACATGATCATAATCCGATCAGAGTAAGACCATATCCTATCCCTATTCATTTCCAAGCGCAAGTCGAGAAAGAATTGGATGAAATGATACAATTGAAAATAATTGAACCATCCACTTCAGCATACTCTTCGTCCATGGTTATTGTTCGAAAGAAAGACAATAACATACGTCTTTGCGTCGATTATCGCAAATTGAACCAAGTTACGACGTTCGATGCTGAACCTATGCCTTTATTGGAAGATCTACTTACTAGACTTTCTAAATCGCGATTCTTTACTAAACTTGACTTGTCGAAAGGCTATTGGCAAGTTCCGTTAACTGAACGCGCCAAACCTTTCACTGCTTTCTCAACACCTAGGGGTTTGTATCAATGGAATTTTATGCCTTTCGGGCTGATGAACGCCCCAGCTACTTTCGTACGCATGATGCGTCGAATTCTCTCATATCGTACAGATGTCATCGCATACTTAGACGACATCTGTCTTTTCAGCGATACTTGGGAAGAACAATATTCGGGTTTAAATGAGTTACTGTCTACTCTATGCGAGCATAATTTGACTGCAAAACCCTCTAAAGCCTTTGTTGGGTTTAGTGAAAATTCTTTCCTAGGTCATCGTGTTGGTCATGGTCTATTGAAGACAGAGGACCAAAACATTTCTAAGATATTAAATATCTCCGTTCCTAAAACAAAAAAGCAAGTGCGTAGTCTCTTGGGATTAATACAATTCTACGGAAGATTCATTAAGAATCTGTCCTCCATTATGGCACCTCTTTCAACTTTATTGAAAAAGGTTCTCCTAATATGGTGCGATGGTCGCAAGAATGCCAATCTTCATTGGATCAGATTAAGAATTTGTTCTCATCTCCTCCTATCTTACGACTACCATTGATTGATAAGACTTTTGTCCTTCGTAGTGATGCCTCTTCCACTGGGATCGGGGCGGCACTTATGCAGGAGTATTCAGGAACTCTGCATCCTGTGATGTATATCTCTAGGAAATTGAATGCGGCAGAAAGGAACTATTCGATTTTAGACCGTGAATTGTTAGCTATGGTCTGGGCCATTCTTAAGCTACAAAGATTCCTTCTAGGCGCGCATTTCATTATGAAAACCGACCAAAAAGCTCTTACAGCTATGCAGAACAAGGATTTGAAGAGCTCGAGATCTACTCGATATGCTATTGCTCTTCAACCTTTTCATTTCACGGTGCGGGCTATCCGTGGTTCAGATAATGTGATGGCGGACATACTGTCTAGATGCCCACATGATTCCACTTAAGTCTTGGGTCCTAGATTTCATGATACATTTCCAGACTTATGTCTGTTCATAATATACATTAACACATTTGTTCCACCTTAGATTAGTAAATTGATTGTTTTCTTTCTCTATTACTATCTTTGATGTAATGTGGAAGGTTAAGGTTAACATAAAATAAAGGTCAAAAAAAAAATAAGAAAAGGAAAGATGTTAAAATGGCCACATATAATACTTAAATAATTTTGTAATGACTATAGTGCATTATAGCATGTTACTAATTGTGTCATTTATATTGTTCTCAGTGCAAACTAGTACCAAGTACGGAGCGGTTGTGAGAACCATGATGATACCATACCTTACATTTGTTCGAGAGATCGCAGCAAGTATTTGTATATAATATACTTCTATTGTTAGATAATGTGTAAGGAATTTAACAAATTTGGTCATGTCCATCCATTACATATATTAATGGTATAACATTGTAATTTGTATATTGATATGACTTCTTGAGATAGATTGTCATTTGTCATTGCTATGATTATAGTATTGCATAATTGTTTGATAGTTATGTAATTTTTGTTAGTATCGCCAGCAACTGAGGTTTCTTTGATGGTACCTTCCCGAATATATTTTCTATTATTTGGTGAGATGATTTGATTCTCTACGGACGCTCTATGTGTGCGTCGATTCAAACTGACATTAGGTTGATTCTTTCATTGGCGCATTATTCATGTGTCATGAGCTTGTGGTATCTTGCTCATTGATGTATTTTTTTTTTAATGGGTTATTTTTTTATACGGGGGGTGCGGTAGTCTGTTGCTGTCGTTTTTGACGGAGTCATAATAGGTAAATCTATTTAATACTTTTGTTGATCATAGTTGAGGATAATTGGGTATTTACTTCCATGACAGGTTGTTTGAGGGTTATCTGCCCTTCCTTTCAATTATTGTCGTTGATCTGTCTTAACGATGCTCAGTTTTATGCTGTCTAGGCATGCGCAAGTTCTGGGCGCGAACTGAGGAAACTTCCGTCAGGGAGGTTGTGTTTTGGGCTGTCGGACATGATGTCCGTTGTGATTTTCTCTATATCATCGTGGGGATTGGAAAGTTTTCGATATGACTGAAATGTCAATGTTTTCCCCAGTGATTCTTTGTTCGTCAAGAGTGACGACATTTATTAAGTGTGTATCCGGAAGATTCTGTAAAAGGTAAATGACATTCTTATTAATATGCCTTTGGTTGCAGAACATTTGAAATTACCTATCTGCGAGTGAAGCTCACAGATCTTGAGAGACAGAATTCCTTCTTTGCTTCTTGTTCCAGCCAAATGAGACTATGTGTTTTCTATTGAACAGAAGCCTAATGATGATGATAGATTATTGTGGACGCCGCAGGTTGGCGGTATATATGTTTAGCATGGCTTGATCGTGCCTGCTAACAAAGGATACACAGCTGTCTACATATTGAGGCCCTGTATTACGGCCAATATTTTTTCAGCAAGAGGAAATATATTTGGCGGGCTATGCCAGTTGAATAACAGCCTTAAGTATTATTGCTACGCAATTTAGGAGCTCGTTTGTTGGACGACACAGCTAATTAAGTACCTGACGCGCTGAGTCAATGGTACGGAAGCTACATTATAAACTGTAACATTAGGACAGATGATGTTTGGGTATGTCCTAGTTGATGTATGATGCAAGCCTTTGATTACCAGACATTTAACAGTCATTCATTATTATGTGAAGTCTTTGATCTTGTCGATTTGACTGTCCTGTTGATGCTACTGTCAGTTTCGTAAATAAATGTTTGAAACGTGCCAGCAGTCTTCAATTCATCATTGACTACTGCATGTGAGTGTCTTCTTCTTCTCTTCTTTGATCCATAACCGCCAACCGTCAAAGCAGTCAGCGGCCATCACGCCTGGTGGCGTCTTGTAGGACAGCAACAAATTGATTCCACTTTGCTCGGTCGGCGGCCATCCTTCGTACAGTGCCCCAACTGTGGTTCATTCTTTGCATCTCAGCTTCCACAGTTCTCCGCCAAGTTGTTTTTGGTCGGCCTCTCTTTCGCTTTCCCTCGGGGGTCCATAGCATAGCTGTTCTTGCGATGGTATCAGGGTCCCTTCTGAGGACATGGCCAACCCAACTCCAGCGTCTGCCAGCTATGATGGTGTGCATGTCCTCCTGGTTACTCCGAATAAGTAGTTCTTGGTTGCTGATGGTGTTTGGCCAAAAGATTCGGAGAATTTTCCTTAGGCAGATTGTGTGGAAGGAGGACAGTTTCGACATTTCCTTCTCTGTTACTCTCCAACATTCCGCACCATAGAGAAGCACAGAAAGTACGCAGCTCTCATACAGTCTTAATTTGGTGTTTGTGCTGTACTGGGAAGACTTCCAAATGTTGTTGAGAATAGCAAAGGCTGTTCTCGCTTTATTCATTCTGTTGTTAATGTCCTTGCTTGTTCCGCCGTCAGGTGTTACTATGCTTCCTAGGTAAGTAAATGTGTCTGTCTGTTCTAACTTCTGGTTCCTTACTGTTATTGGCTCAGGATTGCCCACATTTAGTGTCATGACCTCTGTCTTCTTCAGATTGATGTTCAGGCCAACCTGCTGGCCATACTTATTCAGTCTATCAGTTTTGTCTTGAATGTGTTGGTGTGAATGCGCGAGCAGTGCAATGTCATCTGCATATTCCAAATCTTCCAGTGTAGAAAACGTTGTCCATCTAATTCCCCTTGGACTGCCCTCTGTTGTCTGGCGCATCACCCAATCTATGACTGTCAAAAATAATGTTGTTGATAAGGGGCATCCCTGTCGTACTCCTGTTTTCACTTCGAAAGTTACATTACTCGATCCAACACTGCACGTAAAGTTAGAATAGAGGCTTTTTATAATGGAAACAATGCGGCTGGGAATTCCATAAGCCCTCAGAATTTTCCATAGGCTGTCCCTGTGTATGCTGTCGAAAGCCTTTTCAAAATCAACAAAGTTAATGTACAGCTGTCTCTGCCATTCTGAGCACTGCTCTATAATGTTCCTGAGGGCAAATATATGATCTGCACATCTTCTGTTCTTTCTGAAGCCCGCTTGTTCTTTCCTCAGTTTATGGTCAACTGCTTTTGAAATTCTCTGGATGATTATCCTGCCTAGTATTTTGCTGGGAACTGAGAGGAGGGTAATTCCTCTCCAGTTGTTGCAGTCTGCAAGGTCGCCCTTCTTGGGCAATTTGACAATTGTTCCTTTACTCCACTCTGTTGGTGTTGTCTCAGTTTCCCAGACTTGTGCAAATAGTGGTTCTAATAGTTCTGCTGCTAGTTCAGGGTCTGTCTTGAATAGCTCAGCATTCAGATTGTCGTGACCAGGCGCTTTTCCATTTTTTAGCCCTTTGATAGCTGTGATAATTTCTTCTTTTTCGTGGAATGTCTGTATTTACGTCTAAGTCACTTTCAGCCTCAGGAACATTCAGCTGAGTCTCTGGTGGTTCCTTATTCAGTGTTTCTCTGAAGTGCTCTGCCCACCTTGTTTCCTGCCCCTGTGCTGTGGTGATGAGATTTCCTTGCTTGTCTCTTACTAACGTTATGTTGTTTGCACCTCGTTTTCCACTGATAGCTTTAGTTATTTTATAAACTGTGCTTTGTTCATTTCTCAGTGCTGCCTCTTCTGCCTGTCTTGCAAGGTCATCCAGAAATGTCCTTTTGTTAGCACGGGTTTGACGTTTTACTTCCTTGTCCTGCTGACTGTACTGTTCACTATATATTGCCTTTAACCTGGGAGACTTAGCTTCTGTTTTCTTCCTTTTCATTTCCTTTCTCTTCGCTATGGTGTTTAGCGTTTCTGGTGTTATCCAGTCTTGGCTCTTTCTTTCCTGGAATCCCAAGCATGACTTGCTGCTTTCTTTATATATTGTTGAGATGGTGTTGAATTTCTGGTCCACATCGTCGGTCTCTGTTCTTTCCTGGCTTTTGGTAATCAGATATCGTCTCTTTACGTCGACCACAAACGCTTTTCTGGTGAGGAGGTCCTTAAGTTTCGTGATGTTGTATCTTTTCTGTTTGACTGCAACTGGTCCAGCAGCTCTGAGTTTCACCTTCAGTCTTGCTACTACTAGGTGATGATCACTTCCCACATCTGCGCCTCTTCTTACTTTCACGTCTTGTAGTGCATGTCTCCATCTGCCATTGATCATTATGTGATCTATCTGGTTTTTGTCTCGTCCGTTTGGTGATTCCCATGTTAACTTGTGCACTTCTTTGTGTTGAAAAATTGTTCCTCCGATGACCAGGTTGTTAATACTGCAGAAGCTTATTAATTTGTCCCCATTCTCATTTACTGTTCCACTGCCGCATTTCCCCATTACTCTTTCGTTATAATTATTGTGTGTTCCAACTTTCGCATTTAGGTCTCCCATTACTATAATAAGATCGTACCTGGGTACAGTTTCCATTTCCTTTTGTACCTGTTGATAGAACTCGTCCTTAATCTCTTCGTCGCTGTCATTTGTTGGTGCATAACATTGTATAATTGTGGTGTTGGTGAATCTCCCTCTCAGTCTTGCTCTTATTAGTCTGTTGTTAATGGGTTTCCATTCCAGTAGAGATCTTTCCATTCCTTTCTTAAGGATAATGGCTACACCTTCGTTGTGCTGACCGTCCTCTCTACCAGAATAAAGTACTGTTTCCCCTGTAGCTATTTTTATTCTCCCCATCCCTGTCCATCTGCTCTCGCTTATTCCCAGGATATGTAGTTTGTAGTTCCTCATCTCTGCTGTAATCTGTCTCAGCTTTCCTGCCTCGTTCATAGTTCTGACATTCCAAAAACCAATTCTGGTTTCGTGTTTTGCGGTCTGGGCATCCGTTTTCATGCCAGTGGCTTCCTTTCGGCTTTCACCACTGTCAGTCATACGAGCCTGAGACTCCGGATGTCCGTCCCGCATCAAAGTATTTCCATTTATTGCTGTTTCCGTAACGTGTGTGATTTTTTACACAGACAGGGGTGTCGGCCCTGTGCTAAAACCCCCAACCTGGAGGACCAGGGTACCAGCTTTTGTCTGACCCCTACCCACGCAGACCAGTCCAGCATGGTTGAACCTACCAGGAGTAAAACTCCCACTGGCAAAGCTCTGGGGATTGTCAGGGTACACAAGCTGCCATACCGCTACAAGGTATAGGTACCATTGATGCATGTGAGTGTACGGGTGCATTATTAACTTTATTAAGAGCTACAAGCATTCGCGTTCTCGTCTACACCCACACTCAGCACATCATAATACCAGTACCACACATCTATAACATGTACGCTGTTTTGTGTGAGTAATCATATTACCCTGGCAGTGCCTCACGCTGATGACCTACATCAACACCGCAACATTACACAGTCCAGGTGATAAACGACACGTTCACTCTGCCAGCTTTCACATCACGCATAAACAGTACGTTACATTTCTGGTGGCCATGACATTTCTGGCAGTTACACCCAGCCGTTCTCTTCCCTTCAACTTGTCCCGGTAATAAAAGAAGGGTATTGAACTTCGTGTCGTTTCAAATTGATGATAATTATACTGTGTAATTTTGACAACCTTCGATGTTCGTCAGTTGATAAGTCCTCATCTTTATTATTTCGCAGGATGTTTTTTAAACTTAAAAAAAAAAGTTGTTGAGGTATCAGAAATGTCTTTGTTACTTTCCTTAGGTATAAGAAAACCCAATTTCTCATTGTCACAGCGCTATTCCGCAGTGCATCGTATGTATTGCGGTCGGCGAAAAGTCACTCGGAAAGGCCGAGGTTAGCCGAACTGGTGGTTCATGTGACTACCGGATGTCGGGAGAAAAAGGCGCAAAGTTGGGGAATCAGATACTAGCTTTCGTCCTGAAATGACGCATATTTCCCTTTTGCCAGCGAGATTGGAGGGTGATTCAAGTTATGGACTATTAACTGAGTGCTTGCCATATTTCGGTCCTGGTTGATAATTACGTTGTAATTCTAGAGCAGTGTAAGGTCTAGGTGGTAATTTCTACAGACCGCAGTTTAATACGATGTCAATGATTTGAGTTTGTCATTGTCTCAGATTTGCCGCTCAGGTGAGCGATATTCATAGTAGTGTTTTTGATGTAATTCGTACCTTCATGTATGGAGGGGATAGATTAAGCTGCTAAGGCAAGTTTACGGTGGCTTTTTCATTATTGTATTTGATGCGTTTGTTGGCCATTTGAGGCCGTATTGTGTGTATAATGTATTAAAGGGATGTTCCTGTTAAAGGTGTTATTTCTTATGTCAACCATTGTGATGTGGTTGTACCCTTGGAAGAAGGAGCCTTTTATTTATTATTATAAATTCACTTTGCAGTGGTGTAACCAGTGGTGTGCTATCCACGATAAGTGGTTCCTGACAGCTGGGGAGCACTTGTCCGATTCTTTAGAGGCCGTGGGGCCAATATATTATAGTAGAGAAGGCTAGTAGTTTCTATATACACAGATGAGAAGTAGGTGGCAAAGCAGTGTGTTCACTTCAGCGGGTTTTCCATTGTTGACGGCAGTGTGTTTGTTTTCGGGTGTTAGACAGTAGCAGTAAACTGTTTTCGGTCAGGTGTGACCCGTCACGGAATTTGACCTAGTTTGACAGAGGGCACTATGGCAGGTTAGCGTTGTAAATACAGCTAATACTTGACATTTCTTGTGTTAGATCATGATTTTGTAAACGTCACGTTTGTGCTAGGTTGTTCAATTATTGACAGAATGAGTGTCATAAGCTGTAGAGTAAAGTGCAGCTGGCGTCTAGGATCACAGTTGGATATATTACAAGGCGTACTTCGTAGCTTAGTGCTAGGAAGGTAGTGATCCAGTCAGAGCAGCAGAGGTAGTTGTGACAGGTGTCTACAGTTGGTCAGTGTAGGGATATAAAGGAGATCAGAATTTCTTGTGAGGTTGGCACTATTTTGGCTCTGGTGACTGACTGTGGTGTCGTCAGAAAAGATTAGTTTGTCAATATTTGTTGGTATTGGTAGTGTCAATAGTGGTGGTGGCATCTCAGGGTGTGTGTAACACCTCTTATCGGGATCATGCTCTAGATCAACGGTTTTCAACCTGTGCGCCCGAAGCTGCGGTATACAACGCCTGCTTCACCAGCACAATTCTATATGGCAGTGAGCCATGGACAATCTATGCTAAGCAAGAAAGAAGGCTCAATCCCTTCCATCTATCATGTCTGCGCCACCTCCTCGGCATTTCGTGGAAAGATAAAGTGCCAAATGTCGAGGTGTTGTCACGTGCTGGCCTTCAAAGCCTGTATACCCAGCTGATACAGGGAAGACTACGCTGGTTTGGCCATATCCGCCGCATGAAAGATGGTCGCCTTTGAAGAAATGTTTGGCGACTAGCAGAGATATTTTAAGAAATATTTGGCAACTATAAGAAATATCTGACAATAGTTAGAAATATTTGACAACAGGAAGAAACTGCTGACAGCTGCAAGGCTTATTTGAATTGTCAAATACTGACAACCGGAAAATTTTTTAATGAAAAAATATTTAATGAAGTATTTGACAGCTGCGAGAAATATTGACAACCGGGTTAGTCATTTGATGAAATATGTGACAACGGCAAGAACTATTTGCCACATGGAAGACCCCGTTTGAAGACACATTTGCCACACGGCAGAAACGTTTGACAACTGTAAGACATATTTGACAACTAGAAAAATAACATTTGAAGAATTATTTGACAACTGGAAAAAACATTTGAAGAAATATTTGACAACTGGACAAAAACATTTGAAGAAATATTTGGCAACTTGAAAAAACACTTGAAGAAATATTTGACACATGTAAGAAACGTTTGAAGAAATATTTGACAACTGTAAGAAACATTTGCCAACTAGGAGAAAAAAAACATTTGAAAAAATATTTTACAACTGTTAGAAATATTTGCCAACTATAAGAAATATTTACACACGCAAAAAACATTTTAATAAATATTTCACAACTTGAGAAAAACATTTGAAGAAATTTTTGACAACTGGCAAAACGTTTTGTGGTGAAGTGGGATGTTATAAATATTTATAGGGGACTTAGTGTACTGACTGAGATCAGCTGTGAAGGTATCTATATCTATTAAGAGTAGTGTATTATAGATAACCTTACTTGCTACCACATATCTATATATCTCAGTCAGAATTATTCTGGAATAGTGTTATGACTACGTTATGTGTCTAGGGTATGTGTATGATGAAGTGTAAGTCACAACAACAGACAGATAAACAATTTAATTTAATCCACTACTCTTGACAACACTGTGACCTCACATACATATAACACTCTATGAGAATATCTTAAGGAGTCACTGATAACTTTTCAAATAACAATATGTATTCATTGTTGTCATAAAGGTATATGTGTCCTGATTCAAATACAAAGGAACCAGGAATCACAATCAATTTTAATTACAAGTATATGTACAGACTTTATCAATATGAATATTGTAGTGACATATATTATTAAAATATCCTATGTGTGTCAGTTGTGTAGTGGTAATATGAGGCAATACTGGTTTTGTTTTGTTCAAGCTCTGTTGGTATTTGTCATCATGACTTCAATAGTTTGTCTTTTGGGACTAGTATTGGAGATGTTCTCAGTTCCTGATATTAAGACAATTAAATTCCCCTCTGAATGTTATTTTTACAAAGTCATTTCAAGATGAGGGGACATAATGTTGAGCTCAGCTGGCCAAATCAGCTTATCTTGCGTGATGGCGGCAGGAAAAGGACTCCTCTGCTCGAATTCTCCCCTGGGCTCTGGAGACACCTCACTGATAGCTAAAAAGACCAAGGAGTATGCTGTCCGACTCTGGATTCAGCAAAGCTCTGACCAGGTGCTGCTCAGTACCATCAAGACCACGGTCCCTGTAAACAAGAAGGATGTACCTTCTACTTCATAACTAACTTATACTCTCTTTTTACACTGATCACAATACATCACAAACATTGAGTTCAGAGCGTTAGGCCAACTGTCAGCTTCATCTGAAATACTTTATACCAGTATTTACCTCCTTAATGGTTACCACGCCTCTGCACTTCCAGCATTATTTCTTTCTAGTCAATCATCCAGGTGTCAGTGTACTATTTGGCCATTCCATGCCGTTTTACTTCCCTCCGACACCCTCTGTTCAGGCTGGAGCATTATAGGCTTTATCTCCTGTTTGCCACTGAACTACACATATATATACAGGCATAAATAAACAATTCACATTCAATTTTCATTAAAAGATACTGAATGGTTCAAGCTTACCACAATTCATAGAATAAACACAGATACGTTGATTAGCAATGAATTCTGGCACATTTACTGGCACAAATTCCCATCTGCTTATGTTCCAGGCTTTTATTTAGCAAAAATATGAGCTGGCTTCAACGCACTGTTGCTTTATCAAGCTTATTTAAACAAGTGGTTTCGAACTAACGCTCCTAAGTGATTATATCAGCGAGTCTGGCCAATCGAGCCACGTTTCGACAAGTGTTTGAAAAAATGTTACCTTCCTACGTCTCCCTAACAACCAAGATAGTATTTATAGCCCGACCAATCGTGGTTAGTCTTTCATTTGTTGCGCTCCAATCAATTTGGAGTTTACATGGTAGGCTATTTCTGTAACGTAAGGTTTTTTTCAAACACGTTATAAAAAAATTTTATGAGCAGAAATGATTCCATGTTGTCAGGCATCCCCACTATTTTATTTTGGTTATAATTTATTAATTCCTGGACTATTTGCGTAACGTTTTACATATTCTTTGTCAGCAAGCCCTAAGGAACCCAAATATCCAAATTTAAAAGAGCTACGTGGCTGCGTTCAAAATATGCAATTTCTTCTACCTCCTGTTTCGAAGATGTGCTGTCTGGGTACTGTAATGTTTTCAAACGTAAACCCATCTATTGTTATCTTTCCTAATAAGCGTTTTTTATGATTTTAAAACCTAACTCTGGGAAGGGTAGTGAATTTATCACTGTCCGTCCGAAAAAGTTAGTGCATGTAGCCTAACACGCGTGATAGTAGTAATTGTGTATCGCGAGACGCGTGTTTAATGTTCGGCTTTCTGCCTCTCCCTTCTCGCTATCCTTTAGTCCATCTGTCTTTTGTTTTTGGTAACATAGTGTAGAAAAAGACATGAATGGAATTTAAAATTTAGGTCAACTTGCATATTTCAAGGTTTTTCTTAGAAAGGCCTTTAATATCAACGTGAAACGTTACAATTTGCATACGCAGTAGAAAACAAGGGGATTTCGAGTACAGTCATTGTGACAGCACTGTTCTTTACCATTCTTCTTCCTTTATTTATTATATGTATTTATTAGGCTTTATATTTACTTGATAATTTATATATGTGGATTAGAATATTCCACGACACCTCCCCTCTTAAAACAGACATTATATGTCAGTCCTTTATTCTATATACACATAGAGAAATTTATTATTATTTCTGGGGTTTACGGTGATTCTCATCACACGGATGGCGGCTTAAAAAATCCGCTCCCAAATTGGTTTTTCCAGATATATACTCAATGCTAAAATTATATGGAGCCAGAAGTAAAGACCATCGGAGTAACCTAGAGTTCTCATGCTTAGCCTGTGCTAGAAACGATAAAGGTTTGTGGTCTGTTTGCAACTTAAATGCCTTCCCATATAGATAAATATTGAATTTCTTTATCGCCCATATTACTGCAAGACATTCTTTTTCGCTAGTTGAGTAGTTGATTTCAGCTTTATTCAACTTTCTGCTAGCATATGCCACTGGGCTTAATTCCCCATCCAATGCATCTGATTTCTGTAGTAGAGTTGCACCTAACCCAATATTACTTGCATCCGTCCTTACTATGAATTCTTGACTTAAGTCAGGTAATTTCAAAATGGGTTTACTTGTGAGCTTTTCCTTCAATTCTTGGTAAGTCATTTCACATTGTGGTGTCCATGTAATGCGATCTGGATGTCCTTTACGTGTCAATTCAGTTAACGGTGCACATATGGAATTAAAGTTTTTTTGATATACTTCTGGTAGAAACCACATAATGAGACAAAGGATCTCACGTCCTTCTTGGTTTGTGGTCTCGGGGCTTTCTGTAGTTTCTCTAAATTCTTTGGGTCAGGGGTCATGTTTCCCTGATAAACTGTGTGTCCCAAAAATTCCAATTCTTTACATCCAACGCAACATTTGGTTGGTCGGGCTGTTAAATTTGCCTCCCTAAGTCGATCAAACAGCATGTTCAGAGAGTCAATGTGTTCCTCAAATGTTTCTGTTGCTATAAGGATATCATCCATAAAATTTGTTATACAGGGATTATTCAGAGGATCCAATAATTTTCTCATCATTCTAGAGAAGACACTAGGCGCATTCTTCAATCCAAATGGCAATCTATTAAACTCATAGTGTCCTTCTGAGGTACTAAAAGCTAGGTATGGTCTAACCTCAGGCTTTACTGGAATCTGATAGTATCCTTTACTCAGATCCACTTTTGAGAAATATTTAGCTTTATTTAGCCTGGCAAACAGCTGATTTGTATCCGGCAATGGATCCACCTGTCCTTCTGTAATAGCATTCAGTCTCCTGTAATCTATACAGAGTCTATGTTCTCCAGAGGGCTTCCTTAAGAGTACAACACCGGAACTATACGAAGATTCACTGTGCGAAATAATTCCTTCCTTCAATAGATAGTCTATCTCTTCCTTCAAAGCTTTCTCCTTAGCAAACGGAATCGAATATGGTTTCATACAGACAGGTGTGGGGTCTATTAGTTTCATATCATATTCCAATAGGTTTGTATGCCCTGGTCGGTCTGTTAACACCTCTGCATGATTATTTAGAACCTGTTGCACTCTCTCTTTCTGAGTTTTCGTTAAATGTGTACTGATTTTCACCTGTGCTGCTGTCTCACAGGGGTGTAATGGATATTCAAATGATGAAAGTGGTTCCTTTTTCATCTCCATGGCGATGGACAAGGTCAACAAGTGTGTCTCTTCCTGATGTTCTCTTTCCAAATATTTCTTCAGGAGATTCACATGATAGATTTTTTCTTTCCCCTTCTTATCTATCTTATAATTTGTTCTAGACACCTTCTCTAGAACTGTATATGGACCCTGCCATCCAATTTGTAACTTATTCTGACTCCCGGGCAAAAGAAGCAGTACTTTCTCTCCCACAGCCAAATTTCTGTCTTTCGCCTTCCTGTTATAATAGGCAGCATGTTTCTTCCTGGCTTGTTTCAAATTTTCATTGGCAAGTTTCCAGCCAGTTTTTAAACGAGTGGTCAGCTCATTCACATATTGGTATGAAGATGTAATGTTTTCCTCTGCCTTTTCATCAGTCCACGTTCTTAACAAAGCTACATATGGACCTTTAATTGTGTGGACCTATTTGTCCATGCACCGGTATGGTCTCTTCCACTCGAAGCTTTATAGTGATGATTTTTCCTCCCAGAATTATCATTCACAAAACGACCGCTACCAATTTTTCTTTTGGGGCTGTCTCCCCTCTTAAAATTCTTGATGAGAGATTTCCTCTCTACATCCTCTTCCTCCAGTTTGTTTAAGTCCGATTGAGGGATTGTCGGCTTATCCTGGGGTAAGACATCTTTTTGCACTCTTCGCATAGTGGCCATTGTAAAACAGTTAAGTGAAGCTTGTCCGTGAAAAGGGGCTTCCCATTCCATTTGGTCCACTTTATCAAATCTATTTTTCTTTTTATTATCAGGCCTAATTTTGCCCCGTGGCGTGTCCAGGTCCTGATCCATGTTCCCACTTGTGGGTGTTCCCTCATGTGCTATGCTACACCTTTCTACAAAATTCTCAATGTCCCATCTTGCTTTGGGCCAATAATAATTGTGAGCCACCTTTTGAATGATGGTACCTATCTTCTCATGGTCCCCATCTGGTTTCACATGTAGGCTCCTTATTAAGTCTGCCCTATATCTTTTAGGAAGTACCAGTTGTCCCTGACCTTTGGATCTAGCTCCAGTCTTCCTATACATCAACTTGTTTTTCATGTAAAAATCTCCCTTGCCTGGAGTTGTATGACAAGTTGACAATTTTCTGAAACAAGGCTTGAGTGTTTTTATCCCCAGCCTGTGCCTTCCTCATCTCTTCTGGAGTGGTATCTAACATAATATCCTCCTCCTGTCTTGAGGTCGACCTGACCTGAAGGGTTGCCATATACACAGGTTTCCTTCTGCAACGGTCAGTGTCATGATTGTCCATCTGACAATTCTTACACCACCTTTTTCCTTGGTTGAAAGATTTTCTTTCATCATATTTCCTTTCATCGAATTGTGGGAATTTATTTTTATTTTCATACCGTGGCCTATCAAATTGGTGCTTACCTTTATTTTGATCCTTAGGATCAAATTTATTAAAGTTCTGTGGTGCCCTAAAGTTATCCACTTGTTTCTTTTTATTACCTGTTACCTCTGCTTGAGCTGCTTGATACCTTTCAGCAACATTTAGCAACTCACCCAGCCTCTCTCTCTGCACCTTGTTCCATGAGAAACTTTCTCAGGTCTGGAGCCATGGACTCTCTTAATTGCTCTATAAGGACCATTTCCTTAAGATCTTGGGTTTTCCCCAGAGAAGTCCATTTCTCCAAGTATGTCTCTATTCGTGCAGAGAACTGGTGATAGGTTTCACCTGACAGTAGTTTAGCATTCCTAAATTTTTTCCTATAAAATTCTGCATTCTTTTCATACCTTAACAAAAGAGCCTGCTTTAGCATGTCATAATTTTCCTGATCACCTCTGCTCATTTTTGCAAAAACTTCATAAGCTGCCCCACGAAGTCCCTGAGATAACTTTAAGCTCCACCTTTCTCTCTCTAACCCATACGTGGTAGCTAATAGTTCATACCTATTTAGGTAGCTCTCAATATCATCGTCTTTCTCAACAAAATGATCTAAATGAAAATTCATAGCTGAGGTTGAGGCTCCTTGGCTAGCAGTGGCATCAGAGGCAAAGGGACTGGCACCATTTTCAGGAGCATGGCCCTGAAACTCAAACTCCCTTAGTCGTAACTCATGTTCCCTTTGTAATAACTTTCTCCTCTTTTCTCTTCTGCTTCCCTTTCTGCAGCTAATTTTCCTCTCTTCCCTTTCTGCAGCTAATTTCTTCTCTTCTCTTTCTGCAGCCTGTCTTCTTTCTCAGCTTCTTCTCTTTCTGCCTCTCTTCTTTTCTAATCTTCTTCTCCTCTTCCAATTTCTTAGCCTCAGCCTCAATCTGCAACCTCTTAATTTCCCTTTCAGCCTCTAACTTTCTTTCGGCTTCTTTTTCTAATCTTCTTTCTTCGCGTTCAATAAATTTGTCACATTCCGTGGTGACATAGGCAACCATAACTTGCCCATCTAATCCTAACTCTTTTGCAGTCTGAACAGCAGCAGATCGAAACTTGGCCAGGTCCGCCATTGTCTATCAGGTAAATTTCTACAATGTCTAACCAACAATTTAATCTCTAAAATATATCTAATGGACAACACAGGCACCGTGAGCTCAACCTTATTTAATTCCACCCAAGGATACCTTTTAATTCTTATATTCCCTGAAGTGAATTACCCCCAATATTTTTAATAGGGAAAGATTCAAAATCCCAAGAGCGAGACCCCAATATATGTGGTGAAGTGGGATGTTATAAATATTTATAGGGGACTTAGTGTACTGACTGAGATCAGCTGTGAAGGTATCTATATCTATTAAGAGTAGTGTATTATAGATAACCTTACTTGCTACCACATATCTATATATCTCAGTCAGAATTATTCTGGAATAGTGTGATGACTACGTTATGTGTCTAGGGTATGTGTATGATGAAGTGTAAGTCACAACAACAGACAGATAAACAATTTAATTTAATCCACTACTCTTGACAACACTGTGACACTCACATACATATAACACTCTATGAGAATATCTTAAGGAGTCACTGATAACTTTTCAAATAACAATATGTATTCATTGTTGTCATAAAGGTATATGTGTCCTGATTCAAATACAAAGGAACCAGGAATCACAATCAATTTTAATTACAAGTATATGTACAGACTTTATCAATATGAATATTGTAGTGACATATATTATTAAAAATATCCTATGTGTGTCAGTTGTGTAGTAGTAATATGAGGTAATACTGGTTTTGTTTTGTTCAAGCTCTGTTGGTATTTGTCATCATGACTTCAATAGTTTGTCTTTTGGGACTAGTATTGGAGATGTTCTCAGTTCCTGATATTAAGACAATTAAATTCCCCTCTGAATGTTATTTTTACAAAGTCATTTCAAGATGAGGGGACATAATGTTGAGCTCAGCTGGCCAAATCAGCTTATCTTGCGTGATGGCGGCAGGAAAGGACTCCTCTGCTCGAATTCTCCCCTGGGCTCTGGAGACACCTCACTGATAGCTAAAAAGACCAAGGAGTATGCTGTCCGACTCTGGATTCAGCAAAGCTCTGACCAGGTGCTGCTCAGTACCATCAAGACCACGGTCCCTGTAAACAAGAAGGATGTACCTTCTACTTCATAACTAACTTATACTCTCTTTTTACACTGATCACAATACATCACAAACATTGAGTTCAGAGCGTTAGGCCAACTGTCAGCTTCATCTGAAATACTTTATACCAGTATTTACCTCCTTAATGGTTACCACGCCTCTGCACTTCCAGCATTATTTCTTTCTAGTCAATCATCCAGGTGTCAGTGTACTATTTGGCCATTCCATGCCGTTTTACTTCCCTCCGACACCCTCTGTTCAGGCTGGAGCATTATAGGCTTTATCTCCTGTTTGCCACTGAACTACACATATATATACAGGCATAAATTAACAATTTACATTCAATTTTCATTAAAAGATACTGATGGTTCAAGCTTACCACAATTTCATGGAAATAAACACAGATACGTTGATTAGCAATGAATTCTGGCACATTTACTGGCACAAATTCCCATCTGCTTATGTTCCAGGCTTTTATTTAGCAAAATATGAGCTGGCTTCAACGCACTGTTGCTTTATCAAGCTTATTTAAACAAGTGGTTTCGAACTAACGCTCCTAAGTGATTATATCAGCGAGTCTGGCCAATCGAGCCACGTTTCGACAAGTGTTTGAAAAAATGTTACCTTCCTACGTCTCCCTAACAACCAAGATAGTATTTATAGCCCGACCAATCGTGGTTAGTCTTTCATTTGTTGCGCTCCAATCAATTTGGAGTTTACATGGTAGGCTATTTCTGTAACGTAAGGATTTTTCAAACACGTTATAAAAAAATTTTATGAGCAGAAATGATTCCATGTTGTCAGGCATCCCCACTATTTTATTTTGGTTATAATTTATTAATTCCTGGACTATTTGCGTAACGTTTTACATATTCTTTGTCAGCAAGCCCTAAGGAACCCAAATATCCAAATTTAAAAGAGCTACGTGGCTGCGTTCAAAATATGCAATTTCTTCTACCTCCTGTTTCGAAGATGTGCTGTCTGGGTACTGTAATGTTTTCAAACGTAAACCCATATAATGTTATCTTTCCTAATAAGCGTTTTTTATGATTTTAAAACCTAACTCTGGGAAGGGTAGTGAATTTATCACTGTCCGTCTGAAAAAAAGTTAGTGCATGTAGCCTAACACGCGTGATAGTAGTAATTGTGTATCGCGCGACGCGGGTTGGGGGTGGCATTAATAGCGAGACGCGTGTTTAATGTTCGGCTTTCTGCCTCTCCCTTCTCGCTATCCTTTAGTCCATCTGTCTTTTGTTTTTGGTAACATAGTGTAGAAAAAGACATGAATGGAATTTAAAATTTAGGTCAACTTGCATATTTCAAGGTTTTTCTTAGAAAGGCAGCACATTTTATTGTGTGTTTGGGAAACGCGTGTATGTTGCAGAAGGCCTTTAATATCAACGTGAAACGTTACAATTTGCATACGCAGTAGAAAACAAGGGGATTTCGAGTACAGTCATTGTGACAGCACTGTTCTTTACCATTCTTCTTCCTTTATTTATTATATGTATTTATTAGGCTTTTTATTTACTTGATAATTTATATATGTGGATTAGAATATTCCACGACACGTTTAAAGAAATATTTGACAACTGGTAGAAATTTTTGACAGCTACAAGAATTATTTGACATGTGGGAAAAAAATTTGACAAGTGAAAAAAAAATTGAAGACATATTTGCAAACTATAAGAAATATTTGACGAATGGACAAAAAAAATTGAAGAGATATTTGACAACTGGAAAAAAATATTTGCATAAATATTTTCCGCATGCAAGAAACATTTGCATAAATATTTGACAACTGTAAGTAATATTTTACAAATGGAAAAAATTTGAAGAAATATTTGACACACGCAAGAAACATTTCAAGAAATATTTGACAACTGGCACAACGTTTGAAGAAATATTTGACAACTGGAAGAAATTGTTGACAGCTGCAAGAATTATTTGCACAAATATTTGACAACTGTAAGAAATATTTGACAAGTGGAAAAAAATTTGGAGAAATATTTGACAACTGAAAGAAATATTTGCAAAGTGTACAAAAAAATTAGAAGAAATATTTGACAAGTGGACAAAAAATTTGAAGAAATATTTGACAAGTAGAAAAAAATTTGAAGAAATATTTGACAACTGGAAGAAATTTTTGACAGCTGCAAGAATTATTTGCATAAATATTTGACAACTAAGAAATATTTGACAAGTGGAAAAAAATGTGGATAAATATTTGTCACTTGTAAGAAATATTTGACAAGTGGACAACAAATTTGAAGAAATATTTGACAACTGGCAAAACGTTTGAGGAAATATTTGACCTACACACTAAAACAGCCTTAGTAACCTACTAACCTGGTACTATGCAACGCGGCCTGCTGTCATTTTCGTCTAGCCAACACGCCAACTATCGATTAGTTTTTCGACTAATCAGCCTTCTGTTAGCGCGCAACAAGTCTGGACACGTTTCAAAAACCAGATTAAACTAGTTTTCCTTCATATAAATAGACACTTGGGAGACCAACGCCCATACACTCACGTTCACAAATCACTGAAGATGACTACCCACGGCACCGTTCCTACAAACAGGGTGTACATGCATAGAAGTGATGAAATGCTTAAACCGTTGGCTAGTGGGCTGAAGGCCGCTTCAGTACGTTTTTAACGAGGCCAAACTTTACTACCCGTGCGAAAATACTTTGGTGAATCATATCTAAAATTTCCTACCAAAGCCGGCATTACGTTGACTCGCCCTGAATTTGAACATCTGCTGGCTTTACAGGGCGAAATCCTCGCCGAATTTGACCGCCTACAGTCACCAAACACAGATACCTGTCCTACTGCTTGTAACAGTAACCCGTTTGACCACTACATCAACTCCAGTTGTTATCAACTAATATTCCCGGAACCACGTTGGTGTCCTAACACCACCCCTTGTCCCCCTACGTCAACTTCGACCATAGACAATCACCCGGATGCTGTCTTTACTCTACAACCACCACCGAAGAAACAAAGAAGCGGCTGAAACTAGAGATTTAGATTGGCATTTCGTAGTCTTTTAAAAGAGCTCATTAAATACATTTATTAAAAAATCTTGGCCTTTGTTATCTATGTTGTATAAACATTGTTTGTATATTGTCTACCTGTTGTAATATATATATATACGTTGTATAAAGAAACATAACTTACTTACTTACTTAGTCGTTCCCCTTCTACCGTGAGGTGTAGAGGTTATGAAACATAACAACACACTTAAAATACTAAAACAATACCAACCACACCTGCCAGCTACACCCCAACACACACATGCGTCGTCACCCCCGCCAGCCAAAGTCAATCCCCTCTCCCTTAAAAACCAACAACACATAACAATTAAAATACCTACATACAACACAACAGACAAACCAAAAGCAATACCACCCACACCACACCGATTATACATTGTCTTACGCCCGCGCCAATAAACCCACTCGTCATTCCCCCCCCACCCCCCGCCAACCAAAACCAATACCCCCGCGCACTCAAAAATCAACACCACAACACGCTCATTAGTCAGCTCCCTCTATAAAACTCATACTAAGCGAATTTATCGCTTTAAAAAAAATATTCCTCTTTATCTCAAGAGTGCAGGATTTTATCGATTTTTATATATGTTTTATATATATATGTCTATATATGTTGTATGACTAAGAAACAACACACTACAGCAACACACAACAATTAAAATACCTACACACAACACCAGACAAACCAAAACCAATACCACCCACACCACGGCTGCCAGCTACACCCCAACACACACCCAGGCGTCATCACCCCCGCCAGCCAAAACCAATACCTACACACAACACAACACAAAAACCAACACCACACCGCGCTCATTAGCCATCTTCCCCTATAAAACTCATACTTAGCGAATTTATCGATTTTTTATCTTTTCGTCTTTATCTCAAGAATGCAGGATTTTATCGATTTATATATATATATATATATATATATATATATATATATATATATATATATATATATATATATATATATATATATATATATATATATATATATATAGTATGAAGAAACATAACAACTCACTTAAAACACCTACACACACAAAAAACCACACCCGCCAGATACACGCCAACACACACCCAGGCGTCATCACCCCCGCCAGCCAAAACCAATACCCTCTCCCTTACAAAACCCCCTAAGTAACCTACCTACCGCCATTATCGATTTTTTATCTTTTCCTCTTTATCTCACGAATGCAGGATTTTATCGATTTTTATGTATGATAAATATATTTTGTATGACTAAGAAAAAACACAACACAACAACGCACAAACATTAAAATACCTACACACAACACACCAAACCAACCAAAAGCCATACCACCCACACACACATGCGCACGCACGCGGGCACACACACCCCAACACTGCAATTCTCTGTCCTATTTTTACATAAAAAGACACGCCGACAATGTCCCCACTTCACCTCTTTCCATCTAAAAAAAAATCTCTCTTCCATTATGGCCCCTGTACACAACACCAAACAAACCAAAAGCAATACCACCCACACACACGCGCACGCACGCGCGCACACACCCCCAACACACACCCAATACCGCAATTCTCTGTCCTATGTTTACATGAAAAGACACGGCGACAACGTGACGCCATCTCCCCTTATTATCTAACAAATAGCTCTCTTCCACTATGACCCCTTTGTTACTGTTTGAAAATAAAATATATTTATTACAATTAAAAACTTTTGTTATCTATGTTGTCTAAATATTGTATGTATATATTGTATAACTGTTTGTAAAATAGTGTCTACATGTATATGTATAAATATAGTATAAACATATAAATATTGTAACACTTGTTGAATAAAGAAACAAACACAATACCAACAACAACACACTACCAGCACAACACACTACCTACCTACACACGCCGCCATTATCGAACTAATATTTTTTCTTATATAAAAAGTCATGCGCATCCACCTGAATCGATCGGAGTATTTTCTTATATAAAGTCATGCGCATCCACCTGAAATAATAACCGTAGCGTGCCTACTATACTACTTATATGTAATGTTGACATAACTATAGACAGGTTAACTAGGAGTGTAATACTCAGTGTAATACTGATAGAACTACAGATTGGCTGACTGGAGCAGAATTGCAACGCTGTCACATAGGTTTATTTTAGATTATTAATATATGTCATAGCGGTATGAGAATGAGCGTTAAAGCTATTAACTAAGACAATAAATAGTTTGACAAAAAATACGCTGTCAAGTAAACAGAAACTGCACATCAAACCCCGCGTCGACAACTGACTACAAAGATTAAAGTTACATAACTACGTGTAGAAAAAGAAAGCAGACATTCCACCAACAACGAACAAACGCGTAGAACAAAAGAGACAGTTTATCACTGACATATCAAATAAAACAACACAGTGAAACATAAAATAATCCAAAGAAAGAATTATTTATTGCAGTTTTAGACAACATACGTCAAATCATCATTGACAAAGTCAAAAGTCAGCTGGAGTTAAGGAAGACACAAGTTATCGGTAGACACAAGAGGAAACGAAAAACACACATGGATCTTCATTTCAGCTAGTAGTACTTTTGACGACACGTCGGCACACTAGCAATAATAGATATAGAGGTAAAAATCGTTACCTATATAATAATCTATAAATAGAACAGTGGCGGTTCCAGGGGGTTGTCATTGGGGGTGCTGCACTGTTCATTCATTTAAAATACTATACATAATACTCACAAATTGTGACCACCATGTGAAATATCAACCCAGACACAAATGATTAGTGTCTTATCTCATCTAAAATCTGTCAAGAAGTTCTGAAAAGTTATTTTAAAAATTTACTGCAACTAGGAGTAATCATTGTCAGTCGTAGCAGCTTCCCGAGTCTCAAACCGGTTACACGGACATGTATGCTACTATTTCTCGTGTTTAAAATTGTCATTGTAACTTCCCTTTAATTTGCTCATTGCACTTGAGCTGTGGATGGCTGCAGCTCTGGTTAAAAAATTCAATCGTAGTTCGCCTCTAGCTGTGTGTATGACAAGCATTCGCTTATAAGAGGTCAAGGTCACTTGAGCTGTAATCGTTTCCAGCACTTTCCCCAATACGGTGTTAGATATTTTTTTTTATTTAACCCTTCCGGTATAACCTCAATTTTTTGGTCTGTCCGTATTATGTATTATAATGTAGTAGAGACAGAAGTATGCAGTCCTTTTCTTAGGGAGTACTGCAGCTCAACAACTCATTAAAGAAAGCCGCCACTGAAATAGAATAAGTATATAATAATATATAAATAAATAAGTATATGGATTGAACAAGCAGACATACTCGAATAAACTTAAGACGTGACGGTCAGACAGCCAGCTAGTGGTATTTCACGTAAATATACTTTTTTATGGCTAATACAAAAGTGACGTGATGTCGAACCTCGGAAATAAGTGGGGAAAAACATAACCACAAAAAAAGTAGAGTTAAAGAAATTAGGGGGAGGCATCCAATTTACTTCCAAAGGGGAACAACTTAACTATTAAAAAAGTATAAAACTAAATAACATATTTTCATTACATATTTAATTTTATCAATTCATTACACAAAATCATATAATGCATTAAAGACTCATATATTTTTCTCAGTTTATTTCATAAATTGTAAAAACGTTCTTTTATTTCCCGTGTTTAGAGTAAAAGAACTTTAAATAAATGGAGTTTGATGCACAGGTTAAAGTAGTTGACACTTATAGGCTCTGCCACCTTCAATGATAATGACTGAATATTTTCTAATTAACTTCAACAAATTGTTTCATCAGCGCCGGAAAGCGCATTTCAACAATCTTTTAAACAAATGTTCTTACTTGGTCGTTCCTCCTCTACCCAAGGGCCGGAGTGGCTAAGAGATATGGCGAATAGGGTTGATGGCATATTTTCATAACTAATCGAAACTAATAATATCATAATCCTCCTTGATCCCCTATGTATTGAGATCAAATGCCTAGCCTTCTCGGATAAGGGCGAAAAAATAGAAGGTGCCGTCTGCAAGTTGCGCACCGTAACAATTCTTCGGCAGTTGAAAATCGTAAAGAGTAGGCCATACTGCCACTGCCCTGGTAGAATTTATATTGGGATCCTCGCTGGAGATATTAGCAGTGATTGAGTTGACCGTGTGCAATGAAGATGGTCCTTAAAACCATACAAACCTCTTCTACCTTGGGGTGTAGATGTTAGCCAGACAAAGCGCCATGTTATCCTGTAAGGTGTATTTCTTTGCCCTGGTTCCAGGCCAGGCCTTGTTCCTTCAGCGATTGTCAAATGTTTTCCTGCCAGCGAACTCTGGGTCGGCCCGTAGATCTGGATCCCTGGCTATTGGTTTCCAATATGTGTCATGATAGACGTTCATCTCCAATTCTGTAGGCGTGGCCGTTTTAAACCATCGTAACTAGGACTGCTCCACTCGGGTCTGAACAAACTGTATTACAAAACATCCCATAAAATGGGTCTACGACCAGGGCTATTGTAAATACCCACAGACATAAATATGACAAAGGAAGAGAAACAGCAAAAAACGCTATAGTAATGAAGTTTTTGTTTTTGGATGTACGACAACTTTATGTAAGGACTTTCGTAATTTACTGGAGAGTCATCCAAATACCTACAGATGTTTCACCCGCCAGGTCATTGCTTCTAAGATACAGCGTTGTTCTAACTTGGATAAGTTGATTCTTGACTTACTTGATTTGGGAGTGGATTGATGGGTGTCAGAGTATATACCACTCATCGGTGAGGTCTGAACACCACATCTTTAGGGATCCACTGACTCCAAGATCCTCTGCCACTTTAGTTCATACCCCGAGAGGGGCCGTTATCTGTGGCGCTCAACGAGGATGTATGGCAGAAGTCTTGCATGAAATTCCGTTGAAACCAGCACGGGCATATTTATGAAACTGCACCCTTTTCGCTTTGTGGCTAGCTGGCGCCCGTAGTGATAACCGTGAGGTTACTCCCACCCCTGTCACCGAGGACTTAACTTCCTCTCATGCCTATGAGTTGAACGCACTGCGTCACAACCAAGTCTAACGTAGACCAATGCTCCGAGAGACTGAATGGCTACTGGGAAAGCAGTCGCGAACATTAGCTGTCTGAAAGGCGAGCGGAGCTACATAAGACAGATGGACTCCGCAAGGACATCCCTTGCCTCTTCCCTGGTATGGTGGCTCTACCAGGGTGACCGAATATTTCCACCATTTATTGCAAATACAACGTGAGAATTTTAACTGTCCAGAATCATAGCGGGAACTACAGAGATCGTGCTCTCTCCTCGATACCTGCTGCAAATGAAATGAGGAAATACAAATGCAGAAGGAGAGGTAGGGGAGAGAAGAGGAGAGAGAGAAAAAGAAGGGAAGGTTCAGATAGAAAGCAGATCGCATTTCGATGAAATATGTGCGTATAGGATACTGGAATTGTCGAAGTGCCAATCAACGTACAGCCAATATACAAACAAACATCTTCAATTTCGATATCCTCATGGTCCAGGAGACAAATTTAAAAGACAATTGTTTTATCAATAACCAAGGCTACAGATGTTACTCCAATCCATGTGGGCCTGGTAGACGAGGGCAAGCTATATATGTAAAACATGAGCTCCCTCATACGTGGCTGGATATAAGTTCTCAAACTAGTGAGGATGCGGAATTCCATGGGATTGATGTGAATATAGGTGGTCAGGAGTGCCAAGTCCACAATTTATATACTCATTTCGACCATCGTACAGCAGAGAGTGATTAGAATGTTCTGATGGAATTGTCTTAAGATTCTAAAATAAGGTGTTTAATTGCTGACGATTCCAATGCGAGATCCATGGAGTAGGGGAACATCACGGAAAATATGCAGGGTAAAGCTTTGAGCCAGGCATTACTTAACACGAACCTTGCCATATTGAATAATCGTCGTCCAACAAGACTGGTAACTAACCCTGGGGATTTAAATGGTGTTGTAGATCTGGCATACATCTTGCTACGCCTGTATTTATACGTATCGGTGCATTTCCTAAGGGAAGGCATTGCTGTGAACAGATGAGGCGACACCAAGACGCACCACTCGTGAAACTGCACTATTGTAATTATTAGTGACGTCAATTTCCAGTAAAATATTACGTATGCACGTCTGCTTAAGACTTGTAACGCCTCTTTCGACTATGTACTTCAAGGTGTTCGGACGCATGTGTGAGAGCTCCGATTATGTGTAAATGTCCTCTGCATGATTTACAGATTAATTGAACAATGTATTTATGTCTATGCCTGTGTTGGCTGGATATTAAAGGTGTGTATTAATTACAAGAATAAATGTATTTTCAACGAGTATGGCATGCAGTTTAAATCGTGGACATCATGACTCTGACTGACGGTACTTTAGCCTACCAATCATTGTCTTTGATCGCTCATTGATATGATGTCATATGCCAGCATATTGCATTAACATGGAGCTTATCGTCTGTCCAGTGTCAAATAAATGAATGAAAATTACTTCGAAGTGAACTTCACTCATTCGCGTTACATGTTGCAGTGTTCATACGTTCCAGATCTAACACTAATGATAATGCCAGTATGAGATCATCTAAAACGTATGTAACACTTATAATCTGGTGCCCAGTCCTGAGTGAATTGTTAAACCAAGACACTGAGGAAATTAACTGCATATTATTGCCAGGTGAAAAGAATGTACATTAACAGCCATCCATAATTTGTGTATGTGCAACGCTGTCTGCGCAGATTGTAACCGGGTCTTTTTCGATCGTCTTGCCGGCAGCTGAAACTGGGTCCCGTGCAGCTAGCAAATATTTCTTCGCTCAGAAGGTTTACGAAGATTTTGGCAAGACACCTTATTATAAACGACATTCTCAGCCAAGGTACTGCCGTTTGTCGCAATCTATGATTCAGCCCAGACAGGAATTTTCAATTACTTTGCGGAAGATTGAAACCAACCGCCTCACTCTTGATCACTCAATCACTTGATCAGGAGTCCTTCAGGAGCTGTTCGGTAGTAACACCAGGAAATCAAAATGGCGAAAACGATAACCTATGTCGACGAAGACCACCGTGGATGAAGTTGATCGGCATTGCGTGCTGTGGAGATGCGCCAGTACCTTACTGCTCAGAAGTGTTACTGAGGGGAAGACCTATTGAAGCTAAGTGCTCTAATATTTTTGTGTTCTGATTCTATTTATGATTTTATTGCTGAGCTCTTCTCCTTTCATGTTCTATGTGATATGTGTATTACTGTATTTTAAGCGGGTTTCGGTTGAAAGGGACTTGATTATTGGAAACTTAATAATGCTTAAAGTAAATGTGAGGATGAAAGAATATTAGTATACATGATGAGAGAGAGAGGAAGGGCAGAATGTCAGACGGGCCTGCGTGCCCAATTCTTAACCCTTTGAAAATAAAGTTCGTTCGTTCGTTCGTTCGAAACATTCCGCCAAGGCAGGACTAAAGATCAAGGTATCTATAGGGTTTGAACGTAATTTTCTCGTATGGCAGTCTGACCAACAATGCTGTGAGCATAGCGTGCTATACGAGATCACTATATTCAACATTGTATAAGAGTGATGTCGTGTTTCCTGTAGTTCGTGATTGTTGTACGTTTCGTTGATTTTGATTCAGTTTTCCTTTTTTATTGTTCGTATTTTGTAGATATCATATATTGTCTGCGTTTTGGTGATGTCATCTATATAGATGTAAGCTCTTTTTTACACACATTCATTACTTTTTTTTCCTCGTTAGTATTTTCTTAAGTTGCTTACACTATTGTCTCATTGTCCTACATACTATTCAATGCTCAACAATTGTTCTTTGATGGCATACAAATTTAATTTTGAGTGATCCTAAGAATTCTAAATATTTGCATTTTTGCTGGTATTGTTCAGCAACACTAAAAGTCAATTATAGACTAAGCAAGGTATAAACAGGTTACATTATAATCATACATGTCGACTATGGAACATTTTGTCCAGCTTGGGAAAGAGCTTGGGCTACAAGAGTCAGCCCTAAAAGAATTTGCCGTGGAACAAGTAACCATAGAAAAATAAAGAATAGAAGAAGAGAGAGCAAGGGAAAATCAAGAATGAGTACAAGCAAGAGAAGATAAAAGGACAGAAGAAGACAGAGCAATAAAACAAAAAAGAAGAGAAGTAGAAAGAGCAATGGAAGAACGAAGAATGGCCATAGAAGAATGGTAGAAGAAAAAGAAGCTCAGACGGCTCAATATGAACATGAAGAAAAGATTACTTCAATAGAGCTTGAAACACATAGATTACAAAATGCAAATAAACAAAATGGTAATGAGGTTGAAGATTCCTCTATAAAATAAAACTGCTTCTTTTAAGCTGAATTTACCAAAATTCAACCAAAAAAGGTGAAATCTCTGCTTTTATAATAGATTTGACACTGTGTCTGAAAAACACAAATTAGAAAAACTATCATGGTGAACTCGATTGATGTCATTATTGACATGGGAGGCTTTGTTAGCTGTAGGTACCATGGATGATGCCAACATTAAAAACTATGATGCTATTAAAGCACTCCTTTTGAGAAAATATAAGTTAAATGAGAATAGGTATCGCCTGCTGTTTAAAACATTAACACCAGATTCCAACAAGGATTTTTCGTAGCATGTCTCATCCATTAAGTTGTATTTTAACCGATGGATCGAGTCATTTAAAATCAAACACTCATATGAGCAACATTTTGATCTGATGCTGAGGGATAAAGCATTATTCTCCCTAAGCCCTGATTTTTTGGCGCACTCACCCGAAAGAAAACCGGAATCCTTAGCATCTGTCGAAGCACTGGGACGACAATTTATGACAGTGCATCCCGGGAATGTGGTCAGTAATTCCAATATAAACGAATCTCTGCCGGTGGCTTCGGCAAAGTCGGTACACATTAACTCAACTAGGTACCGATCCCAAAGTATTGCCAGTAATTTTGGTTTAAACAGTGACCGAAACAGAGGATCATACCATGGACTTCTTCTTCTTTAATCCTTAGTCGCCGACCGTCAAAGCAGTCAGTGGCAATCACGATTAGTGGCGTCTTGTAGGGCAACAACAAATTGATTCCACTTTGCTCGATCGGTGGCCATCTTTCGTACAGTGTCCCAACTCTGGTTCATTCTTTGCATCTCAGCCTCCACAGTCCTCCGCCAGGTTGTTTTTGGTCGGCCTCTCTTTCGTATTCCTTCAGGAGTCCAAAGTATAGCTGTTCTTGTGATGGCATCGGGGTCTCTTCTGAGGACATGGCCAACCCAGCTCAAGCGTCTGCCAGCTATGATGGTGTGCATGTCCTCTTGCTTGCTCCGAGTAAACAGATCTTGGTTAGTGATGGTATTCGGCCAAAAGATTCGGTGAATTTTTCTTAGGCATATTGTGTGAAAAGATGCCAATTTTGACATTTCCTTCTCTGTAACTCTCCAGAATTCCGCACCATAGAGAAGCAAAGAAAGCACACAGCTCTGATATAATCTTAATTTTGTGCTTGTGCTGCATTGAAAGGACTTCCAGATGTTGTTAAGGCTAAAAAAGGCTACTCTTGCTTTATTCATTCTGATGTTGATGTCTTTGCCTTCCCCGCCGTCTGGTGTTACTATGCATCCTAGGTATGTGAAGGTGTCTGTCTGTACCAGTTGCTGATTCCTAACTGATATGGGCTCAGGGTTGCTCACATTGAGCGTCATGACCTCTGACTTCTTGTGGACGTTACAATTTTACTGGGAGATCACGTCCATTTCAAAGAAATTTTCATCCATATCATGAAGAAACCCGACCATTTCAACACTACTCTCGCTCAAACTGAAGTTGGCGAAGAGCTGAGAACTCTTACCCTAATAGAGGCAATAGAGCTTATTTTGGCAATAACAATCTTAATGGTAATCATAACAGAGGTTATCAAAACAATGACGTCTATCGTTAACGTAACGTGGTGTTTAGTGTGTGTCTTCTCATTGGTGGAATTTTCATTTTTGCCATTTGTAAACATAATGAGTAGCAGCACCAGTGTGGGTGCTATAAAGATACTGTGGTGTAAAAGCTGACCTATTGTTCAATTTTCGTATAGTATTGGCATAGTACCAAGGAGTATTATCAGTTAGTGAGATACAACTATCGACTATAGTAAGGGTCTTTTCAGTTGTATCACAGAGACTAAGTGGTCGGAAGGACCAAACCTATTGAGTAAATAGACATTAGCCAATAGGCAGAGAACGGTCATACTGTATTGGAGGGTGAAGTAGATTATATATACATTCATATAGTGGTACTTTGAGCAGCGATATTGCTAGGTATATATCATTACTGCATACTTTGTGTGCAGATAGGTATGTGTTGATATAGGTGAGGTGGTGTATAGTACATGTTATTGAGTAGTTGCATAGAAGCAACGAATTAGACTTGCATACAGTGAGAATCTATAGCAAAAGAAGCAGATTTATAGAGAGTACTGAGTATCATGAGTGTACATCATGGACTTTGATGGTTTCATGCGGTTAGACAAAGAAGGTGGTTACACAAGACAAGAATTGTTGGATTATGCCAAGGCAGAATTTCACTCAAAAGATAATCAGGATGCTTTAAGAGATTTACGTACCGATGAACGAGAACTCAAGAAAGCAGAGTTAGAATTTCAAGAAAAGAAGACGAAAGAGGATAGAGAGTTAGAGAGAATGAAAGTAGCTCTGGAGGAAAAAAGATCAGGAAATACATTTAAAGAAATTAGAAGCGGGTGCGAGTGGTCAGAACTCGACTCCGAGGGAAACTCATCGTCCCTTTAGGCTGCATCTGCCGAATTTTAATGACAAAATTGATAGCTTAGACTTCTTCCTTGAGAGGTTCGAGACTGTATGCGTGGCCTGGAAGGCTAACAGAGACGAGTGGCCATCTCTGTTATCCACATTGCTAGTGGGGCCTGCGATGGAGACTTTTTTATTGCCTCCCTCTGGAAGAGCGGGCGGATTAAGACAAGGTGAAGGAACAGTTGCTCTGGAAGTTCCGTTTGACGGCCGACGGGTACCGGACGCGGTTTAGAAACACTATGCCAAGTGAAGACCAGGACTTCGCGTACTTCGTCTCGAAGATCAAGCTTCTGCTGAATAGATGGATTGAGTTGGAAGGAATTACTAAGGACTTTAATGGCTTCGTAGATCTAATGCTACGGAACAAAGTGTTGTCGTCTTGTTCTTCTGAGTTGGTAGCATTTTTCCATGAGCGCCAGCCAAAGGACATTAATTCCATGTCACAGTTGGGCCATCATTATGTCCTTGCCCATCCGGGCAAACCCATCAATCTTTCTGGTCTGTCAGACGCCTTAGTTGCAGGCATGGGCAAAGTCCAGCGCCAACCATAGAAAAATCAGTCAGACGGTGGAGATAGCTGCGAAGAACAGAAATACAATAGGTCACCTCGGCCCTATCAGCCATTCAGAGCCAACTACGATAATTTCAGAACGTGTCAGCGGTTCAAGCCGAGGTGTAACAACCTACACTCTGGTAGCGATAGTGATGGAGAAGAGCGCCGAATGCGTAAGCAAGTGCGCTTTGAAGAATCTCGAAAGGAAGATAAGCATTATAAAGAGAAACCGGTCAAGGAGAGGAGTGGATCCTCAAAGAGTCGATCTTCGGACTCCAAAGCGCGATCGTCACCGGTTAGCAGTCATATTAGGAGTCAGCGTGGCGAATTAAAAAGGGAACGCCGATGTTTCACGTGCAATGGTAAGGGACATAATGCAGACGTGTATGGTACCCCAATCAAACACGCGAATTCTGCGTTTGTGTTGAACACAGTCAACAACGAGGACTGTGTGGGGTGTCGACCTCTATTCCATTCGAACGAGAAAATAGTGTTACACTGCGGACATGCGGTACCATGTCTGTCGGCGGTCCATGAGACTGGCAAGGTGGCACTCCACAAAGGTGTGGTGGAGAAGAAACTAGTCTCGGTGTTGAGGGACACTGGATGTACCACAGTCGGTGTCCGTCGTTCGTGTATCCATGAGTCCTGCCTCACAGGCAAAACTGTAAAGTGTACCACGTTTGGGGGCAAAGTCTAGTCTTACCCACAGGCGTGTATTAATGTGGACACCCCGTTCCTGTCAGGTAGAGTGAACGCATTTATCTTTGAGAACCCAGTTGCCGATCTGATAGTCGGCAATGTACGGGGAGTGCATAACGCCACGGGAGGGGCTGAACCAGGGTCTCTGCAACACCGAAGTCCCGGGCGGACGATCAGGTGGTCGAGGTATCACAACCTGAGAAGAAAGTACATCTGAGACGGAGTTCGCGGCAGGCGTCCATGAATACTCACAATCCGGGGCCGTGGAACATGAATAGGAACAGTAGAGGCATATCTGAGGGCCAGTTAGCTAGTGACCGCAAGTTATGGGTCCGCAATAACCACCCGAGTGCTAGCTGGCGCACACTCAGACGTACGTTTAATGAGGTCGCGCCGGTTAGGTTCGCTGAGGTATTGTCATTGCGAGAAAATACCAAGGTTGCACGAGTTACTTTCGCAAATAGGTGGGGTGCGCGTGATGCAGTCAGGTGGAAGCATATGCCATTGCTTCATAACCACCTGCTGGTAGTCCAGCAATAGCAAGGGATAGGTATCGGGTTTCGCAGTCAGTTAGGGTGTTTCGGTGAACGTGAACCGAACTGTAGAGTCTGATCCACTCCACCAGTTATGTTACACTAATTAAATGAGTACATAAGGTAATAGCAGACGCTCTGTCCGGGTTATAATGTTGGTGTAAGGACAGGAGCGTCCGGTGGATGGTGTTTACCGGTGATAGTCGGTAGCAATTAGAGGTGTCTTATGTACTTTAAAGATCATGTGTGTGCTAAATGCTATGTTCATGAATTTATGTATTATAGCGCCATAAATGCAATTTACTATATGATCGAATTTTGTTTCGAAAAACATTTGTGCTATTTCGATGTCAACACTAATGTTTGCTTACGTAGGAGTTGCTATTAGTAGACAGCGTACTGTGTTAGAGTTGACCAGGGGTGGACAGTCGTTGTCATTTTTCACGACTGCCATAACCTTTGGTAACCTGCTTCATACTCATGTTGGGTTTATTTGTTGGTTGGAGAATGAAGTAACGACAATGGTAGTGGAGAACTATGGCACTCTCTGTTAATTTGAGGATATGCTGGTAGTGGCACATGTTCGTCCAGACTCCTACGGGGGTCGGGCGATGCTTCCTCCGGATGGAAGAAAACTTCTTAAAGGGGGGGGGGGTGGGTGGGGGGGAGTCACAGCGCTATTCCGCAATGCATCGTATGTACTGCGGTCGGCGATAAGTCACTCGGAAAGGCCAAGGTTAGCCGAACTGGTGGGTCATGTGACTACCGGAAGTCGGGGGGAAAAGGCGCAAAGTTGGGAGTCAGAAACTAGCCTTCGTCCTGGAAGGACGCATATTTCCATTTTTCCAGCGAGATTGCTGGGTGATTCAAGTTATGGACTATTAACTGAGTGCTTGCCATATTTCGGTCCTGGTTGATAATTACGTTGTAATTCTAGAGCAGTGTACGGTCTAGGTGGTAATTTCTACAGACCGCAGTTTAATAAGATCACAATAATTTGACTGTTTCATTGTCTCAGTTTTGCCGCTCAGGTGAGCGATATTCATAGCAGTGTTTTTGATGTAATTCGTACCTTTATGTATGGAGGGGATAGATTAAGCTGCTAAGGCAAGTTTACAGTGGCTTTTTTCATTATTGTATTTAAATATACTTTTTGTCTGTCTACTTTCGCAATTAGGGGATCTGAAGAGAAGCAATTGAATTCTTGTCCGAGGGTCTCGCTTTTACTAGCGTCGTGCCACGCTTCTGCTTGATATCTGTCATTGCTGCCATCATTTCCTTTTTCACTCCTTCTGGAAGATACAGCGACCACTTAAGTTTGCCTTCTTGCCCAGAAGCACGCGGCAATGCATGTATGACCTTTCTTTAACACAGCCTAACCCAGCGGCAGGCAATCCAACGGCTGTGTGGATCTACTTTAGAAGGAATGAGCTATCTAAAGGTCTATCCTGATACATTCATGTCCTTTTTCGGGTTTCAGAGTTTTTATTATTTGGAATAATTTCAGCCACAAAAGCCAGATCCAAACCTCAGAAATGAGGTATCTGAGGAAAGTGGTTGAAGTAACAAGAAGAGACATGGTCCGCAACCAGACGATCCGTCAAGGCCTAAAATCCCATCCGCTGCAGACCCAAATAGAACAGTCCCAACTAAGATGGTTTGGCCATGTCTGCAGAATGGGAGAAGATCGGCTACCACGACAAGCATGGGAAACAAAGAGCCAGGGATCCAGACCTCCAGGACGACCCAGAGTCCGCTGGGAGGACAACATTAGACAATCTTTGAAGGACCGAGGACTAGAATGGAACCAGGCCAGGAAGAAGACAGCTGATAGAATGGTCTGGCGCTCTCTCTTCCAAACCTCTACACCTCACGGTAGAAGGGGAACGACTAAGTAAGTAAGTAAGTAAGTAATAATTTCAGCCTATATGTAAAGTATAGATCTGCTGCACTATCTGCTTCTTGCATTTCCACCAACAGAGCGGTGGAAAATTAGCACTGATTAGTTTACCGAATGCTAACTTCATTTCAAAGAAAAAGGTCGCTGTCTATCTTACAGTTGACGAATAAGGTGAATTCTAATAAGATAGCTTGCGAGTTTTCATAGAGAATACGGTGACAGTAACTTTAAACTTGGGGACACGACACTTTTAAATGCCGGTTAGTCTTAAATGGAAGCCGCGGCAGCACTACGGTTAAAAAGTCTTTTTTCTCCCTCCGTCATCTAGAGATCTATCAAACGATGCCTTGGAATTTACTGGTAGATCAAGAGCGACCGCACCCGTGTGTCACCGGGGCCCGAAAGGGGAGCAAAGAATAATAACACTGTCCCCTGCCAGGCATGTCGTAGAAGGCGACTAAGGAGGGTTGGGCATGGGGCCGGTTACCCCATCCTGTAAAAAAAAATTTAAACCACAAAAAACTTCAACAAATATGGACAAGTCAAATAAAGGAAATAAAACGCAGCCATCCAAGACAGGGGAAGGTCCTCTCGCGGGGAGGCGTATGATGCAACACAGAGAAAGCCGAAAGGAGTCTGTGTTGCTGACTAACCTTCTTTCTTCTAGGAGAACTTCCAGATTTGGCACCTGGAATGTTCGGACATTAAACGAACAAGGGAAAGTGGCGCAAGTAGCAGCAGAAATGAGGGAATACAAAATCGAGGTTCTGGGAATGTGTGAAACAAAGTGGAAGGGGGTAGACAGGAAGAAACTCATCACAGGTGAATTGGTGCTGTCCTCAGGACATGAAGACGAAACTTCACACCACAGTGAAGGGGTAGCTCTTATGTTATCTAAAGAAGCACAGAAAGCACTCATTGAATGGGAAGCTGTTGGACCCAGAATAATAACAGCTACTTTCAAAACAGCTAAAAAGAAAATTCATGTAAATGTCATCCAATGTTATGCACCAACTAATGACAAAGAAGAGTCTGTGAAAGAAGCATTTTATACTAAACTACAGGAAATTATGGATAAAGTAAAAAGAAGAGACATCACAATTTTGATGGGTGACATGAATGCAAAGATAGGTACAGTCAACACCGGACAACAAAAAGCATGGATAACAACAGAAACCATCAATAAGATAAAAGACAGGAAAAACAAGAAAGCAGAGTTAAACACAAGCAAAACTAGAAGCTCCAAAGCCAAGGCTCAAGAAGTGTACACAGAAGCAAACAAAGAAGTAAAAAGAAGTATCAAAAGAGACAAGAGGAAGTATATTGAGGAGTTGGCAAGAGAGGCAGAAGATGCTGCAGCCAAAGGAAATATGAGAGAACTGTATAGCAGCACAAAGAAGTTAACAGGGAAATACAAGCAAACAAGTTGTCTCATAAAAGACAAGAATGGGAAACTGCTCAGCAATATACAAGAGCAAATGAAGAGGTGGACAGAATATTTTGGGGACCTTCTCAATAGACCAGCTCCACAAAACCCGCTGGACATCCAGCCAGCAGAAGAAGAGCTACAAATTAACGGTGAAAGACCAACGAAGGAAGAAATAAAGAAAGCCATAAAGCTTCTAAGAGATGGAAAAGCGTCTGGACCTGATGGCATTCCAGCAGAGGCCATCAAAGCAGATATCGACACGGCTACATATGCAAGATGAGTGAGCCTCTGGTCTGCTGGAAGTTCACCAACGCCTTTTAGTTACTAATACCCCATAAAATTCCTGCAATTTACTGGACACTGTGTAGTCAATATAGACAGGTGTGATGAGTCCACCCCAACAGCACAAGCATTAACTATCCTCCCAAGTAGATCACTACTAGAACATTTTAATAAAACTAACTAGTCTAGTACTTATATATGTACACACTTGCATTTATTATGTAACATTCCATGCATTTCTTCCTTAATTTTTAAATCTTTTTTTTTTTTTTTTTTAAAAGTTCTGGTCAACATAAAACTTGATCCAGAACAAATAAATGTAATATAATTCTATCAAAATTTTTACACACGTGAGTTAGTTCAGTGTATTTTAACATTTGTTAATATTATTAGTCTGCTTAAATATCTGTGGGTGTATCTATAACTATCACACCATATATAAATTACTTGGTAAAGTCTGGGAAAAGGAAGAGATACCAGCAGAATGGAAGGAAGGATATCTGGTTAAGTTGCCTAAGAAGGGAAATTTACAAGAGTGCACAAATTATAGAGGAATAATGTTACTATCAGTGCCAGGAAAAGTATTAAACAGGATTATCCTTGAGAGATTAAAAGAGTCGATAGACAAGAAATTGAGAGATGAACAAGCAGGTTTTCGACAAAACAGATCATGTACAGACCAGATAGCCACTTTGAGAATAATAGTTGAACAAAGTCTGGAATGGAATTCACCACTACACATCGGATTTGTGGACTATGAAAAGGCATTTGACAGTGTAGACAGTAAATCACTTTGGAAATTGATGAGGCATTATGGAGTTCCCCTGAAGATAATTAATTTAATAAAGAAAACATATGAAGACATGACATGCAGAGTTCTTCATGAAGGACAGCTTACAGAACCATTTGGGATAAGAACAGGAGTGCGACAGGGATGCCTCTTGTCTCCATTTCTTTTCTTGCTGGCAATAGATTGGGTTATGAGATCATCGACAACACACAACAGAAATGGAATCCAGTGGACTCTGACTAAGCAGTTGGATGATCTGGATTTTGCTGATGACTTGGCTCTTCTGTCCCATAACCGTAATCAGATGCAGGACAAATTGAAAACACTCGATGAGAGGTCACAGCAATTGGGTCTGAAAATACACAGGGAAAAGACAAAAATAATGAGAATAAATGCAGGTAATGATAATAGGGTTGAACTTGAAGAAACACCAATACAAGATGTAGAATCATATACGTATCTTGGCAGTAATATAGACAAAGTTGGAGGGACAGACAGCGATATCAAAATAAGAATACAAAAAGGCAAGAGGAGCTTTCATTGCATTGGGAAATATATGGAGATCAAGAGAAATAGGATCCAACACGAAAATAAGAATCTTCAACTCAAATGTGAAGTCAGTCCTATTGTATGGCTCTGAGACATGGAGAACAACAAAGACAACAACCAAAAAGCTACAGACTTTCATAAATGGGTGCTTGCGTAGAATAGAGGGATTAAAATGGTATGACAAGGTTACCAACGTAGAACTGATGACAAGAACTAGACAAGTGCCAGTGGAACAAGAGATGAGAAGAAGACGATGGCGATGGATAGGACACACACTGAGGAAACCTGTTGATAGCATTACAAGGCAGTCCTTGTTCTGGAACCCGCAGGGCAAGAGAGGCAGAGGAAGACCAAGAAGTACATGGAGAAGAGAGTTGGAAACAGAGGTGAAAATGATGAGGAGAACATGGAAAGAACTTGAGATGATGGCACGTGACAGGAGGACTTGGCATGCGTTTGTTGAAGGCCTATGCTCCTTTGGGAGTGGAGGGTTATGAATGAATGAAAGAGCGACCGGCTGTAGAAACCCTGGACTACCCCATCGACATCTATACCAGTGGTTCTCAACGAGGGCCATATGAGCCCCCCCCATGCCATATTTCTAGGGCCCACAGTAAGATAGTAAAGTGCCGTTTCCCAGCTAACAACCACTATGAGGGGGGCCACGGAGGTAAATGCGGCTCCGGAAGTGGGGGTGGGGGGGGGGCATGAACAAAAAATGGTTGAGAACTCTGATCTAGACCATTTCCGTGCCATGTGGCCAGACATTTTGCTGTTAAAGGACAGTAGTACTAGCTGATTTGGCTGTATTATGACGAGGCGTCCGTATTATTATTTTATTCCTTTTTTTTTTTTTTTTGGTCTCTCTAAGTGTAGTGGGTTTGATGGTATTGTATGATGGTGATATTACTAAATGTAATGTATGAGGCCAGCTGTGAAGGCTCCTGAGATAAAATGTAGTTGTGAATTGTCAGAAGGCCTTTCTTGCTACCACTACGACCTCACACTCAATTTTTTTTCTTAATGAATGTAGCTACGTAAACTGTCTAGGGTAATGATATGTAATGTGGTGTGATAGTTATAGATACACCCACAGATATTTAAGCAGACTAATAATATTAACAAATGTTAAAATACACTGAACTAACTCACGTGTGTAAAATTTTTGATAGAATTATATTACATTTATTTGTTCTGGATCAAGTTTTATGTTGACCAGAACTTTTTTAAAAAAGATTTAAAAATTAAGGAAGCAATGCATGGAATGTTACATAATAAATGCAAGTGTGTACATATATAAGTACTAGACTAGTTAGTTTTATTAAAATGTTCTAGTAGTCATCTACTTGGGAGGATAGTTAATGCTTGTGCTGTTGGGGTGGACTCATCACACCTGTCTATATTGACTACACAGTGTCCAGTAAATTGCAGGAATTTTATGGGGTATTAGTAACTAAAAGGCGTTGGTGAACTTCCAGCAGACCAGAGGCTCACTCATCTTGCATATGTAGCTCTGGTGCTGAAATCTGGTGGTCCCACCTCTCCGTGCTGGCGGGCAATAATAGTGGTCTCTGTCACAACGTACTGCACAGATACACTCGAGTAAAATCACCAACTGAATGGACACCGCCTTGTTGACAGCTGAAACTCACAGCTCTGCAATCAAAGTATTGGCTATGTGTCAAAATTCTATTCTCTACCCACGTCTGGACACAACACGGACACAACAACCACATCATACAGACAGGTCAGATCTCTCTGACCAAACAGCACATTTACCATGGTGGTTTTACATCAGATAGGTCCTCCCAGACTATAGATTCTGAAAAATATTTATTAGTTTCCTTCCCTAAAAGTGGATAGGTAATATGTTTCATTATTCTCAACACTTGATCTGTCTTTCCTAACCCTTGCTGGAGTTTATGTATATTGTTGGTCCCTAGACCCTGACTTGGGCGGGGGGTCTAGAGCAAATCCCTACTTGTTTGTAAGGCTAGATTTCGATATGGCAGTATCAAATCACTCGAACATTAAACAATATTCAAAATATACAAAGAAATAATTTCAATCTTACCAGATTATGAATAAAGAACACAGAAATGCTAGCAAAACTCAGCTGAGCTGCTGGCTATAGTATGGCGTCCCTGAACTTATTTCACTTTCTTTCATTTGGAAATCACCACACTTTAAAATACTGTGTCTATCATCGAACAACTATTGAGGAATGGCCCCACTTGCGCGTCTGAGCGCCGATAAAATGATTGTCTGTGGCCAATCACTGCCTAGGTTTTTTTTGAATTTCAAATTTCCTACACTAAAGTCATTTCAGTCATGCTTCAGTCAAGTATGGATGTTTATCTGTTAGTCTGTCCGTCTCTACTTGCGTTTTTACAAAAAAGGTACTTGATTTTTGAACCAACCTTTCTCTCCCCTCCAAAATTTTGTCGTTAAAAGTTATTTTTAGACACAGCTACCACCCATCCCTTCTCTTCCATACTAAGTAGATTTGAACACCTGCGTCTCGAGGTCGTGTTTTTTTGTGCAAATAGCGACACTTTTTATTCAATACAGTTTGTCGCTGATGTGAACAACACTGTCTTTTGTCATTATCTTCAATATTATCTATCCGTCTGTAAAATTAAGAACATATTAGTTCACTGCTCAGAATGGGCCATCCGGCCAGCTAATTTTTATATTCCTAACATTAATATTACGAAAAAGTTACTTTTTAATTTTTGTAATATTCCAAACATCTGCGTTCTGCAGCTGAATTCAAATCAAAGGCTTGGTATCGCAAAAGCGACCAATAAATGACTGTGGCGTATCATATCCAAGGTCCCTTCTGTCGAGTTCCTTACTTTATGTTAACTTGGGAAACGTGACTTTTCTCCGTTTCCCCCCCCAATTGCGTCTCCTTAGCCTTTCTAGTCTCACGCAATCTTTCCAGTCATATTTTTTCCTTTTTATCCGCCGTTCCCCTCCTGTCTAGCAAGTCAATTTTTATGGAGGGTGATGACCCGCGGTCTGGGCGATCATGTACTATCAGCAGCCTACGCATTATGTTTTTATCCCTACATGTTATCTTTGGAGGTATTTTACCGTTGTATCTCTGTCAATTTCACTACACATCTCCCCACTTGAAAACATGCCTATGGCAAGTTCCAAAACCAGCGATACACATAGGTAAAATTACTCCTCACGTCTGCCACTACTCTAATTTTGATCACAGGGGTGCCGACTGAGGAAATCTGCACCGACATTCAATTTGCCTGGGATATATTGGATACTGAACTGATAAGGTTGAAGCAATAAAGACCACCTCAGCAATCTTGCGTTTTCATGCTTAGCCTGAGATAAGAATACGAGAGGCTGATGGTCCGTCTCCACCACAAATGTCCTACCATACAGATAGATTTGAAACTTCTTTATTGCCCAGATTAACGCTAAACATTCTTTTTCGCTTGTGGAGTATCCTTGTTCCGCCTTATTCAATTTACGGCTTGCATAAGCGACTGGTTTCAGTTCCCCATCAGGTGAAGATGATCTTTGCAACAAAGCCCCTCCTAGTCCTACATTACTTGCATCGGTTCTTAAGACAAAGTCCTGTGTCAAATCAGGCAGTTTGAGAATAGGCTTGCTAGTGAGTTTTTCCTTTAACTCTTGGAACGCTAGTTCACATTGTGCAGTCCAAATAATTTTATCGGGAAGTCCCTTGCGAGTCAGATCAGTCAGAGGAGCACAAATAGCGTTAAAATTTTTGATGTATTTCTGATAAAATCCGCATAACGACACGAATGATCGCACGTCCTTTTTTGTTTGTGGCCTAGGTGCTCTCTGCAGTTTTTCCAAGTTCTTAGGATCAGGGGTCATATTACCCTGATATACAGTGTGTCCCAAGAATTCCAACTCTTTACATCCAATACAACATTTTGTTGGCCTAGCAGTTAAGTTCGCCTCCCGAAGTCTATCAAACAACATCTCCAGAGCTTCAATGTGTTCTTCAAATGTCTCTGTGGCGACGAGAATATCATCCATGAAATTCGTGATACATGGGTTATTCAGGGGATCCAACAATTTGCGCATCATCCTTGAAAACACACTCGGAGCATTTTTCAGTCCGAATGGTAGCATATTGAATTCATAATGTCCATCCGAAGTGCTAAAAGCCAAATAAGGTCTCACTTCAGGCTTCACTGGGATCTGGTAATAGCCTTTACTAAGATCCACCTTTGAAAAGTATTTTGCCTTGTTCAGTCTGGCAAATAACTGTTTTGTGTCTGGTAATGGATCCACTTGTCCTTCTGTGACAGCATTCAGTTTCCTGTAATCTATGCACAGTCTGTGTTCCCCAGACGGTTTTCTCAACAAAACGACACTAGAACTAAAAGATGATTCACTGTGCGAAATAATCCCCTCCTTCAACAAATACTCTATTTCTTCCTTCAATGCCTTCTCCTTCGCGAACGGAATAGAATAGGCTCTCATACAGATTGGGTTTGAGTCTACCAGTTTCATGTCATACTGTAGCAAATTTGTATGGCCTGGTTTATCTGTTAATACATCTGTATGTTCCTCCAGAACCTGTTGAACTCTCTCCCTCTGGTTTTTAGTCAGGTGCTTGCTGACTTTTACCTGTGCTGCTGTTTCACAAGGATGTAATGGGTATTCATGTGAGGTGAGTGGTTCCCTTTGCATCTGAGTTGCGATAGCTAAGGTCAGTAAGGGGGTGCTTTCCTGGAGTGGTCTGTCCAGATACTTCTTTAATAAGTTTACATGATAAACTTTCTCCTTCCCCTTTTTGTCAATTTTATAGTTTGTTCTAGACACCTTCTCTAGAACCGTATATGGACCTTGCCAACCAATTTGTAATTTATTCTGGCTTCCGGGTAGTAGAAGCAGCACCTTCTCTCCGACTGCCAGTTCCCTGTCCTTTGCCTTCCTATTAAAATATGCTGCATGTTTCTTCCTGGCTTGTTTCAAATTATCATTTGCCAGTTTCCATCCAGCTTTCAAACGAGTTGTCAGTTCGTTCACGTATTGATACGATGAGGTAACAGTCTCTTCCGCCTTCTCATCTGTCCAGGTCCTTAATAGAGCTTCTAATGGACCTTTTATTGGCCTCCCAAATAGCAGAGTTGCGGGAGCCATCCCGGTTGAACTATGTGGTACCTCCCGGTAAGCAAACAATGCGGCGGGCAGGAATTGATCCCACAGATCCGGTTTTTCGTGTGCCAGCTTTCTCAGGATAGAAATGAGAGTCCCGTTGAACCTCTCTACCTGGCCGTTCCCTTGTGGATGGTACGGACTACAATGAAAGTGTCTGGCTTGAAATAGCTTAAAAACTTCTTCCGTTAGTTTCCCCTTGAACTGAGAACCATTATCCGTCAAGATTTGATGCGGGAATCCTAATCGGGTAAATATTGTAAGTAGTGCCTCTGCTACATGTTTTGAATCAATTGATGGCAGGGCTACCGCCTCTCCCCACATAGAACAAGTGTCCACCAGAGTAAGGATGTAACTGTTCCTCCTCTTGGTCCGAGTGAGAGGTCCTACAATATCCACTGCAACCCTCTCAAAAGGTGTTCCCACTATGGGCATTTCCCCTAGAGTTGCAGGAGCAGTCCAGTGCTTTGGAGCTACCCTTTGACATTCTGGGCAAGATTTGACATATCTTTTTATATCCTCCGTTATCCCTGGCCAGAAGTAATGACAAGCTATACGCTGTCCTGTGGCGCTGATCCCCATGTGACCACTGAAGGGAATCGCATGCCCGAGTTCCATCACTTTATCTCTATATGAAGTGGGAAGAACCAGCTGGTTGTGACCATTTGTTCCAGTTCCGGCCTTCCTGTATAAGAGTTTGTTCTTCATGAAATATTCCCCCTTGCTCGGAGGTGTGTGGCATTTGGGCAATTTTTTAAAACAGGGCTTGAGTGTCCTATCCTCAGCCTGCGCCTTCCTCATCTCCTCTGGATGAGCATTTATAGGTTCACCTTCTTCCTCCTTCTTTTGTGACCTGGTCTGCACTGTCGCCATGATCACAGGTTTCTCGGGATTCCCCAAGAAGACGTATCTACACCCCAATATCAGAGGGTAGATTGGTTCATCTATCACTGCTGCTCTGATTTCTCCCTCCACATAGCGAGTTTTCACCGTTATCCTTGCGATGGGAAGTGTCATGAGTGGTATGTCCTTAGTCGCCCCTTGTATTTCCACTGTTTCTGTGGTATACTGACTTGGGTCCACTAGGCTAGACTTCACAACTGAATCGTAATCCAAACCTGTATCATAAAGGCACCTTATGGTGACCCCATTACAAATAACATCCTCACAAACTGGGGGGTGATAAGGTTCCTGTTGTCCATTAGGATTAACCTTTAATCTTTGCGTCCCCGACTTCATTGCAGCAATGTTTGAAGGTTTCCTTCTACAAAATTCGGTGTTATGGTTATCCTTCTTGCACCATTTACACCATCTTTTTCCTTGGTTCAACGGTTTTCTTTCATTGAACTTTTGGTCATTGAACTGTGAGTTTCTGTCGCGATAGTCATTTCTTGGCCGCTCAAAGTTTGTCCTACCTTTATTTCCCTGCTCTCTATTATCAATTTTATTAAATTGCTGTGGAGCTTTAAAATTGTCTATGTGCTTCTTTTTAGCACCACTTACCTCTGCCTGAGCTGCCTGATACCTCTCAGCAACATTTAAAATTTCCCCCAACTTCTCTGCACCTTGTTCCATGAGAAATTTTCTCATGTCTGGAGCCATGGACTCTCTCAATTGCTCAATCATGATCATTTCTTTAAGATCTTGGGTCTTCCCCAGAGCCGTCCATTTCTCCAAATAGGTTTCTAGTCTAGCAGAGAATTGGTGGTATGTCTCCCCAGACAACAGTTTGGCATTTCTAAATTTCTTACGATAAAATTCACCATTCTTCTCGTACCTTAATAACAAAGCCTGCTTTAACATGTCATAATTGTCTTGGTCTTCCCTGTTCATTTTGGCAAATACTTCATAAGAATTACCTCTCAATCCCTGTGATAGCTTTAAACTCCACCTCTCTCTCTCTAACCCATATGTAGTAGCTAATAACTCAAAACGTCCTAGGTACCCCTCTATGTCATCGTCTTTTTCAACAAAATGGTCTAAATGAAACCCCATAGCTGAGTTTGAGGCTCCCAGACTGGGCGTAGCATCTGAGGCAAAAGGGCTGGCACCATTTTCAGGAGCCGGGCCTTGTAATTCCAGCTCCCTTAGTCGTAATTCGTGCTCCCTTTGCAACCTTCTATCTTCTGCCTCCCTTTCGGCAGTCAACCTTTTTTCTTCTGCCTCCCTTTGCTGTCGTTTTTCTTCTGCCTCCCTTTCGGCAGTCAACCTTTTTTCTTCTGCCTCCCTTTGCTGTCGTTTTTCTTCTGCCTCAATCTGCAGCCTCTTAATCTCAGCCTCAATTTGTAACCTCTTTTCTTCAGCTAACTTTCTATCTTCCCTTTCAATATATTTATCACATTCAGCCGTTACATATTGAATTAAAATCTGACCATCCATTCCCATCTCCTTTGCGGTCAGCACAGCAGCTGATCGGAATTTTGCTAGCTCCGCCATACTTTTCAGACAATATAATAATATATAAGCTAAATCTCTAACCAGTAAATACACTAAGTACTTCTTATGACTATAGTCTAACTGATTCTAACTAACCAGTTAACTAATTAATTATCACTGGCTGTGAAGATTCACCAACTTTTATCTGCAGGGACACTTTTAATTTTAAAGGGAATTTCACAATTTTTTTTTTTTTTTTCTAATTTTATTTCTCCCACCAGGAGATCCTAATATTACTGTTGGGCTAATTATCCCTGGACAAGACCCCAATATATGTAGTGGGTTTGATGGTATTGTATGATGGTGATATTACTAAATGTAATGTATGAGGCCAGCTGTGAAGGCTCCTGAGATAAAATGTAGTTGTGAATTGTCAGAAGGCCTTTCTTGCTACCACTACGACCTCACACTCAATTTTTTTTTTCTTAATGAATGTAGCTACGTAAACTGTCTAGGGTAATGATATGTAATGTGGTGTGATAGTTATAGATACACCCACAGATATTTAAGCAGACTAATAATATTAACAAATGTTAAAATACACTGAACTAACTCACGTGTGTAAAATTTTTGATAGAATTATATTACATTTATTTGTTCTGGATCAAGTTTTATGTTGACCAGAACTTTTTTTAAAAAAAAGATTTAAAAATTATGGAAGAAATGCATGGAATGTTACATAATAAATGCAAGAGTGTACATATATAAGTACTAGACTAGTTAGTTTTATTAAAATGTTCTAGTAGTCATCTACTTGGGAGGATAGTTAATGCTTGTGCTGTTGGGGTGGACTCATCACACCTGTCTATATTGACTACACAGTGTCCAGTAAATTGCAGGAATTTTATGGGGTATTAGTAACTAAAAGGCGTTGGTGAACTTCCAGCAGACCAGAGGCTCACTCATCTTGCATATGTAGCTCTGGTGCTGAAATCTGGTGGTCCCACCTCTCCGTGCTGGCGGGCAATAATAGTGGTCTCTGTCACAACGTACTGCACAGATACACTCGAGTAAAATCACCAACTGAATGGACACCGCCTTGTTGACAGCTGAAACTCACAGCTCTGCAATCAAAGTATTGGCTATGTGTCAAAATTCTATTCTCTACCCACGTCTGGACACAACACGGACACAACAACCACATCATACAGACAGGTCAGATCTCTCTGACCAAACAGCACATTTACCATGGTGGTTTTACATCAGATAGGTCCTCCCAGACTATAGATTCTGAAAAATATTTATTAGTTTCCTTCCCTAAAAGTGGATAGGCAATATGTTTCATTATTCTCAACACTTGATCTGTCTTTCCTAACCCTTGCTGGAGTTTATGTATATTGTTGGTCCCTAGACCCTGACTTGGGCGGGGGGTCTAGAGCAAATCCCTACTTGTTTGTAAGGCTAGATTTCGATATGGCAGTATCAAATCACTCGAACATTAAACAATATTCAAAATATACAAAGAAATAATTTCAATCTTACCAGATTATGAATAAAGAACACAGAAATGCTAGCAAAACTCAGCTGAGCTGCTGGCTATAGTATGGCGTCCCTGAACTTATTTCACTTTCTTTCATTTGGAAATCACCACACTTTAAAATCTGTGTCTATCACTGAACAACTATTGAGAAAAGACCCCAAATCCGCGTCTAAGCGCCGACAATATGCTTGTCTGTGGCCAATCACTGCCTAGGTTTTTTTTTAATTTCAAATTTCCTACACTAAAGTCATTTCAGTCATGCTTCAGTCAAGTATGGATGTTTATCTGTTAGTCTGTCCGTCTCTACTTGCGTTTTTACAAAAAATACTTGATTTTTGAACCAACCTTTCTCTCCCCTCCAAAATTTTGTCGTTAAAAGTTATTTTTAGACACAGCTACCACCCATCCCTTCTCTTCCATACTAAGTAGATTTGAACACCTGCGTCTCGAGGTCGTGTTTTTTTGTGCAAATAGCGACACTTTTTATTCAATACAGTTTGTCGCTGGTGTGAACAACACTGTCTTTTGTCATTATCTTCAATATTATCTATCCGTCTGTAAAATTAAGAACATATTAGTTCACTGCTCAGAATGGGCCATCCGGCCAGCTAATTTTTATATTCCTAACATTAATATTACGAAAAAGTTACTTTTTAATTTTTGTAATATTCCAAACATCTGCGTTCTGCAGCTGAATTCAAATCAAAGGCTTGGTATCGCAAAAGCGACCAATAAATGACTGTGGCGTATCATATCCAAGGTCCCTTCTGTCGAGTTCCTTACTTTATGTTAACTTGGGAAACGTGACTTTTCTCCGTTTCCCCCCCAATTGCGTCTCCTTAGCCTTTCTAGTCTCACGCAATCTTTCCAGTCATATTTTTTCCTTTTTATCCGCCGTTCCCCTCCTGTCTAGCAAGTCAATTTTTATGGAGGGTGATGACCCGCGGTCTGGGCGATCATGTACTATCAGCAGCCTACGCATTATGTTTTTATCCCTACATGTTATCTTTGGAGGTATTTTACCGTTGTATCTCTGTCAATTTCACTACACTAAGTGCGGCGAACTTATCATACAAAACAAATTATACTACAAAGTTAGTTGGGAGGACATTAGGTAGAATGAAAAGCAAATTTGCAAAAACACACAATTAGTAACACGTCTTACAAAGAAAATGGCAAACTACTGAATGAAAAAATTGCCTAGAAAAATCAAAAACAGCCAATAAAAGCTGGGGTTGATTGCCACGTCCTGTAAAGGATAAGCAACTAACTTACAAAGAGAAAGGACAAGAAAAACCTACGTTGCGGTCACAAGGCGTTAGCCAGGGATGTTACGATACGGTTGTGCGATCTCAAGTCCACTCCGGCAGGATCGCATTACATTCCCGTGCGAGTGACATTTTCTATTTTTCTCTCCCCTGTCATTATTATATGGAATATTTAATGCACGTTGATATCACGAGAAGAAAGAAGAAATCAGATTAAGCTGGGAGAACAGGTCCTGGAACAGGTCGACCACTTTAAATACCTCGGAGCTATTATTGACCGAAAAGGAGGCATCAAAGAAGAGTTGGCCACTCGAAAAGCAGCAGCTGGGAGACTTTTTCAGGCCATAAATCGAGGATTCCTCAGCAAGAGAGAGGTTGGTAAGAAAACGAAGATGGCTGCATACCGCTCCACCTATGTCCCAGTCTTGACATATGGATGCGAGTCATGGGCAATGACTACAACCCATAAAAGCCAGATCCAAACCTCAGAAATGAGGTATCTGAGGAAGGTAGTTTAAGTAACAAAAAGAGACATGGTACGCAACCAGACGATACGTCAAGGCCGTAAATCCCACCCCCTGCAGACGCAAGTAGAACAGTCCCAACTAAGATGGTTTGGCCATGTCTGCAGAATGGGAGAAGATCGGCTACCACGACAAGCATGGGAAACAAAGAGCCAAGGATCCAGACCCCCCCAGGACGAGCCAGAGTCCGCTGGGAGGACAACATTAGACAATCTTTGAAAGACCGAGGATTAGAATGGAACCAGGCCAGGAGGAAGACTGCCGATAGGATAGTCTGGCGCTCTCTCTTCCAAACCTCGACACCTCACGGTAGAAGGGGAACGACGAAGTAAGTAAGTATATTTAATGCACTATTATTTACTCTATGCTGAATCTAGTAGGGGAAAGTCTCTAACACTCCACTCCCCTACGGACGTATTTGCTATTGGACTATCTTTATCTTGTTTACCACTCCTCAGACTTATTTACGTTCCGCCATGTGAACTGGGGTATTGTCGTAACAATACCCAGTCATTATCACCGGTCAGCGAGGGAGATTCTTATTATGAAAAGACGGTCTCGCCCGATCAACATCTATAGAAGCCAATATTGTCTGTCTGAGATAGCCGTCTGAGGTGGGCAGATTACACAGGTGGTAGATGCGTTTATCGTTTTACGAGACCATCACTGTGTGTTATTATCACGATAATCTGTCTGGAGAGACAATATTGGCGATAGGTAGCTATCAAATAAGTTCACAGATAATGTTTATGAGTTGTGCACAAGATACCGGCGGAAGCCTGACGCAACGATATGACATCACTGTAAGAGGTCACGCGTGGATATTAAAACTAATACTGTGAAAAACGTGAGGTATTTTTCGAATTTGAAAACACCCCTACCCACGCAGTGCTGGACGAGATTCGATTGGATTGGTTCACTGTGATGAGCTGAAATATACAATGTATTTTGTTGGCACACTAGTCGGAAGTGCAATCTGTGATTTGTACTAAGAACTGAGAATATAATGTGATGAGAACACAGACACAGATCACACAAAGAGACTGCAGCGCACACGTCATATCAGTGACTCCTAAAAGCCAGAAAGAAATAGGAGACATTAGACTTTAAAATTCCACAACTATAAGTAACAGATCGAGTATTAGGCAACTATAGAATTCACAAGTAAACCCGCATTTTTAATACAAGACTGGAGACTTAAAGGGGCCAGGGGTTTAATTAACAAGACTGGAATCCTAGGAATTTTATCACAAGTCATAGAGGAATTAAGCAAAAGTTTTCCCAGGCCAGAATTTCGCAGAACACCTGCCGTAAGAGGAATTATCTCTATTTTCTAGACCTAAGTGATTTCGAAGCATCTGATACAGATCTATGTCCAGTCTAAATATGTGCAAGGAGATTGTATATTCCCAAAATTTTGGGATAAGTGTAAACAATTTATTTACTAATGTAAATTCTACAGGTTTCTTGCTAAGTGGTTACATACAAGCCTGGCAACCTAACATATGAAAATAGTATATGCATGATTCACTACTGCAAAAGATGGTGGTTGCTTCTGACTAGTCGTGCGGGAAACCCGACAGCAGAGCGACCCCAGACTCCGACGGGAGTAGTGATGAGTAATGAGTGATGATTACATCGCATGTGCCTAAGGTGTAACATATTATCTTGTGAGATTTATGTACCTTTTTTTAATTTTAATTCAGCAAATCATTATTCACGCACTCCAGACTCCAGACGCAATTTCCTAGTTGACACCCAGAAGGATATTGGTGAATTTTCATCAAATTCCCTGAGTTACACTGTGTGCTCAGGAATTTAATTATTCTGAGAGGTTAACATTGGTGGGTGGATCGCATGACAATGGGCCTGTTAGTTTGCGGCGAACAAATGTACTTAGCAGGCATTTGTTTCTTTGTATTTGTCTACAGTTCGTGGTTACAAGCCATCAGACGATTTGTGGTATTCACACCGCTATTGTGAGGGAAAAGAATCCACCTTAACTGCCTACAGTGGAAGAGAGTGTGGAGAAGGCTTCCGTCATTACATATTTGATGAACCACAGCTGCAGGACTCATATGGAGTTATGTTTTTTTTTTTTTTTGTCACAGCCAACAGCAAAACACGGACATTGATAGCGCCCCGATCCAACCTGTGTGAGGTAAAATTTAATTTACCTTTCACCCAAATAATCCTTATTTTAACTTGTTGAACTAATTGACTATTATATTTGTTGTATGTTATTTTAAACTAAACAAATTGTTGTTTATTCTGTTATTAGAAGTATGAAAGCAAACGTATCAGCAAGACTATTTAATAATTACATACATATAGAGAGAGAGCCATTACTTATAAGAGGGCATTCGTTGTATTATACCAAATGGGGGCTTGGACGGGCTAAACCAGTGCGTAAATCCGTCACAATAGGCGACGGACCAGATATAATGCGTTAACAATTGTTCAGCCCAGTGTAACATTGTTCGTGACTTCTGGAAATATCTTGTGAACTCTAGAAGTGTCATTATTCGTCTATCTACATCGCTGCCAGGAGTAATCTTGCGCGAAGGTAGATACCTTGGAAGCCAATATTAGATACTCTTGAGTTTTTGTGACTGTTGGACCACTACTGCAAAGCAGGGGAGGCAATCCGTGACAAGGGACAGAGAAACAAGAGACAGGAGGGAAAGAAAGTGAGAATTAAGTGGAGAACATGAAACTACAGAAATAAGAGAAAAATGATTCCTTATTGTGTTGTCACTTGTTGGAGAAAGATGGCTGCCACTAAACTGGAAAGCGGAAGTGGATAGTGCATTTAAAGCAACAAATAAAAAAATAATGAAAACAAGGACTGGAAAACATAGTGAGAAACTGTGATGTTAAAAAAGAAGGAAAAATAACAAAAATAAATTAAAAAAATAAAATACAAAATAAAAAGGAAATTACACAATCTTTGAAAGACCGATGACTAAAATCGAACCAGGCCAGAAGGAAGACAGCCGATAGGATAGTCTGGCGCTCTCTCTTCCAAACCTCTACACCTCACGGTAGAAGGGGAACGACTAAGTAAGTAAGTATTCTACAGAAACAACCGCTGCAAGAGTACATGAATGCGTAGATGCAATGTTTCTGCAAAGGTTGTAGCGGCAGTGGTCGGTCCATTCTCCACAGGGAGCATAAAGGAAAAGAAAGAAGGAGAAATTGTATCTGTCACATGAACTTAATGATTTTTGTACATATTTCAAAGTAATAGTCGGTAATGAGTTTTATATTACGTTGAGCAAAGTAGTCTGATGCAACAGCGTGTCGCATCAATATCAGTGCCGGAGGTCAATTCTAGAAGCACCGGATTACCTGCGAATGCGAGCTGCCATACATCAAAGTGTTATTTCTGCCAGCACCTGTTGTATTGCATATTGAATGATATGTTGTATTATACGTGTCCAAAATGTAGGACTCCAGAATTATAGATTTGTTGTCCTACTTCAGTAAAATAGCTGTAAGCGAAAACCCAGTATAAAGGCAAGATTGACAGCACTGACCTGAAAAGACACAATGGCAAGGGGTTATCATGGACAGAAACAAATTATAATTACTGGTGTCCCACGACAGACAGTTAAAGGGTATACAGAAATAGAGAAGAAGCAATTATATGAAAGCTTTGCCGAGAAGCTGGAAAAAATGGGTACCAGAGCAACTCTGGGAAGGTTAAGGCGGCCGGCGTGATGCCGACCACATCACCCCTCGTGTACCGACGGTCAAGATAATATGGGCCTAACACCATATTCCCAATATGCCTCAATGGGCGTGTAACGGGTTCCGTTACCTTTACCTTTTTTTCATAGAATCGTGAAATACATGGAGATAAAAAAGTTCAACAAAAGAATCAGAATCTTCAATTCACGTGTCGTCAGTCCTTTTGTATAGCTCTGAAACATGGACAGCAACAAAAACAACAACCAAAAAGCTATGGACTATTATAAAAGAATACTTGTTGCGTAGAATAGAAGTTTTGACGTGACAAGAACATTAATATGGAACTGATTACAAGAACCAGATAACAGCCAGCGGAACAAGAGATGAGAAGAAGAAGCTGGATGGCACACAATGAGGACATCTGTGGACAGCATTACCAGGCGGTCTGTAGTCTGTAGTCTGTATTCTGTATTCTGGAATCCCCAGGGTAAGACAGAGGGAGACCAAGGAACACGTGGAGAACAGACATGAAGGGAATAAACAAGACATGAAGGGAATAAACAAGACATGAAGGGAATAAATAAGACATGAAGGGAATGAACAAGACATGAAGGGAATGAACAAGACATGAAGGGAATAAACAAGACGTGAAGGGAATGAACAAGACATGAAGGGAATGAACAAGACATGAAGGGAATAAACAAGACATGAAGGGAATAAACAAGACATGAAGGGAATGAACAAGACATGAAGGGGATAAACAAGACATGGAGGGAATAAACAAGACATGATGGGAATAAACAAGACATGAAGGGAATAAACAAGACATGAAGGGAATAAACAAGACATGAAGGGAATGAACAAGACATGAAGGGAATGAACAAGACATGAAGGGAATGAACAAGACATGAAGGGAATAAACAAGACATGAAGGGAATAAACAATACATGAAGGGAATGAACAAGACATGAAAGGAATGAACAAGACATGAAGGGAGTAAACAAGACATGAAGGGAATAAACAAGACATGAAGGGAATGAACAAGACATGAAGGGAATGAACAAGACATGAAGGGAATGAACAAGACATGGAAAGACTTGAGTGGACGGCACAAGACAAGACGACTTGGCATAAGTTTGTTTAAGGCATATGCTCGTCATAGCGCTGGAAGGTGATGATAATGATGATGATGATGATGATGATGAGTGAATGAAAGCTCAACTTGCCTTTAGTATTCTTATTTCATTATCGCTTTCTATCATCTGCCCCTCCATCTTCGTTTTTATTGCTCGTAAGATATGATTCTACACCGTGTACGGAGGTTTCTCAGCGTGCAGCCTTGCTATCGTTTCCTGCATTTATCCATCTTAAAAATCCCAGGGCAGTTGGAAATCGTAAAGGGTAGGCCATAAGGCCGCTATCCTGGCATCATTTCAAAATTAGAAACCTACCCACCACCAAAATATTTATAGAATGTGTGATTCCTATATACTACGTTGCTACGGATTTCGTGCGCTGTGCTGAGACCTTCCTTGTGTTATCTAAGGCAGGAGATCGGGCACTGGTGGAGTAGTCGTTGTGCGTTGAAGATAGTCCTTAAAGCCAAACCAAATACTCGCAAACTTTATCTTATCCCTGTTTATTATTTAAACCAAAATCACATGACCTGTTATCCAGTATTTTCATTTTGTCTTGCATCCAGTTACTGTTATGGGACAGAAAAGCCAGACCCTCGGCAAAATCTGGATAGTCAAGCTTATTTTCAGTCCACTAAAATTATTAGTCTATGCGTAACCAAAATTATATTTGTGTCTTCGCTATTGTACACTTCAGTGCAGACAGTCGAACAGTGGCAGTGTGATAGCAATAGGAGATAACTGAGATAGGAATAAGAAGGGAAAATTATTGAGTAGCGGGACTTAGATATACGTCATGTGTGACACGAGAAGTCCGTGCGCTAAGTGAAGAGTTGGGATCACTCTTCACTGGTGGTCAGCTGAGAACATGTTAGGGAGACACTAACCGTAACGACCATCTACAAAGTTATGGCAGCTCAGGTGTCATGTTGTTTATGGTTCCGCTGCAGTGTGCAGAAGAAAAGAAGACTGATGAAAGATGTTTCCACAACAAATAGTTTTCATGTCGAGCTGTGTCCAGTAGATCACCAGCAGATATCGCCAGCAGTTTATTCTGGTATGTAAACACTCGTATAATTAACCGAGCGCGGATAGAGAAGGACAAGTGTTAGAGCAGTGGTCCAGTGTCGGACGTGTAGGCAGTTTACAAAGAACAGTTTATGGCTAAGAATAAGTTACCAGCACTGGTGGAGATTCAGACAATACTTCGAAGCCAAATCTAATACATTGAGAACAGCCCATTAATCAGTAGTGATGTGTAGTAGTGATGGGTGGATAGAAAAATAAAGTAGACAGCAGAGATCCTGAGTTAATCAAGAGATAATAAAAATAGTTCCTGACCAGTGCAGTACGTGGTGTAGGAGTGTCAACAATGAAGTCTCATATGTTATATACTGAAGCACATTAAAAACGCACCACTATTATATATACTGATGCCGAGAAGCTGGGAAAAAAGTGTGGGAATGGATTTTCTCCGTGTTTGTCATGAGGTAGAGAGCGAATGGCTGCTGGAATGGAAAGTGCATGATTCAACCCACGGGTTTGTGTAATAACTACATGAAAACAATGAAAGTTACACGTGCAACACGATTCCCAACAGCTATGACCCTGAAAATGTGTAAGCGTTGTGGCAGTATACTCGGTATAAAAAGGCCGTTGGGACAAAACACCCAGTACATGTGCTTGAAATGCCACGACTATCTGAAAACGACTCCAACGAGCCATTGGTATGTTGGAGACCGGAATGAGCTCGCGGGCCATTGCCAGAAGGATGAATTGCCACCACAGCACTACTGTACGTCTCAATGAACGTTACGGAACCATTGGCAGTGCCCAGGATAGACTTCGGAGTGGCCAACCACGAGTTACTACCCCTGCGCAAGATCGTCATATCGTGCTGAGTCACCTAAGGAATCGTTCTCTCCCGGCAAGTCAAACAGCAAGAGCAATAGTGGGTAGACGTGGGCAAGTCTCTCGAATGACAATCATACGACGACTCAGAGATACAGGCCTTACTGCAAGACGACCTTATGTTGGGCCAAACTTGACTCACAGACATCGTCAGCAGCGCCTGCAATGGGCAGAGCAACATGTCAGATGGACTAGACTGCAGTGGAATGATGTCCTATTCACAGACGAGAGCAGATTCAACATATCCTTTGCTGATGGACGTATGCGGATTTGGCGACGGTGTGGACAGCGCTTTGCAGATTGCTCTGTTCGTCAGCACAACCGATTTGGAGGTGGCAGTATTCACATTTGGGGAGGATTCAGTTTTCACCATCGCTTGCCTCTTCACGTCTTCCGTGGAAATGTTAATGCTGTGACATATCGAAATGAGGTTCTGGGTGCATTGGTTGCTCATGCGTTCACAAATTATCCAGACTTGCAGCTTCTCCAGCAGGATAACGCACGTGCGCACAACGCATGCATTACGCAGCAATATCTACAGCAGCAGAACATTGTGACGATTGATTGGCCTGCCCTATCACCAGACATGTTCCCTATAGAGCATCTGTGGGACGAGCTTGGACTCAGAGTCTACAGGCAAGGTTCTCCAGCTAATCTGCAACAGCTCGAAGCTGCTCTTACACGTGAATGGGACTTGATTCCCCGGAATTTCCTTCAGAGACTTGTGCGTTCCATGCGGATCCGCTGCCAATCTTGTTTGCAAGCACACGGTGGACATACCAGATACTGAGGATAGTGTGAATGAATTTTTTTATTGATTGCATTTTTGGTTTTCTCCCTTGCCTGCACAGAATGCAATGAATTTCATAACAATCAAATGTACAAATTAATGACCAGCATGGATTCATAGGAAAATGAATAAAGATTCCAAATATGTAAACTTGTAAACACTTACAAGTGTATATTTACATTTCACACTCTGGTCTGGATTATACAGGTGGTGCGCTTTTAATGTGCTCCAGTATATTTATTGATAATCAGGCTCGGAGATAGCCATTTTGTGAATATGTTCCTTGGCAACAAATAAAGAACTTTTGTTGTCAGCTCTGAGTCGTCAAGTCATTCCTGGCATTGTAGTTGTCAGATAATTTAATCTCATTTAGCAGTCACAGGAGCAAGGTAGGCCACAAATGTAAGGCGCATACAATTACAGCCAACGTACATAAGACAGGGACAAATAACGATCATCATTAGACTAATCAAGAATGTATACACAGTAGTGTCAGGTTGTAACAAATAACTACACAAGCACAGAACCTGGGTTACAACTATCACAGCAGGTAACCCAGGAGTATGGGATCTATTGTATGAACACTAAGCTGTTCTAAGAGATGTACCTAGATACAATCATGTCTGCTTTCACTTTTCAAAGTATTTGGTATTTGGATTAAGTAAAGCATATACGGGGCTTTAATGTCTACCTCATGATCTCCTGTAGATTCTATATGGAGCTTTAATCTCTACGACATGATCTCCTGTAGTTCCTACCTGCAGCTTTAATCTCTACCACGTGATCTCCTGTTAATCCTATATGGAGTTTGAATCTCGACCAAACGATCTCCTGTAGATGATATATGGAGCTTTAATCCCTACCTCATGATCTCCTGCAGATCCTATATGGAGCTGTAATCTCTACCACATGATCTGCTGTAGTTCCTATTTGAAGCTTTAATCTCAATCACATGATCTCCTGTAGTTCCTATATGGAACTTTAAACTCTACCTCATGATCTTCTGTAGATCTTATATGGAGCTTTATTCTCTACCACATGCTCTCCTGTAGATCCTATTTGGAGCTTTAAACTCTGCCACATGGTCTCCTGTAGATCCTGTATGGAGCTTTAATCTCTACCACATGATATCATGTAGATCCTATATGGAGCTCGACAAAATGATCTCCTGTAGATCCTATTTGGAGCTTTAATCTCTACCACATCATCTCTTGTAGATCTTATTTGGAACTGTAATCTCGACCACATGATCTCCTGTAGCTCCTATATGGAGCTTTAATATCGACCACATGATCTCCTGTAGATCCTATATGGAGCTTTAATCTCGACCACATAATCTCCTGTATGCTATTTAATCGACACAGCGGTGGAAAGTTTAAACTAAATGATATTTTAAGGTTTGTTAACTTCATTTCAAGGAAACTAAAGCGTTCCTATTTCATGCTATTCACAACTGAAGTGAATTTCCCTAAGCTAGCTTGGGAGGTTTCACTGGGTGCGTGCAACAAGGGCCTTTAATCTTGGGGGATACCGAGAGAATTAGCTCGTTCGCAATTTATCTAGCTTTAAAATTCTTTCTCTTTCCCACCTCCGTCACCCACAGATCTACCAAATAATATTTTGAGATCTATCGGTAAACGCCATTTACCGTATGACTACAACTGCTAAGAATGATGCAAGAAGAGAAGACAGGCGTCCTTGCTGCACATCTGAGTGTGCTAGATGGTACCAAATCTTGAACTAAACTGCGAGGTTTAAATAAAAAAATACGGTATTATATGTATCTGCCTAACTGTCTGATGTGTATTCTCATTCTTTGTATCAAAGGGCAGGATATGAACAAATACAGACTCTGAAATAGAACACACAACAATCAATACTGTTGAAGATTCAGGAAAGAAAAAGGTTGGTCGGTAAACCACACTCTCCGGAAACAACAAAACTGAATAAGTAGAAACATTCTTGACTAGAACCCACATAGGAAAAGAAGAGTTGGTGATTGCAGATAACTTGAAGAAAAACGATGGAAAAGGAAGCCTAGATGGCAGAGATTTCGTGGGCAGAGATGGAGAAGATATCCCAAACAAGATTTCGGTGGCCAGCAACAGGTTACAGCCCCTGTGTGCTCCTTAAGGAACAAAAAAGAATGCTGATAGTCATTTGATTGTGTCTGCTGTCACGGTGTTAAACGACTGAGTGTCACTTTTTTGGTTTCTTGAGAAGCACGGCGTCGACACAGAAGTTGTTCTCCACGCAGTACGCCTATCCAGAAACACTTAGCGACGTACTGAACTGACGGCTTCTGCAGCAACTTATTTCACATGATGAGGTTGCTAACTCCATGCACATTAACATCATCCTCTTTTTTCTCCGTGTGTTCCCGATGGAGGATGACTCAGGTGTCTCTGAAGAGACAAAGAAATTGTAGGTCCTACTGCCACCTCAGGCATCGTAGTGCACTGCGACTTATGAGATTGTACATGAGGTCTTGCAAGCTCATCATTGTCGTAGCTTTTCGATAGGAGAATTAAGACTAGGTTTGGTCCCTTCTGAATAGGTTTGAATAGGTGATAGACTCAGTGAGAGTTAGTGAAAGGTAATAGAATTTCCACACACGTGAGATGATAGATTTTGATATAGTGGCTGTCTCTGAAAGCGAAAAGAATTCTTCTCTCTCTCACCTATCTTCTACAACAGTTGTTACAGCGTCAGACAGACTACACCAATATACATATTACGTATATTTCTATCACTCACAGGCACGCACATACACGTGACGACAGGTAAACACACAGACGTGGGAAAACTATAACAATGATATATATATTATCTAGAACGAGCTGACCAAACACTATTATTAAGTTCAAGAGCGATTTTAATATCAGGAAAAAATCGGCTCACAACATCAAAGAAAGTACATCAAGGAGAATACATATACACATAGTCATAAAAATTCAAGGAAATGTTGCAAGGATGATAGCCCCCTTATAGTGTTAACTCTAGGCTTAGCCCAGCCCCGTTAAGAGAACAGATGATGGCGCCAGAGTCACAGATACATAGGGTTTGGTTCTAAGAGTTTTCGTTGTTTTATCTCGTAATTATATGCACAGAGTTTGAAAAAAAAAAATCTGATTTAACCTAAGACAAAAAACACAAGAAACTCTAGCCTTAGCAACAAATTATGCAGATTGAAAAAAACAAATAGGACAGCAACAGGGTGTCAAAGATATAATAGTGAAAATATCACTCAAACCAGCGTACACTCATTCATTCCGCCATGGCCTCTCATACATGTACTCACGACTTTGCTCGCTGCCTCTTGGAACACACTGATTTTAGATCTTCACACAGACTCAAAAAAATGCAGTCTTCTGCCAAGAAGTCCCCAGTTCCAAAAGACGTATTTAACTCGGAGTCTCCGGGAACGACTACTTGGGTGTGCAAATTTGTTCAAATGTCTGATTAAGTCACCTAACAATTATTCCAGGCGCGGGAGTTAGCACAGCACAGTGTCAATAGCGTAGGTTTCTAGAAATGATGAATGTCAGGTCGGTGCCTTCCCTCAGTATAGGATTCACTTTAGTCACACCACAGATTAGTCCACAAATATATATATATATATAGTCGGGAAATGTTAGTTAATACTTGAAGTATTTCGCGCCACCAGGCAGAAAAATTACGTAGAGTTTTTCTAGAAGAAATTAAGATCTGGCTCCAAGGTCCAGTATTTATCATTACAGTCTTTGAAAACCCGTTATTGGGATATAGTATTTCTGGCTAACTCGGGTTGCATATGCACTGTTAGACCAGTGGTACTTAAGAAACCCACGTGGTTCAAAATAAGGACTGTCTATTTCTTCACAAGTATGGAAACTACTACTAGGTGCTGGTAAAGTTAGGGTCACCCCAAAACTTTCACTGTGTGGAGGAAAAATAACACATATAATATAATAAACAGAATCTGTACTGGTTATAACTTACATTTAAACTTGCAAGCAGAGAGCTTTGCTTATCATTTAAACTTCCCGTGACGTAAGTTATATTTAAAAATCAGCAATCCTCATGAATTAGGAACACGTGCGTATTCCGTCACCATTCATGAGGCTCGATTCTAGAGTTTATACGTTAGTTTAGAAAAATACACTCGACTGAGTATTAGCGGTTAAATTAAATTCATAAATAGCTACAATTGCCGTTATAAGCTAGAAATTTTAATTTTATTCTGCTTTCCACTGAATGCTTCCCTAGAAAATATAATAGCCTACCACTTTATTTCTCTTCTGCGCTAAAGAAATAGATTAAAATGAATTAAGCGATTAAACACTTTAACACTCACAAAATCTATATATCTATCATATTAATTACCTCAACCACAGAATTTCAGGTAGTCGCACAACTTAAGAATAAAATGCTGAAAATATTTCTGGAAGTCTAGAAGTTCGACAAATTGCCGAAACAAACTGAGATCTTCGCTAACAGCTATTCTGTTTACGAGCAACCTATCTACTGTGAGTCTATGAGCGAGAATGAAATTAAAGTTTCAAACTTGGCCAATATCTTTAAAATCGGACACAGGATCCTAATCTTATTTCGCCAAGCGAAATAGTCTCCCCTGTCCGTATAACACCTTCGTCCGCTTATCGCGTGACGTAACAGCCATCAGTGGCCGAGGGCTTGCATGAGTTGCAAATCTCAGACCACCGTCTGCAGTGCGGAGTGGATTTTCACGCTAAGCCGGGTTTTTTTTTTCTGACGAAAAACCTCATGCGTTTACTGAAATGCAGACTCTCTGTCTACTTTCCATGTCCCTCGGGTGAATTTTCACGCCCCAGGCCAGAGACCCTCAGACGAATGTCTAGCGAATGCTGTAAATTCACGCCTATCGTCCGACCAGCGCGACTGACATGTACGCAATACCACCCAGGTGCGATTCTCAGTTTTAGAGAAAGGAAAACAGGTAAAGTTTGCGAATTATATGAAAATAATATTCGCAAAACGAATGGATGAAAAATATACAGGAAAAAGGAAATACAGAGATAATAAAAGAGAGAATTCGGGTGAAAGAATAGGAAGAAGATGTAGGAAATTAAATGAATATAAACCCTACGTGACAGAGCCTCCCCCCTTTAAGATATGGAAGCACTCCATGTCTACGTTATGGAGTTTAATTTCCTATAACCGTAGCTTCGGGGTGTCTGTCTTCTTCCCTCTCCTCTTCCCCCTCCATCTCTGTCCAATTCCTACTCAAGTCCACTCCTCAAAGTTTCCTTCCCCTGGAATGTCTCATATGCGCGCTTGAAAGAGCGTCGCCGCTTCTGACATTTTTGAAAGATTTCCTGTGATAGCGGTGGAATATCCCTGCCACTATCGTCATCTTCGTCAGTTTTGGCGATCGTCAGGAGATGGTCGGAGGTTGGCACTGGTTTTTCCAAGTATCTCTTTAAGAGATTTAAATGGAAAACCTTCTCCTTTCCTTCAATAGAGATCTGGTAGTTAGCCTTAGAAATCTTTTTCAGGACGGTAAACGGCCCTTGCCATCCGATCTTCAGTTGGTTGTTCTCGGTAGGGAGCAACACCAAAACTTTCTCTCCTGCTTCCAGTTCTCTCTCTTCCGCGACTTTCCTGTATCGGTTAGCGTGCTTGGTGCGTGCTCGCTTAAAGTTAGTCGTTGCTAGGTCCCACCCTAGTTTCAACCGTTCCTTTAAAACCGACACATATTTGCTGGCTGAGACAACTGTCTCATCAGCCTTCTCGTCTGTCAGAGACTGAAGTAAGGCTTCAAGCGGGCCCTTAATGGGTCTGCCGAATAAGAGTGTAGCTGGCGGAAATCCTGTGGAAGTATGAGGAGATTCTCTGTAGCCAAATAATGCTGCAGGAATACAGAGATCCCAATCTTCAGGTTTCACTTGTGCCAGCTTACTTAGCATCATGGTGAGGTTTCCATTAGCACGTTCCACGAGCCCATTTCCGGCCGGAGTATATGGCTTAGTGTGGATGTGCTGGGTCCTCAAGATCTTAACGATCTCATCCATCAACAGGTTTCGGTATGGAGATCCATTATCCGTCAACACTTGCTGAGGGAATCCCAACCGAGTGAAAATCTGCACGAGGGCTTCTGCGACATGCTTGGCATCTGCGCATGTTAGCGGGATAGCTTCTGCCCATAAAGTGCATGTATCGACTAAGGTCAGGATGAACCTGTTCCTTCTTTTAGTCCTTTCGAAAGGCCCTAAAATGTCGATCACAACCCGTTCGAATGGTGTTCCCATTATTGGCATTTCACCCATGTGGACTGGGGGTGTCCGTTGCTTGGGTGGTACACGTTGGCACTGGGCACAGGATTTGACGTACCTGATAATATCAGTATTCACTCCTGGCCACCAATAATGAGTTTTTTATACGTTGGTTTGTGGCGTTCTGTCCCATATGTCCGCTAAAGGGAAGAGAGTGCCCCATTTCTAGGATTTGGCTTCTGTACTGTTTCGGTACTAGGAGCTGGTTGTAACCTTGGTCAGGCTTGCCCGTTCTCCGATAAAGTACGCCATCCTCAGAAAAAATGTCCCCGTGCTGTTTTTGGGTTCCTTCGCCATGGGCAGTTTCCTAAAGCAGGGTGCCAAAGTAGGATCCTTTTGTTGCGCTTCTTTAAGTTCCATAGGTAACAAATTAGGCGCAGGCTCCCGTTCCTTCTTGGTTTGCCCTCTTGTAGTTACTGCTGCCACAATCGGCTCTTCCGGTTTCCCAATACACACGTATCTCCCGCCAAGTATGACTGGGTAGATGGGATCATCCATAACAGCTGCTTTGATCACACCTCTGACAAAGTCAGAGTGTATCTCCACCAATGCGATGGGAAGCGCTGTAGGTGCATCACTCTTACGAACTCCACAAAGTTTGACGGTCTCTCCTGTCTCTTGACCGGGTTTAACCAGCTTTCTGGCAACAATGCAATCATAAGAAAGCCCCGTGTCAAATAAGCAAGAAGTTTGAGAACCGTTCAAAGTAACAATACCTCGCGTTGAGGGTCTATCCCCAACAGGTTGGGAATCACTGTCAACAATTCCGCCTTGCGAGACTGTCAATAAGCATCCGATGCGTTTTGGCTCGGTGTGCTCGGTCTGATCATATGTCCCGTGCTCAGGGGTTCTCCCTTTGCCACCTTGTCCTTTCTGGCTACGCTGCCATGTAGGTCGGTCGGGTTGATCAGACTGTTTGGGGTGGTTGGGGTACTTGTTCTTGTAGAACTTGGATTTTTCAGGAGGGGGGTTTTGAGGTCCAGTTTCTCTGTGGTTATTTAGGTTAGAAGCCTGAGAAGATTGCCCTAGATTATGTTTTCGAAAATGCTCCTCTGTCAGTTTCCGCTTTGTGGCCGGTAGTTCAGCCAGCGCATTATGGTAACGCTCAGACTTCTCTAAGATGTCTTCAAGTTTTTCTGCCCCCTGCTCAGCGAGAAATCTCCGGGTATCAGCAGACAATGTGTTCTTTATTTGTTCTGTTAAAACAAATTCCTCAAGACCTTCATAGGTAGAGGGGAGCTGTGAGAGCTCAAGGCACTTTGTCAAATATCCCTTTAGACGGGAAGAGAACTGGTGAAAAGATTCAGAATTCTCCTTTCTGCTGTTGCGAAACAGTTGCAAAAATTTGCGAGCGTTCATTTCAAAGCGCTCCAGTAACGCTTTCTTCAACAGATCATAGTTGTCTTGTTGGCTGCTTTCCAGTTTGGCGTAAACATCATACGCAGAACTTTTCAAAGCCTGGGAAAGCTTCATGTTCCAACGCGACCTCTCTAAACCGTACAGAGTTGCAATTTTCTCAAATTTTTCTAGCCAAGTGTCAATCTTCTCATTTGGACAAGGGAAAGATTCTAGCGGAAAAGACATAGCAGTGAGGTGAAGAGATTGAGTGTTAGCAGGATCAGTTAAGGAAAAATGAGGAGAAGACTCTCCATTGCTGGAGGTAGAGGCGGCACCACGACTTTGGAATTCCAGAGTTTTAAGAGCTAACTCATGCTGTCTCTCTTCTCTCTCCTTTTCATGCTGTCTCTCCTTCTCTCTTTCCTCATGCTGTCTCTCCTTCTCTCGTTCGTTCGCCCTGCGAATTTCCATTTCTTCGTCCATTTTCTTCTGCTGCGAAGCTTCAGCTGCTTTCCTCTCCGCATCATATCTCTCAAGTTCGTCTCTGACAAATGCTTTCGCTTCCTCTCCTTCCAGTCCCTCCTCTCTCGCTTCGTCCCTGAGGAGTTGTCTAAGCTTTGCCCTCTCGGCCATATTATGTCAGTGACTGAGACTAGTGGAGAAAGAAAATAGGAAAAAGGATACACTGACTCCTACCACTTACGAGAAAAAAATGTACCAAAAATTCAAAAGATGATATCCTTAACCCTGGGATACCTCCTCCAAAGTAAAATCTAACTATCGCTGCTATTATCGGCAATAAAGCACTTAATGCAAAACACGACTACGCCAACTAAATGGTAGTTAAGATTACTTCTGAAAAATAAGTTGCTACAGTGGAAAAGCAAAATAATTATTGTAAAATTAAAGAGAAAAATAATCCCTTAATTTTAATCCACTATCACGTTCACCCCTGAAGACAGTTAGGGTAAGGGAGGCAATTAATCTGGACAAATAGTCCGAAACGCACTCCTTAGCTTTTGCTCAAACACCTACTTCTTCAAAACCCAGTGAATGTTATACACTCACTACTTTACCAGCGTTTAGTATTACAATCAGCAGTTAACATATATCCCGACAAAATCAACCTGTAACCAAAATGTATATTATTCAAAGATGCTGTGGAAAAAAAAAACTTATTAGTTTGTGTGGTCAGCACGCCCGTAAACAGATCGCTAGTCTAGGGGGTAATATTTTTTTAAAAGATACACAGTCACAAGACATCACACTCTTACTCTATATCAGAATACAGAATCTTAAGTTCAAAATCCAGATAGACGAGTCCACATTTGTCGTACTCGTCTTCCTATTCTAAGTTCAAAAATCCTACGGACGAGAACCCATTTGTCGTACTCGTCTTCCTATTCTAAGTTCAAAAATCCTACGGACGAGAACCCATTTGTCGTAGATTTTCGATAGGAGAATTAAGACTAGGTTTGGTCCCTTCTGAATAGGTTTGAATAGGTGATAGACTCAGTGAGAGTTAGTGAAAGGTAATAGAATTTCCACACACGTGAGATGATAGATTTTGATATAGTGGCTGTCTCTGAAAGCGAAAAGAATTCTTCTCTCTCTCACCTATCTTCTACAACAGTTGTTACAGCGTCAGACAGACTACACCAATATACATATTACGTATATTTCTATCACTCACAGGCACGCACATACACGTGACGACAGGTAAACACACAGACGTGGGAAAACTATAACAATGATATATATATATTATCTAGAACGAGCTGACCAAACACTATTATTAAGTTCAAGAGCGATTTTAATATCAGGAAAAAATCGGCTCACAACATCAAAGAAAGTACATCAAGGAGAATACATATACACATAGTCATAAAAATTCAAGGAAATGTTGCAAGGATGATAGCCCCCTTATAGTGTTAACTCTAGGTTTAGCCCAGCCCCGTTAAGAGAACAGATGATGGCGCCAGAGTCACAGATACATAGGGTTTGGTTCTAAGAGTTTTCGTTGTTTTATCTCGTAATTATATGCACAGAGTTTGAAAAAAAAAAATCTGATTTAACCTAAGACAAAAACACAAGAACTCTAGCCTTAGCAACAAATTATGCAGATTGAAAAAAAAAATAGGACAGCAACAGGGTGTCAAAGATATAATAGTGAAAATATCACTCAAACCAGCGTACACTCATTCATTCCGCCATGGCCTCTCATACATGTACTCACGACTTTGCTCGCTGCCTCTTGGAACACACTGATTTTAGATCTTCACACAGACTCAAAAAAAATGCAGTCTTCTGCCAAGAAGTCCCCAGTTCCAAAAGACGTATTTAACTCGGAGTCTCCGGGAACGACTACTTGGGTGTGCAAATTTGTTCAAATGTCTGATTAAGTCACCTAACAATTATTCCAGGCGCGGGAGTTAGCAGAGCACAGTGTCAATAGCGTAGGTTTCTAGAAATGATGAATGTCAGGTCGGTGCCTTCCCTCAGTATAGGATTCACTTTAGTCACACCACAGATTAGTCCACAAAAAAAAAAAATATATATATAGTCGGGAAATGTTAGTTAATACTTGAAGTATTTCGCGCCACCAGGCAGAAAAATTACGTAGAGTTTTTCTAGAAGAAATTAAGATCTGGCTCCAAGGTCCAGTATTTATCATTACAGTCTTTGAAAACCCGTTATTGGGATATAGTATTTCTGGCTAACTCGGGTTGCATATGCACTGTTAGACCAGTGGTACTTAAGAAACCCACGTGGTTCAAAATAAGGACTGTCTATTTCTTCACAAGTATGGAAACTACTACTAGGTGCTGGTAAAGTTAGGGTCACCCCAAAACTTTCACTGTGTGGAGGAAAAATAACACATATAATATAATAAACAGAATCTGTACTGGTTATAACTTACATTTAAACTTGCAAGCAGAGAGCTTTGCTTATCATTTAAACTTCCCGTGACGTAAGTTATATTTAAAAATCAGCAATCCTCATGAATTAGGAACACGTGCGTATTCCGTCACCATTCATGAGGCTCGATTCTAGAGTTTATACGTTAGTTTAGAAAAATACACTCGACTGAGTATTAGCGGTTAAATTAAATTCATAAATAGCTACAATTGCCGTTATAAGCTAGAAATTTTAATTTTATTCTGCTTTCCACTGAATGCTTCCCTAGAAAATATAATAGCCTACCACTTTATTTCTCTTCTGCGCTAAAGAAATAGATTAAAATGAATTAAGCGATTAAACACTTTAACACTCACAAAATCTATATATCTATCATATTAATTACCTCAACCACAGAATTACAGGTAGTCGCACAACTTAAGAATAAAATGCTGAAAATATTTCTGGAAGTCTAGAAGTTCGACAAATTGCCGAAACAAACTGAGATCTTCGCTAACAGCTATTCTGTTTACGAGCAACCTATCTACTGTGAGTCTATGAGCGAGAATGAAATTAAAGTTTCAAACTTGGCCAATATCTTTAAAATCGGACACAGGATCCTAATCTTATTTCGCCAAGCGAAATAGTCTCCCCTGTCCGTATAACACCTTCGTCCGCTTATCGCGTGACGTAACAGCCATCAGTGGCCGAGGGCTTGCATGAGTTGCAAATCTCAGACCACCGTCTGCAGTGCGGAGTGGATTTTCACGCTAAGCCGGGTTTTTTTTCTGACGAAAAACCTCATGCGTTTACTGAAATGCAGACTCTCTGTCTACTTTCCATGTCCCTCGGGTGAATTTTCACGCCCCAGGCCAGAGACCCTCAGACGAATGTCTAGCGAATGCTGTAAATTCACGCCTATCGTCCGACCAGCGCGACTGACATGTACGCAATACCACCCAGGTGCGATTCTCAGTTTTAGAGAAAGGAAAACAGGTAAAGTTTGCGAATTATATGAAAATAATATTCGCAAAACGAATGGATGAAAAATATACAGGAAAAAGGAAATACAGAGATAATAAAAGAGAGAATTCGGGTGAAAGAATAGGAAGAAGATGTAGAAAATTAAATGAATATAAACCCTACGTGACAATCATGTACAACAAATTGGTACATAAACTACCTATGTACGAACATGTGACTACCTGGTGCTGGCTTAATGCTAGGGGTACAGCCACAGTGGTGGCTTCACGCTCTGTGCACATTATAGTTTCATAAATGTCTCTGAAAGTCAAGGTCAAGGTAGTTCCGTAGCAGATACTGCCGTAGGGGAGAGAAGTGTTAGAGACTTGACTAGACTATGTCCAGCAACGACAGGTGGGGTGACCTTCCTCGCTGCCTTCCTTCCCTAACTCAAGTGCAAAGTCAGGTGCCTATTTACAGCTGGGTAGATTGAAGCGTGTCGATACCGTGAATCGAGCCCCGCACCTTTGCTGCGAGAGACCTCTATTTCTCTTACCCTGTGATTCTAGAACTAGAACTGCCTTATAAGGCAAACACCTGGTTTTCTTCGGACTTCTTGATCCACTGGTGCTTGTCCGATTCTTGTTATCATATTCCCATTTATGACCTTGTCAAAGGGGCATTTTATCTCTGAAGGACCGAGGACTAGAATGGAACCAGACCAGGAGGAAGATAGCCGATAGGATAGTATGGCGCTCTCTCTTCCAAACCTCTACACGTCAAGGTAGAAGAAGAACGACTAAAAAAGTATTCATCCTCTTCTCTGCAAGCACCCAATTATGAAAGTCTGTCGTTTGTGTTATTCTTCATGTTCCAGAGCCATACAACAAAAGATCAACCTGACAGATGAGCTAAAGATTGTTATTTTTATGCAAGAAAAATTTCTTTTGATTTCACTATAAATTAATGAATCGAACCAGGCACCTTTGCCGCTCTCTGATAGTATCTGTCTTCATTTTAGGATTTGTTTGACCCATTCAAAAACTAATAAATCTCCATTTCATTTGTTTTTCTACCACACAACTTTTATAAACCAAGGCGTCATCATTTCTCCTTTCTCTTTTTATGGAGGATTGTGCTGCTGGAGCCCCCCCCCCCCCTTTTTTTTTCTCCAACCAGTGCCAATGCATTCATGTGCTCTCGAAAAAGTGGTTTATGCAGCAATTTATCTTGTATGATGAGAGTGCCAGTCTAATGTACAAGTACATATTACTCGTCTCTCAGAACATTCTGAGACAGCTATTTCTTTGTGGTCCCCTCGTGGACCCCCGAGGTCTATACGGGGCTAAATGAATTTAAAAAACAAACAAACAAACAAACCAGATCTGTTGTAAACAACCAATCAACAATAATATATAAATAATAATATTTTGACACACAAATACAACAACTCAGCTAGAACTCGCGCCTTTTTTCGTCATACACGCCCTAGGGACAACGAAGAAATATTGTCTTGACATTACCAGCTACATCGAAGGGGACCCTTGGGAATTGATGTCTAACCCCTCCCCATCCCTCCTTTGTTTCCCCTTCCACGAACATTAGAAACTTTATATGAAAACAATTTCTCGCAACAGCGTTCTCTCACGTGATTCAGAAACAATACTGGCCTGGCTTGATATTTGGTTTCGACTGGTATTGTGTAATTTAGTAAAAAGATATTTCTTGACGAATTCCTATGTTTACTGTGTTGGTAAAAATAACTGAAGACAATTGCGTGATCAAAGATGTCTAAAAATACATTCGAGAAAATGTCCCAGCATCAAAGTCTCGTATGTTGTTGTTTTTGACCTAGGCCTGTAACTGTTTCAGATCGATTAAAAAGATCTCCAATTTAATTCAGGACTCTTGCCAATAGGCGTGTCTAGATGTTTTGATTCTGCAGTTTAAACGATAGCGTTCGATTGGCAGAGTGGTTGGGACGTTGACCTCACGCGACAAAAATACCAGGTTTGAAACACGGTGGCGTCACGATCCAGTCTAGACAGCTGTAAATGGGTACCTGACTCTGCTGTTGAGTTTAGGAATTCAAAGGCAGTGAGGAAAGGAACTGGTCACACACACACAAAAACACCCCCCCCCCCCCCTCTCTCTCTCTCTCTCTCTCTCTCTCTCTCTCTCTTGAAGCTGGACCTAGTATAGTGAAGTTTATAAAGCGTCACTCCCCGATGGCAGTATCTGCTATGAAACTACCTTGACCTTTTTCAGTTTTGACTGCAGCACGTGATCTAAGGTTAAAAGTGGTTTAAAGGAAAATGCAGGAAGGTCAGTAAGGTCAGGAAAGGAAAGCCCCTTGTAGTTCCCCCGGAGTCTCCGAAGAAACAAAGAAAGAACGGGACGACTGAGCCATCAGGCAATTCGTACAAGGCAATTCATATCTTCTTCGTTCATCCTCAGACGTCAACTAGAATATGTTCAAAGAAGAAAGTAGTGGTCAGTTTGAGGCTGTTGACATCTCCCGTAGAGCGCTTCTAGTATAATGTTGTGCAATTTAGCGGGGGGAAATACAGGACGATTTTTAAATAACAATAAACAGGAGGAAAAAAAAGAACACCTGTGACGAATTGAAAAAAAAAGATTTAAATAAAGAAAACAAACAAATTAACAGTCCATTAGGATGACGAAGAGATGTTATTCAGCTTGTATTTGTCTTGATAACGTCAAACAGGGATTGATAATAATTACAGCGGTAGCGCTGGTTAAAAAATTTGTTTTCTACAGAATAAACAGCCTTGAAGTTCAGAAATTCTCGGCAGCTCACGTCTTAACAGTTTCAATCCTTCTATTTTGCGGAAGCACCCATTTATACAAGTTAGAATCGTTTTGTTATCTGTGGTGTTTTTCTCCGTGTTGTTTCAGAGACAAGCAACGTGTTCGACGTAACAATTTAGCGGAGGAAATAAACGAAGATTTACAAACAACACTAGAACAGCTGTCACGAAGTTAAAAAAGAACACAAACACACAAATTAAAAGTTTATAATGAAGGCTAAGAAGGATGGTGTTATTGACCCTTGTATTATACATTATAACATCAAAAGGAAGGTAAATGTAGACTCGTAGCAGATACTGCCCAACGGTCGCGAAATGTTAGAGACTTCAACTATACTAGGTCCAGCTTCGAGATGTGGGCTGGCCAGATCCATTCCTTGCTGCCTTTGTCTTCTAAAATATGTTGGTCATGTAAAAAGACATAACCACTAACTGAAGACCATAATAGAAGGTGGAGTTGAAGGGAAACGTGCAAGAGGAGGACAACGCTATAAGTGGGAAGATAACATCAAGAGATGGACAAGAAAGAGTCTATCAGAGTGCACCATCAAGACAAGAGACAGAAGACGTTGGAGATCTATTGCAGGGAACCTTCGATGTGAAGATGGCGAGGATATTTTCCACTGCAATGCAAGCTCGTATTGCTATTTAAATTCATATTTTGATATCATTGTCTGTTCCTCCCACTTTGTCTACAGATATATGTATGGTTCCACAACTTGTAGTGATGTATCTTCCAGCGCAGTCTGGCTACCGGTAGTCCAGTTTATTCTCATAATCTGTAATTTATTTATAGTAATCTTGAAGATACGCCATGGCACAAAAACCCAACCCCTGCAGACCCAAGAAGAACAGTCCTAACTAAGATGGTTTGGCCATGTCTGCATAATGGGGGAAGATCAGCTGCCACGGCAGGTATGGGAGGCTAAGTACCAGGGATCCAGACCTCGCGGACGACCCAGAGTCCGCTGGGAGGACAACATTAGACAATCTCTGAATGACCGAGGACTAGAATGGAGCCAGTCCAGGAGGAAGACAACCGATAGGAAAGTCTGGCGCTCACTCTTCCAAACTCTACACCTCACGGTAGAAGAGGAACTACTAAGTAAGTAAATAATCTCATATTATGAGAAGAATGTGATTCATTGGCATTAACGTGCCAACACCTCCTCTTAATACATCTGTCAGATTACAGATGTAGTGACAATCAAAGTGCATCGTCATCCGCTGGAACCTATCACAGTTGAATCTCGTATACTTTTGAGAACGATGAATTACACTTCACAATAAGCTTCCAGGCAGGACAAGGAACTATGTCTTTTGATATTGTAAACAATACCGACCTCCTTGTCCTCTCACTTTTCAAACAGCCGATTACATGTTGATTGGACAAGTTACAGGTGAAAACTATAGCTCAGATTTCTATAGGGCAATGGGGCATGCACACCTTTGTATGTTTATGTTTGAGCGCGTGATATCGTGCGTGCTTGCGTGCCAGTAGGCGCGTGGCTTGAAACGATTATTTAACCCGATAATTGAGCTGTTTTGTTAAGTGGAATTATAATTATAGATACCTTTTTCTGTATTCAAACCAAAAATAGCAGCATGACCTTTGTACGCTCAGAAATATGACGTCAATATCAAAGATGCACGTTTGGCTGACATGGGATACTTCTTTCTCCAATACTGCTTCTTAATAGATTTCTTTCTAAAAAAATGTCGCCTTCATAAGGAGATTTCTTTATACTAAATTACTTCTTTATAGGAGAAGAATTTCTTCTAAATTCCTTGTTAATTGGAGACCTTTTCACCCAAACAATTTCTTCTAGATATTGGATTTCTTTCCCCAAAATTGACATTTCTTTATCCCAAATTGGTTCTTAATAGAAAATGTCTTTCTCTCTCCAAAACAGCTTCCTAATAGGAGCTTTCTTTCTCCAAAACTGTTTTTTTAACACGGTGGCGTCAAGCTCCAATCTACCCAACGTTAAACGGGTACCTTACTCTACTCTTGAGTTACAAAAAGAAAAGACAATGAGGAAGGAAACTGGTCACTCCTCTCTCGATGCTGGACCTAGTATAGTGAAGTCTCTAACACTTCACTCCCCTACGGCAGTATCTGCTATGTGACTACCTTTTGGTTTAATTATTTATAGACAAAAAAATATAATTTATTTAAAAATAATCTGCAGTATCAGACAAAGGTAAAAACAGTTCCAAAGCTAACGTAGAGGACTGCAGTGTAAAAGACTTCAGTATGCTAGGTTTCAGCTTTAAGAGATGGGGTAAGCAGCTCCAATTCCCGCGGCCTTCCCTAGTTCAAGAGCAGAGTTAGATACCCATTTACAGCTGGGTAGACTGCAGCGTGAAGCTGCCAGGTTTCTAACCTGGCAACTTTTCCCTTCGAGAAGCAAGCGCTGTTACCACTTTGCCTCCCGAGGCTTTCATTCACGGGGTAGAAACGGTTAATGAGAAAAGAATGTAACACTATAAAACAAAATGGTGCCCAATAAATGACCACTACGCGCCTACAACAATAAAATGTCTGGTTTCATGGCACGGGGAAGATCAAGATGCAGATGGATAGACAACATCACAGAAATCTGACAACAACTCGGGTTCACAACAAGCAATGCCACGTACTTCGCTCAAGTACGAAAACGTCAGCTCCCCAAGGCGCTTCACGACAAGAATGGAACGAAAAAGTAAAAAGTAGACGTGAACGAAAAAGTAAAAAGTAGACGTGAACGAAAAAGTAAAAAGTAGACGTACACTTCACGGTAAGAGTGGAACGAAAACGTAAAAAGTAGACGTGAACGAAAAAGTAAAAAGTAGACGTGAACGAAAAAGTAAAAAGTAGACGTACGCTTCACGGTAAGAGTGGAACGAAAAAGTAAAAAAGGTAGACGTACGCTTTACGACAAGAATGGAACGAAAAAGTAAAAAGTAGACGTAAGTATAAAAAAGGGGTCGGCAACCGTTCGATCCCGGTACTCCGGTAACTATCAGGGAATGATTTGGTAGATCGTCAGTGATGGAGGGGGTCACAAGGAAGAATGTTTAAGCTAGGGAAATTGCTGAGAAGCCCTCTCCCTCAAGTAGACCCCTTCACTCATAACTGATTATAGGAATGTGCCCCCGAGATGATAGCCCCCAGCTGCTTTTTTCCCTTTTGTTCCTTTGGGCTTTTTCTTTTTTTCTCTTCTGCTTGTTGTGAGAGCTTCTTTTCGCCCAATCGGAGATGGCGCTATACAAGTTTCATATATGATGTACTTATTCAAAATTCAAAATACGTTTAAACCTGAAAACAGACATAATTTAATCACGCTAGATCTTTAAAAATCTCAGTGTATGCAAAGTGGATGCTCACAGCTCCTGGGACGCCTACCGCTTCTTTAAAATCTCTCCATCTTTCGTTGATGCTCGCCATCTGCACCACATAAAATATCACACATATTATGAGTAACGAGATAGCAACAGAACTGTTCTCTATGCCTTCCTGTAAACTTGTCATTTCTGGTGTCCAAAATAGACTGTACTGTTTACAGCCAAGAGAAATAGTTCGCGGTCCTTTCAAGAAAATTCTACCCTTACATTTTATGATGTTGAACATTTAAATAACATCTTTTGAACAATGGAAAAATACAACATTGACGTGTTCACTGCGTCTGCAAGAAACGTGTCTAGGCCGTAAAGAAACATACAGTAGAGAAACCGACATACAGAAAAGCAGAAACAGGCAGGCAGGCAGGCAGGCGGGCAGACAGACAGACACATAGATAGATAGATAGATAGATAGATAGATAGATAGATAGATAGATAGATAGATAGATAGATAGATAGATAGATAGATAGATAGATAGATAGATAGATAGATAGATAGATAGATAGATAGATAGGTTGGTTTGCAGGTTTTTTGGTAGGAAGATACGTATGAAAGATAATTCTGGGTAGACACGTAATCAGGCAGGTAGTTACGTACATACGTACGTAAGCAAGTATGTACCCAGACCGACAGACCAGACAAACATATATACAAACAGACATTCAGCTAGGCAGGCAGACAGAAAAACAGACAGACATACTTACAGGCATACACAGACAGACAGAAATGTAGGTTGTTCGTGTTAGGACAATTCTGTCAGAATGGGATGTGTAATGGAAAAAGGCGACAGGGAATAATGTCAGGGAAAATAAAATGTGATATTTTCAAGAACAGATAAAAAGATACAGGTGGACGGAAGGACCCTGACAGAATACCAGAAAAATAGACAGATAAAGATACAGACAGACACAGACATAACACACACATTTACATACATACACGTAGAATGTTTGTGTTTGGACAGATAAATAGACAGATAAAAATAGACAGATAAAGATATAGACAGACACAGACAGGCACAGACAGACAGGCACAGACAGACACAGACACACAACACAACACAACACACACACACATACATACACGTAGATTGGTTGTGTTAGGACAAGTTTGTAAACATGAGAGGTGCGATTAAAAAAGTGACAGCGGAAAAGTCAAGGAGAGAAATATGTTTTTGATATTTTCAGGAACAAATAAATAGATATAGGTGAACGTAAGGACACAGAGGCAGACAGACAGACTGACTGACAGGAAAAAGCCAGCGACAAAAATCTGTTTTGATACTTTCCGGAAATCTCTGAGTCGGTTGGCCCGGAAATTCCTCCTGAATTGTTCAATGAATATTGTTGATCGATTTTTACCAAGGGTTCGGCTTATGCCCTAGTTTTGCAGCATAATCGCACTAAGAGACTGTAATCGTGACATTTTTTTTTAATCGACTTGAACCACGGCGGGTGTATTGAGTTTAGTCCTAGTAATTACACGAACTTGGAGTATCTACTAGGTATCAACCCGGGTAATGAAGATCTACATAATAGATTCAGATGGAATGTTTACCGATGGTCAATGTTTATGGCAGCCAACAGTGGACTGACTGAGTAAACTTCTATCAAGTGCTCGTCCCGAGTATCACCTATCCCTTGGAAGTTGAGAAGTGTACAGAGAACTAGGTCAGCGCCCGGGCAACTTTTAGAAGGAAGTTCACAACAACATCAGGATTACAAGCGGCGAAAACTAGGCCCTACAAAAGCTCGCCTAAACACGGCAAATGTTGAGTGATAAGCTAATTATTTCTTTCTGTCTTGATGGTTGTTCAACGTTTTATTTCAAAGCATACCAAAGCGCCCATACTTATTTTACGTTAGTTTGTCGTAACTGGAGTTTAGCTGCTATCATATGTTGTCAAACAAACAAACAAATAAATTCAACCACTTTACCTATGTTTCTGAGCTAACAGATTGTTATTGTTAATCAAAATCGACATCACTGCACTCCGGGCAAACCCATAGGTGCTCAGTCTGCCTTAGCAATAGTCGAACAATGTTAATTGTTCCTGTTGCGCGCTGGTTGTACGTATATTCGCCGGATGCATACCTTCATACGTTCATCCCTGCCAGCCTTACGTTTGACGTCAAATTACAGCAATCTTAGCCTGGTTGATTGATCTATTGCAGTGCCGTTCTATAACAGGCGATCATTAATTGTCCGCGGTATATCTCTCTTATCCATACCCAATGCACCCACTATGGGTGCTCTTGAAGCTAGTCTGTCAACTCTTTCATTGCAGCGTACCTCTGTGTCGTGAGAAATTCTAATCCACATATATAAATTAAAAAGTAAATGTAAAGCCTAACAAATAAATTCTATAAAAGGAAGAAGAATGGTAAAGAACAGTGCTGTCACAATGACAGTACTCGAAATCCCCTTTGTTTTATGCTTCGTCTGCAAATTGTAACGTTTCCACGTTAAATATAAGCCACTGCATAAATACATGCGTTTCCACAACCCAATAAAACGTGTACTGCAGTTCTAAGAAAAACCTTGAGATACGCAAGTGATTAATGACCTAAATTAATCCTAACATTAATTATACTACGTTACCAAAACGAACGAACAGATGGACTAAGATGGAAAGAAGGGAGGGCTGAAGGCAGCAACGCAAGCAACACTAAACACGCGTCTCGCTATATTAATGCCACCCCTAACACGCGTGTAAGGCCACATGCACTAACTTTATTTCAGACGGACAGTGATAAAAACACTACCCTTCCCAGAGTTAGGTTTTAAAAAACCTGGAAAACGCTTATTAGGAAAGATGACATTAGATGGATTTACGTTTGAAAACATGACAGTACCCAGACACCACATGGGGATTGAAGTGAACAGGAGGTGGTAGAAAATGCACATTTTTGAACGCAGCCACCTAGCTCCCTTAGATTGAGATATTTGGATTCCTTAGGGCTTGCTGACACAGAATATGTTAAGTGTTACGCAAATAGTCCAGGAATTAATAAATTATAGGCAAAAGAAAATAATGAGGGTGTCAGACAACCTAAAAACTCGGAGTCGCTCAGTGGCAGAATTTTAGACCACCATTGTACGGAAATAGGCCACAAGTTACATTTGAATTGATTGGATGGAATGATATGTAAGGCTAAACACGATTAGTCGGACTATAAATGCTATCTTTTGTTGTCAAGGGAGACGGAAGTAAGAGTACTTTTTTTCAAACGATGGGGTAGAAATGGCCTGATTGGTTAGGTCTGTTAATATAGTTAATTGATAGCGTTAGTTCGAGACCACTAGTTCAAATAAGCTTGATAAAGCAACAGTGCGTTGAAGCCAGCTCATATTTTTGCTAAATAAAAGCCTGGAACATAAGCAGATGGGAATTTGTGCCAGTATTTGTGCCTACATTCAGTGCTAGTCAACGTATCTGTGTTTATTTCCATGAATTTTGGGACTGTGGTCCTAGTTATTGAAGCCGCACCTGGTCTGAGCATTTGCTGAATCCAGAGGCTACAACATACTCTTTGGTCCCTGTAGTAACCAGTGAGGTGTCGTCAGAACCAGTGAAGAAGTCTAGCAGAGGAGTCTTTGCCTGCCGCCATCACGAAAGTTAAGCCCTTCGTGGCCAACAGAGCTCAACAATTTGTACCCCTCCTTTTAAAATGAATTGTATTAATTAAAGAGGTGCAATTAATTGTTTTAATGTTCGGAACTGAGACCATCTCCAATACTAGTTCCAACATACACAAGCACATGCAGTCATGATGACCAATAAGAACATATCTTGAAGAACAAGACCAGTATTACCTCATATTACCACATCACAACTCACACACATAGATTACTAATATTGTATGTCAATGCACAGACCACATTTATCACTGTGTACATAATATTTGTAATTACATGTTATTATATTGCCTGGTTCACTGTGTAGTTGAATCAGGATCACTATTGTAGAAAAATCAATACATCTGTATATATCTGAAATTTATCATTGAATCTTTTAAGATAGTCTTCTAGAGTGTTGACTGTTTGTGAGTGTCACAGTGTTGTCAAGTGTGGTGGAATAATTAAATTGTTTATCTGTTTGTTGTTGTGGTGACTTACACTTCATCATTTGCATAACCCTAGACATATAACGTTGCCAACACAATATTCCAGAATAATTCTGACTGAGATATAAATATGTGGCAGTAAGTAAGGTTATCTGTAAAACACTACACATATTAGATACAGATACCTTCACAGCTGATCTCAGTCAGTACACTAAGTCCCTATAAATATTTATATCATCCCACTTTACCACATATATTGGGGTCCGGTCCGGGATATTGAATCCTTTACTAGTATAAATATTGGGGGTAATTCACTTCAGGGAATATAAAAAGTTAAAAGGTATCCTTGGGTGGAATTAAATAAGGTTGAGCTCTTGGTGCCTGTTTTGTCTATTGGATATATAATTACAGATTATATTGTTTAGTTAGATATTTTATTTAATTACCTGATATAAAATGGCGGACCTGGCCAAATTTCGATCTGCGGCTGTACAGACTGCAAAAGAGTTGGGATTAGATGGGCAAGTTATGATTACCTATGTCACTACTGAATGTGACAAATTTATTGAACGCGAAGAAAGAAGGTTTGAGGCCGAAAGAAGGTTAGAGGCGGAAAAAGAAATTAAGAGGTTGCAGATTGAGGCTGACAAAGAGGCTAAAGCATTGGAGGCTGATAGGGAGATTAAGAGGCTCCAAGTAGAAGAACAAAAGGCAGAAAGGGAAGAGAAGAGATTAGCTGCAGAAAGGGAAGCAGAAAAGGAGGAGAAGAGATTACAAAGGGAACATGAGCTACGACTAAGGGAGTTTGAGTTTCAGGGCCATGCTCCTGAAAATGGTGCCAGTCCCTTTGCCTCTGATGCTACTGCTACTCAGGGAGCCTCAACCTCAGCTATGAACTTTCATTTAGATCATTTTGTTGAGAAAGACGATGATATTGAGAGCTATATAAATAGATACGAATTATTAGCTACCACATATGGGTTAGAGAGAGAAAGGTGGAGCTTAAAGTTATCTCAAGGACTTCGTGGGGCAGCTTATGAAGTTTTTGCCAAAATGCACAGAGATGATCAGGAAAATTATGACATGCTAAAGCAGGCTCTTTTGTTAAGATATTAAAAGAACGCAGAATTTTACAGAAAAAAATTTAGGAATGCTAAACTACTGTCAGGTGAAACCTATCACCAGTTCTCTGCACGGATAGAGACATACTTGGAGAAATGGACTTCTCTGGGGAAAACCCAAGATCTTAAGGAAATGGTCCTTATAGAACAATTAAGAGAGTCCATGGCTCCAGACCTGAGAAAGTTTCTCATGGAACAAGGTGCAGAGAGACTGGGTGAGTTGCTAACTGTTGCAGAAAGGTATCAGGCGGCTCAAGCAGAAGTATCAGGTAATAAAAAGAAACAGGTGGAAAATTTTAGGGCACCACAGAACTTTAATAAATTTGATCCTAGGGATCAAAACAAAGGTAAGCACCAATTTGATAGGCCACGGTATGACAATAAAAATAAAAACCCACAATTCGATGAAAGGAAATATGATGAAAGAAAATCTTTCAACCAAGGGAAAAGGTGGTGTAAAAATTGTAAGATGAACAATCATGACACTGACCGTTGCAGAAGGAACCCTATAGTTATGGCAACCCTTCAGGTCAGGTCGACCTCAAGAAAGGAGGAGGATATTCTGTTAAATACCACTCCAGAAGAGATGAGGAAGGCACAGGCTGGGGATAAGACCCTCAAGCCTTGTTTTAGGAAATTATCAACTGGTCATACAACTCCAGGCAAGGGAGATTTTTACATGAAAAACAAGTTGATGTATAGGAAGACTGGAGCTAGATCCAAAGGTCAGGGACAGCTGGTACTTCCTAAAAGATATAGGGCAGAATTAATAAGCAGCCTACATGTGAAACCAGATGGGGACCATGAGAAAATAGGTACCATCATCCAAAAGGTGGCTCACAATTATTATTGGCCCAAGGCAAGATGGGACATTGAGAATTTTGTAGAAAGGTGTAGCATAGCACATGAGGGAACACCCACAAGTGGGAACATTGATCAGGACCTGGACACGCCAAGGGGCAAAAGTAGGCCTGAAAATAAGAAGAGAAATAAATTTGATAAAGTGGACCAAAGGGAATGGGAAGCCCCTTTTCACGGACAAGCTTCACTTAACTGTTTTACAATGGCCACTATGCAGAGAGTGCAAAAAGATGTCTTACCCCAGGATAAGCCGACAATCCCTCAATCGGACTTAAACAAACTGGAGGAAAGAGATGTAGAGAGGAAATCTCTCATCAAGAATTTTAAGTGGGGAGAAAGCCCCAAGAGGAAAATTGGTAGCGGTCGTTTTGTGCATGATAATTCTGGGAAGAAAAATCATCACTATAGCGCTTCTAGTGGAAGAGACTATACCGGTGCATGGACAAATAGGTCCACAAAACTAAAGGTCCATATGTAACGCTGTTAAGAACGTGGACGGATGAAAAAGCAGAGGAAAATATTACATCCTCATACCAATATGTAAATGAGCTGACCACTCGTTTAAAAACTGGCTGGAAACTTGCCAATGAAAATTTGAAACAAGCCAGGAAGAAACATGCTGCTTATTATAACAGGAAGGCAAAAGACAGAGATTTGGCTGTGGGAGAGAAGGTACTGCTTCTTTTACCCGGAAATCAGAATAAGTTACAAATTGGATGGCAAGGTCCATATACAGTTCTAGAGAAGGTGTCTAGAACCAATTATAAGATAGATAAGAAGGGGAAAGAAAAAATCTATCATGTGAATCTCCTGAAGAAATATTTGGAAAGAGATCATCAGGAAGAGACACACTTGCTAACCTTGTCCATTGCAATGGAGATGAAGAAGGAACCACTTTCATCATTTGAATATCCATTACACCCCTGTGAGACAGCGGCACAGGTGAAAATCAGTACGCATTTAATGAAAAATCAGAAGGAGAGAGTGCAACAGGTTCTAGATAATCATACAGAGGTGTTAACAGATCGACCGGGGCATACAAACTTATTGGAATATGATATGAAACTGATAGACCCCACACCTGTCTGTATGAAGCCTTATTCGATTCCTTTTGCTAAGGAGAAAGCTTTGAAGGAAGAGATAGACTATTTGTTGAAGGAAGGAATTATTTCACACAGTGAATCTTCGTATAGTTCCAGTGTTGTACTTTTAAGGAAACCCTCTGGAGAACATAGACTCTGTATAGATTACAGAAGACTGAATGCTATTACAGAAGGACAAGTGGATCCATTGCCGGATACAAATCAGTTGTTTGCCAGGCTAAATAAAGCTAAGTATTTCTCAAAAGTGGATTTGAGTAAAGGATACTATCAAATTCCAGTAAAGCCTGAGGTTAGACCATATCTAGCTTTTAGTACCTCAGAAGGACACTATGAGTTTAACAGATTGCCATTTGGATTGAAGAATGCACCTAGTGTCTTCTCTAGAATGATGAGAAAATTATTGGACCCTCTGAATAACCCATGCATTACAAATTTCATGGATGATATCCTTATAGCAACAGAAACCTTTGAGGAACACATTGACTCTCTGAACATGCTGTTTAATCGACTTAGGGAAGCGAATTTAACAGCCCGACCAACCAAATGTTGCGTTGGATGTAAAGAATTGGAATTCCTGGGACACACAGTTTATCAGGGAAATATGACCCCTGACCCAAAGAATTTGGAGAAACTAAAGAAAGCCCCGAGACCACAAACCAAGAAAGACGTGAGATCCTTTGTCTCATTATGTGGTTTCTACCAAAAGTATATCAAAAACTTTAATTCCATATGTGCACCGTTAACTGATTTGACACGTAAAGGAAACCCAGATCGAATTACATGGACACCACAATGTGAAATGGCTTACCAAGAATTGAAGGAAAAGCTCACAAGTAAACCTATTTTGAAACTACCTGACTTAAGTCAGGAATTTGTAGTAAGAACGGATGCCAGTAATATTGGGTTAGGTGCAACTCTGCTACAGAAATCAGATGCATTGGATGGGGAATTAAGCCCAGTGGCATATGCTAGCAGAAAGTTGAATAAAGCTGAAACCAACTACTCAACTAGCGAAAAAGAATGTCTTGCAGTAATATGGGCGATAAAGAAATTCAATATTTATCTGTATGGGAAGGCATTTAAGTTGCAAACGGATCACAAACCCTTGTCGTTTCTAGCACAAGCTAGGCATGAGAACACTAGATTACTCCGTTGGTCATTATTGCTACAGCCATTTGAGTTTAGCATAGAGTATATAAGTGGAAAAACAAATCTGGGAGCGGATTTTTTAAGCCGCCATCCGTGTGATGAGAATCACCGTAAGCCCCAGAAAGAATAAATTTCTCTATGTGTATATAGAATTATAGACTGACATATAACGTCTGTTTTAAGAGGGGAGGATTTGTCGTGAGAAATTCTAATCCACATATATAAATTAAAAAGTAAATGTAAAGCCTAACAAATAAATTCTATAAAAGGAAGAAGAATGGTAAAGAACAGTGCTGTCACAATGACAGTACTCGAAATCCCCTTTGTTTTATGCTTCGTCTGCAAATTGTAACGTTTCCACGTTAAATATAAGCCACTGCATAAATACATGCGTTTCCACAACCCAATAAAACGTGTACTGCAGTTCTAAGAAAAACCTTGAGATACGCAAGTGATTAATGACCTAAATTAATCCTAACATTAATTATACTACGTTACCAAAACGAACGAACAGATGGACTAAGATGGAAAGAAGGTAGGGCTGAAGGCAGCAACGCAAGCAACACTAAACACGCGTCTCGCTATATTAATGCCACCCCTAACACGCGTGTAAGGCCACATGCACTAACTTTATTTCAGACGGACAGTGATAAAAACACTACCCTTCCCAGAGTTAGGTTTTAAAAAACCTGGAAAACGCTTATTAGGAAAGATGACATTAGATGGATTTACGTTTGAAAACATGACAGTACCCAGACTCCACATGGGGATTGAAGTGAACAGGAGGTGGTAGAAAATGCACATTTTGAACGCAGCCACCTAGCTCCCTTAGATTGAGATATTTGGATTCCTTAGGGCTTGCTGACACAGAATATGTTAAGTGTTACGCAAATAGTCCAGGAATTAATAAATTATAGGCAAAAGAAAATAATGAGGGTGTCAGACAACCTAAAAACTCGGAGTCGCTCAGTGGCAGAATTTTAGACCACCATTGTACGGAAATAGGCCACAAGTTACATTTGAATTGATTGGATGGAATGATATGTAAGGCTAAACACGATTAGTCGGACTATAAATGCTATCTTTTGTTGTCAAGGGAGACGGAAGTAAGAGTACTTTTTTTCAAACGATGGGGTAGAAATGGCCTGATTGGTTAGGTCTGTTAATATAGTTAATTGATAGCGTTAGTTCGAGACCACTAGTTCAAATAAGCTTGATAAAGCAACAGTGCGTTGAAGCCAGCTCATATTTTTGCTAAATAAAAGCCTGGAACATAAGCAGATGGGAATTTGTGCCAGTATTTGTGCCTACATTCAGTGCTAGTCAACGTATCTGTGTTTATTTCCTTGAATTTTGGGACTGTGGTCCTAGTTATTGAAGCCGCACCTGGTCTGAGCATTTGCTGAATCCAGAGGCTACAACATACTCTTTGGTCCCTGTAGTAACCAGTGAGGTGTCGTCAGAACCAGTGAAGAAGTCTAGCAGAGGAGTCTTTGCCTGCCGCCATCACGAAAGTTAAGCCCTTCGTGGCCAACAGAGCTCAACAATTTGTACCCCTCCTTTTAAAATGAATTGTATTAATTAAAGAGGGGCAATTAATTGTTTTAATGTTCGGAACTGAGACCATCTCCAATACTAGTTCCAACATACACAAGCACATGCAGTCATGATGACCAATAAGAACATATCTTGAAGAACAAGACCAGTATTACCTCATATTACCACATCACAACTCACACACATAGATTACTAATATTGTATGTCAATGCACAGACCACATTTATCACTGTGTACATAATATTTGTAATTACATGTTATAATATTGCCTGGTTCACTGTGTAGTTGAATCAGGATCACTATTGTAGAAAAATCAATACATCTGTATATATCTGAAATTTATCATTGAATCTTTTAAGATAGTCTTCTAGAGTGTTGACTGTTTGTGAGTGTCACAGTGTTGTCAAGTGTGGTGGAATAATTAAATTGTTTATCTGTTTCTTGTTGTGGTGACTTACACTTCATCATTTGCATAACCCTAGACATATAACGTTGCCAACACAATATTCCAGAATAATTCTGACTGAGATATAAATATGTGGCAGTAAGTAAGGTTATCTGTAAAACACTACACATATTAGATACAGATACCTTCACAGCTGATCTCAGTCAGTACACTAAGTCCCTATAAATATTTATATCATCCCACTTTACCACACTCTGCATGACCAGAACAGTAGATTCACACCAGTTCCTGAAGATACGAGGCTTCTATAGAGATTTTCCATTCATGCCGTAGCCATCTGTCACGAAGTGGTTTTAATTTTATAGAGTGTGCCTGAATGAAAGCAAGACCCTAGTATGAGAAAGTCTGAGAAAATAGAATTTAGATGGAAAATGACATGCCTGTGGACAGACGCGACTATTGGCTCAAGGGATAGAACCAGGATTTGAATCTCCCCTTGCCGCTTCGTGACTTTAGACTGGCTATAGTCTCGCCCTCCTCTGACTTCCTTTAAATACAAGGAGATAAGGTGTATAAATACGACCACAAACACCACTATACAGGCAACATAGAGTAAGTATAGTAAAGAATAGAAGCTGATCCAGTAAATAATATATGTATATATTTATTTACATACAAGAAAAACATAAAATGGCATATTACGTCATCAAGTCAGTCGATAGCGTGCACTGTTGCACGGCCTGGAAAAGAAGTAACAATTAAATTAAGAGACACGAGAGACAAGAAAAACCCCAAATCACATTCACTCTTTCTATCACCCTGCTGAGGAACAATAAAAATGGTTAGTGATTTAAACCAATTCTAATTTGGTGGGGCTGTCAACTTTTAGCCTCCACTCTCTAACACTAATAAATTTCTACTGTCTTAGTCCTGGTGACTTCTTCCTCAACGAACGGCTACGCAGCTTTCTACTAGTTAGGCGATAGGCGCCTATAACTACACCACAAGAAATGCTAAAAATAATAGACTTGGTTTTTCGAACGCAGACTCAGTGTCTATCCGTCAAATGGATACTGAACAGACCCTACTGGTCCTGTCTATTTTCTCCCTCCTTCTCTACCTTTCTCTCTTGATCTCAGTGTCTCTCTAACACTCGAGGGCTGATGATGCGGCGTCTCCGTTACGCTCTTCTCTTGATTTCTATCAGGACCTAGGTATGGTAACCCTGTCACCTGTTCCTGATTTTAGTGATGACGATGTTCGGATATCAAGCATGAGGGACTTGATTAACTGTAGACAAAACTTCTCTGCTGCTGAATAGCTTCCCTCTTTTAACCCGCTCCGGAGTTAGAGGAAAAAACACAGCCTTGATTTCAGGCTGTACAAAATGAAACTAGTCTCCCGGCCACCTGCCGTTGCTAGAGACTATAATAGCGATGCTCTCGGCTGTATGATAAATAAACCCTGTTCCAGCTGAAGCATAGGGACTTCACTGCCAGAGACCATAGGGTAATTTTCTTTTGCTCCTGACGATACTCGAGTACACTGACCCTGAGATATGTCTTTTGCCGTGGATAATTTTATTTGACAAAATTATGCTCCCCACTGTTTCGCCTAGACTCGCTGAAATTAAAAGAAACAGCGTCTAATGTACACCCTTCTCTAAAATCGCTTATCTCTAACATATACGATACATAAAATTAATTCTATACACGTGTCTCTTCATTCTCACTTCTTCTCCCCTTTCTCTCGTTCTTCACAACACTACATAATACTATCCCACGTGGCACTAAAATCACACTCCTCCCCTTCTCTCGTTCTTCTCACAATACATAAAATACCACTATCCCACGTGGCCTCTTCATCCCCCCTCCTTCTACTAAAATCTGCCAGGTAAAATAAACAAAACCTCCCGACACCGTCTGACACGTTACATGGCCGTTACGCATGGCCGATCACATGTTCAAACTTGACAAAAATAGGGAAATCCTTTTTAACATTTACACATGAGGTTTCCCGGCTTGCTCCAAAATTAAATTAAATCTCGCTATAGGAGTAGTTTCCTTCCCTAAGCAGTATAATTCACTTACCACGTAAATCTGAACCCTCCGACGCTCAGAAAAATTAACGAACACACCAGGGATTTCCCCATAAATTACATTAGTAAATACACAGAAATAAATGGTGGTTTTACATAACATTCTACAAATATGGGCACACGTGTTCCTCACAACTTCACACACTCCTATCTATTGCCAAAATCATAGAAAGAATAAGCACACTGTTGCAGTTACGTCGTTCTTTAAAAATGATAATGGATGGCACTATCGTTTAAAACTTTAAGTTTTAATGTCCCCGAAGAATTAACTACGGGCGAATTTCTCAAAGAACCCTCTAATGAATAAAACGATAATAAGATAAAATCCTACATACCAATTCATCGCTGGTTTTTCCCACAGTGGAGAACGATAAATTACGTAGTCTGACGGCTGGCACTTATTTTTCATAGAGACCGAATCCCCGTTTTCTGTCCCATTATATACAAGAGAAAACACCCACGCGAATTCCCGTCCTACGCAAATCCCGGACCAATGGGAGCGCTAGAAAAATCAATACTATCAACCCACGCAAACCCCGCGTGCTTAAAATTGCGTCACGTTACCTGACGATACTCGTGCTTCCGGCCGCGTGCTTCCGGTCTCGTCATATCGCGTGCCGGAAATGGCGATTATTTTCGTAAACAACGAAATCTACGGGAATCGCGAAAAATCATAAGAAAGTAAAACTGGCCGAGTGAAAAATAAATCTACCGTCGTAAAACGACCCCATTAAAATTAGCTCCTCAAAAATACCGAACACGATATATTCACATGAGAAGAACCAAGGCAAACCCATATAATTACAAAGAGAAGAGAAATGGTGAAAACTCGAACTAGAACCACAGAATCGGGCCTGAAATACAAAATAGACGACATAATCGGGCCGGATGAAAGTCAGAATTACAGTGTAGCATCACACCATCCATATTGGACTTTCCGAAGCAAGGACTGAGTGTCTGACACAATAACTAGAAGGACCCTTGTTAACGAAGTTTCAGAAAGCCACCTTAAGGCTGCAATAGCTGCCTCTACCATCCGGTCTCATGCAGGAGGTTGTTATCTTGTAAGCCCCGCTATGTTCAGCGACGTTCCTGTCCTTTACTCTAGCAGAGAAGCCCTTTCCTGACTTATCCCCACGGATTACAGACCCATCAGTGGCATCATCATCCTCGGCATGATCATTTATCAGTTGTTCAATATTCAGCTCTGCTTTCCCATTCTCTCTATGGGAAAGTTACAGTGTTCTTAGCTAACAGATCCCGACCCAAGTGTAGATTTCCACAAATTACTAATGCTTGTATAGTAACTTCAAAATTAATCCACGAGGAAAACTACTGAGCAACAATACATTGCCGAAATAATGGATATATCAATAGCATCATGTGAAACAAATGGCTACATCAAAATTGGCGGTTGCATCATGAGCGTCCAATTGACAAGAGTGGTTAGAGCTCTAATCTCTGGCAGCAAAGGCCCCGGGTTCGAATCATGGTACCGGCACGCCCCAGTCTATCCAGCTGTAAATGGGTGCCTGACTTTGAGCTTGGGAAGGAAAAGGCAACGATGAAGATAACTGGTCACCCCCCCCCCCCACCTCTCGATGCTGGACCTAGTATGGTGAAGTCTCTAACACTTCACTTCCCTGCGGCAGTATCTACCTTGGAACTACCTTTACCTTTTTACTGTTGCATCATGGGCGTCGGAATAGCTAAGGTCTTAGACCGCTTTCCTTTCGGGGCTCAGGAACAGGGTTCCTGGACCAAACCCTGGTAGCTTCACGCTCCAGTGTATCCAGCTGTAAATGGGTACCTGACTCTGTCTTGAGTTTGGGAAAGAATAGGCACGAAGGGAACTGATCAATCCCGCCTCATAAAAAGCTGGTGAAGTCCCTAACACTTCACTCCCCTTGGATAGTACAACTTGTCGACTCCTTATTTTTCTTCTTACATAACAGAAATTTACAGTAATTTCTCTAGCGTATTTTCCGCACCGTAAGACTCGCTTTTTTCTGATAAAAAATGCATAAAAATCCCATATATCATCTTTTTTTGTAGGAATTTGCATCTTCAGGACTTCCAGGTAATAGAGAATTCTGTTCTTGGAGACGAGGAAACGACAGCTATCACGTGACTTGTCCTTGTAGGGAGAGAATCGAGGTGTTTCCGTCCTTTTTTATTTCTTTTATTCTTATTCCTATATTTTATTGTATTTGTTTTTTAGTTTTGTAGCTCGCGTGTCTGAGCAGCATGAATGATAATTAATGTACATACATTTTTTTTTAAATAAAATATTTTCCTCGTTTTCGCAAAGGGTGCTCCGTTGAATCTAGACACAGGATTCGTCGGTTATATTCGGGCGCAAGTCCAAAACATAACAGGCCTTGTAGTCTGAAGTGAATTGAGTAAATAATCAATTTACTGAAAATACGTTTGTCCAGCGAAATACTGCACTTAGTAAAATTAAGGTATTTTTTTTTACGGTGTCAAATGTAGTAAAGTATACTCCAAATATACGGTCAGTGTCGTTCTCGGTGTCAAATGTCGTAAAGTATACTCCAAATATACGGTGGACGTCGTTCTCGGGGTCAAATGTCGTAAAGTATACTCCAAATATACGGTCAGTGTCGTTCTCGGTGTCAGATGTAGTAAAGTATACTCCAAATATACGGCCAATGTCGTTATCGGGGTCAAATGTAGTAAAGTATGCTCCAAACATTCGGTGAAAGATCAGTTGAAAGATGACTCAGCCTCTACAGTAAGGTTTCTTAACCCTTTTTTTTTCTTTGTGCCATGAATCTCTTTGATTGTCTGATGATGGCTGTGGACCCCCTTGATTGCACGATGAAGGCTATGGACCTCTTTAAGTGTTCGATGAAGTATGTGGACCCCTTTGATTGTCCATGAAGGCTATGGACCCCTTTGATTGTCTGACGAAAAGTATGGACCCCTTTAATTGTCCTACGAAAGCTGTGAAAACATCTGATTGTCCGATGAAGGTTTTGGACACCTTCTTGGAAAAAAAAAAACTTTACATTTAAAATTGTAGGTTATGTACACAGACTCCCCTAGAATCCATTCATGAACGCCCAAGATGTCAGTGGACCACAGATGAAGACACGCTGCTGTACAGAAATGACCCGTGAAGTTCCAGGAGACGGTTTGTGGAGACAACAAAGAAAATAAACACAGGAACAGGAAGCCTACTTCCATCAAGCTTGCTGTCTGAGACGATACGTATGAGGCTATGAGTGGAGCTGGCAGCCTCATCACGTACAACACATTGCTACAGAAACCACCGCTGTATGAGCACAAGAATACAAAGAACCATCTGTAGTAGTGCCTCCATACTCCATAGGGAGCAGAAGAAAGTGAGAATGATGACGGTGAGATGATGACGGTGAGATGATGACGGTGAGATGATGACGGTGAGATGATGAGTGCCTAGACGATGTTCAGTTAATGAAGTCAACAGCAGAAACAATCAAGAAAGTTCAGAGAAAAAATCAGAAATAGTGTCCTCTTTAAATGAACCGACCGTATTGTTCGTGAATCTTTTGTGGCTTAACGTTTTCTACAAGATAGGGTAGTCGGTTCCATTTCCAAACCTCATTAGTTGGCTTTTACGACATTGCATGGTAGGTTACAATGTTACAGACTGACATAAATGAGCGGTTACGTATGATAAAAGGATTGAAAAGACACTACATGTGGAACTAATGACAGCAACCAGACAATTGCCTAGGGAACAAGAGATGAGAAGAAAAGCTGGCGATGAAAGCTGATCAGACAGCGAGGAAACCTGTTGATAGCATTACAGAGAAGTTTTTATTCTGGGTTGAAAGAGAGGCCGAAAAAACACATGCGGAAGAGAAATGGAGACAAATAAAAAGCGAAGACGAGAGATCTGTCTTTCAATGTATCTATATATGTCTGTCTTTCTGTCCGGTAGTCTGTCCATCTTTGTCTACCTTTCTATCTGTCCGCCTGACCGCCCTTACTTTTGTCTCTCTCTCTCTCTCTCTCTCTCTCTCTCTCTCTCTCTCTGTCTCTCTCTGTCTATCTATCGTGTCTGTCTACCATGTCTTTCTGTCAGTCTATCCTGTCTGTCAGTCTATCCGGTCTGTCAGTCTATCCTGCCTGTCTATCCATCTATCTATCCTATCCTATCCATCCATCCATTTATCTATTTATCTGTATGTCTGTCTGTCTGTCTATCTATCTGCCTATCCGTTTGCCCGTCTGTCTGTCTCTTTCTTTCTCTGCTCTTCTGTTCTGTTTCTCTACCTATCTTTTTCTGCTCGTTTGTCTCTATCACCTGTTGTCTGTAAGACCTGTCTGTCCATTCCCTTAGTCATCAAGTTTGTCCTTCTCTGTATCTGACTCTCTCTCTCTCTCTCGCTGACCGACTCTCTTCCTCTCACTCAACGCATTTTCCTTAAAAAAGATAGCCTATATACCGAATGTATGTATCAGGTTTTGTTGCATCGTCAAACAAAAAGGTCGGGAGGCAGGAGGACGTGACATGAGCTATTTGACAGCTATGTTCCTTGTTGACCTGAAGGTAATGACGATGGTGATGATGATGATTTCCCTCTAAATTTGCTGTCAACAATTCGTGTGCGTCCAGAATAATTGTATTTGTCTTTCACCTTCTGCGTCTTGAGAAATGTTTTGTGTACACGGAACAGCATTTAAAAAAAAATATTCAACTAAAACTGCGAAAAGACTGGCTTATTTACTTAGTCGTTCCCGTTCTACTCCGAGGTGTAGAGATTTGTTAGAGAGAGCGCCTTAGAAAACACTGACACGTATTTTTAATTACTGGGTAAGTCAGGAATTGTTAACAACCCCTTTTCGTTATATCGATTTCGTTAATAGCAGGTGAGGACGGGCAATTACGTAGACTCACATACCTACTCATGGAAATTATTTCAAATTATGAGCTGAAAACGTGCTATTGACTCAATTTCTGGGTAACTGTGCCAGGCTGGAGGTTATTATTATTTTTGTTCGCATTATGACGCTGGAACAATAATAATAATCATATATGACAAGTGCACGTGGAACACGTGGTCTGAGTCGAATAAAGTGTCAGTTAAATACTCGTAGAAGGAAGCTTCAGATCAAGATGTCGGTCAAGGAAAGGATTTAGACTAGGAAGTAGATAATTTGGGATAAGATTAGATAACAATTAACAACTGTCGTGGAATATTCTAATCCACATATATAAATTAAAAGGTAAATATAAAGCCTAACAAATAAATCTAATAAAGAAAAGAGCAATGGTAAAAGAACAGTGCTGTCAAAATGACAGTACTCGAAATCCCCTTTGTTTTATGCTTCGTCTGCAAATTGTAACGCTTTCACGTTGATAGTAAAAGCCTACTATATTATTACCCGCTTTCTTCAATGAAACGTGTGCTGTATTTCTTGGAAAAACATTGAGATACCAAGCTGATCAATGACCTAATTTAAATATTTCATTCATTCCATTTTATACACGGCGTAACTAAAGACAGATGGACTAAAGGATAGAGAGAAGGGAGAGGCATAAAGCCGAACACGTGCAACACAAAACACGCGTCGCGCGATACACAATTACTACTATCACGCGTGTAAGGCCACATGCACTAACTTTTTCAGACGGACAGTGATAAATTCACTACCCTTCCCAGAGTTAGGTTTTAAAAAACCTGGGAAACGCTTATTAGAAAAGATAACATTATATGGGTTTACGTTTGAAAACATTACAGTACCCAGACAGCACATCTTCGAAACAGGAGGTAGAAGAAATTGCATATTTTGAACGCAGCCACTTAGCTCTATTAAATATATATATTTGGGTTCCTTAGGGTTTGCTGACAAAGAATATGTACAACGTTATGCAAATAGTCTAGGAATTAACAAGTTATAGCCAAAATAAAATGATGGTGCTGTCAGACAACACCCAAAATCAGAATCGCTCAGTGGTAGATTTTTTTTACACCACCATTGTACGGGAAATGGGCCACAAGTTACATTTGAACTGATTGGCTGGAATGATATGTAAGGCTAAACACGATTAGTCGGGCTATAAATACTATCTTTGGTTGTTAGGGGAGACGTGGGAAGTTAAAATTTTTTCAAACACTTGTCGAAACGTGGCTCCATTGGCCAGACTCGCTGATATACTCACTTAGGAGCGTTAGTTCGAGACCACTAGTCAAATAAGCTTGATAAAGCAACAGTGCGTTGAAGCCAGCTCATATTTTTGCTAAATAAAAGCCTGGAACATAAGCAGATGGGAATTTGTGCCAGTAGTTGTGCCAGAATTCATTGCTAATCAACGTATCTGTGTTTGTTTCCATGAATTGTGGTAAGCTTGAAACATTCAGTATCTTTTAATGAAAATTGAATGTGAATTGTTAATTTATGCCTGTATATATGTGTAGTTCAGTAGCAAACATGATGTAAAGCCTATAATGCTCCAGCAGGTGTCGGAGGAAAGTAAAACTGCATGGAATGGCCAAACAGTACACTGACACCTAGATTATTGATTAGACAGAAATAATGCTGGAAGTGCAGAGGCGTAGTAACCATTAAGGAGGTAAATACTGGTATAAAGTATTTCAGATGAAGCTGACAGTTGGCCTAACGCTCTGAACTCAATGTTTGTGATGTATTGTGCTCAGTGTAAAAAGAGAGTATAAATTAGTTATGAAGTAGAAGGTACATCCTTCTTATTTTCAGGGACCGTGGTCTTGATGGTATTGAGCAGCATCTGGTCAGAGCTTTGCTGAATCCAGAGTCGGACAGCATACTCCTTGGTCCATTTAGCTATCAGTGAGGTGTCTCCAGAGCCCAGGGGAGAAATCGAGCAGAGAAGTCTTTTCCTGCCGCCATCACACAAGATAAGCTGATGTGGCCAGCTGAGCTCAAAATTATGTACCCCAGCTTAAAATGACTTTGTAAAAATAACATTAAGAGAGGAATTAAATTGTTTTAATATCAGGAACTGAGAACATCTCCAATACTAGTCCCCATAAAGACAAACTATTGAAGTCATGATGACAAATACCAACAGAGCTTGAACAAAACAAAACCAGTATTACCTCATATTACTACTACACAACTGACACACATAGGATACTTTTAATAATATATGTCATTACCATATTCATATTGATAAATTCTGTACATATAACTTGTAAGTAAAATTGATTGTGATTCCTGGTTCCCTTTGTATTTGAATCAGGACACATATTCATTCATAACAGCAATGAATACATATTGTTATTTGAAAAGTTATCAGTGACTCCTTTAAGATATCCTTTAGAGTGTTATATGTATGTGAGTGTCACAGTGTTGTCAAGTGTGGTGGAATAAATTAAATTGTTTATCTGTCTGTTGTTGTTATGACTTACACTTCATCATACACATACCCTAGACATACAACGTAGTCATCACACTATTCCAGAATAATTCTGACTGAGGTATACATATGTGGCAGCAAGCAAGGTTATATATAATACACTACTCTTATTAGATATATATATACCTTCACAGCTGATCTCAGTCAGTACACTAAGTCCCCTATAAATATTTATAACATCTCACTTCACCACAACAACAACAACACCAATTCACTAGTCAACAACCAAAATGTACCAGAAATGAAAATAGCTGATCTTAACTAATTTTGGTGAGCTGAAAACGAAAATGACATTAAAAAATGTTGATTGGCTCTAGTTTTCAAGATATATGATACTAGTTTATTTAATTACGGTCAATATATATATATATATATATATATATATATATATATATATATATATATATATATATATATATATATATATATATATATATATATATATTCTTCTTCTTCTTCTTCCGTCCTTAGCCACCGACCGTCAAAGCAGTCAGTGGCCATTACGCCTAGTGGCGTCTTAGGGCAACAGCAGATAGGTTTTCTTTGCCATTGTTTCCCATCACGCCTATTGGCGTCTTTAGGGCAACGGCAAATCAATCCATTTGCTGTTGTTTCCGTAATCGAAGTGACTGGCAAACGGGTGATCAGCCCGTTGGTATATATATATATATATATATATATATATATATATATATATATATATATATATATATATATATATATATATATATATATCTATATATATATATATATATATATATATATATATATATATATATATATATATATATATATATATATATGACGCAACTGTTGTGGGCGATTGCATAATTTTTTTTAATGACCAATAAAAATGTAACTAGAAATTGATGATGCAATCCTACCTATGATTACATCACCTTTGTGTATAAATATCTTATCTCTAATAAAATTGTGCCATTAGATAGTGCATTTGTCCTTATCAAAAGTATCGTAGTTAGAAATGCCTAGGACATGTGTGAACAGCGCTAATACTTTCTGTTATATATGTGGTGAGGTGACATTTCTATCACAAAAACGAAATATAACTAAAGTGATTAAGAAGGCGTACAGTTTGTATTTTGGCTGCAGAATAGGAGATCAAGATAAGAGCTGGGCGCCACACATATGCTACAATACATGTGCAGCACATCTTAAACTGTGGTTGACTGGCAAAAGGCAAGCTATGCCTTTTGCAGTCCCAGTGATTTGGAGAGAGCCCACTGATCGATCATCTCAACAACTGTTACTTTTGCATGGTCCCTCCAATTGGGAAAGGCATATCAAAGAAGAAAAAATGGACTCTGGAATATCCAAACATTCCCTCTGCAATACGTCCGGTACCACATGGCGATGACCTACCAGTTTCCAAAGTGCTAGAATCATTTTCAGCTGCTTCCACTGATGAAAAAGAGGACATTGGTGGTCCTGAACCATCAACCTCAAGCGACCCAGATTTTGAGCAAACTACATCCACTAAACCACACTTAATAACCCAAGGTGAACTGAATGATCTTGTAAGAGATCTGAATTTACCGAAGAACAAGGCGGAGCTTTTGGGTTCCTGATTGCAACAGTGGAATCTCCTGGCAGAAGATGTTACAATTTCTGTGTACATGAACCACCAGAAGCCGCTTATTACATTCTTTTTCAAAGAGGGTGACCTTTCTGCGTGCCACAACATTTCTGGTTTAATGGCTGCCCTCAAAATCAATTACATACCGGAAGAGTGGAGGTTTTTCATTGATTCATCCAAGACGAGTCTTAAAGCTGTTTTGTTGAATAATGGTAATGTGTTACCGTCAATTCCAGTTGGTCACGCAGTTCATATGAAAGAAACTTATGAAAACAAAAGCTGAAGTGTATAAACTACGATCATCATCATTGGTCACTTTGCTGTGACTTAAAAGTGGTCGCTCTTTTGCTTGGACTACAGGGTGGATACACCAAGTACTGTTGCTTTCTCTGTGAGTGGGATAGCCATGCACGAAGTGACCATTACATCAGAAGACATTGGCCAATCAGGCAGTCATTGCAGCCTGGCAGTAAGAACGTTGAGAACTCAGCACTTGTCGACACCAGCAAGATTTTGTTGCCACCCTTGCACATTAAGCTGGATCTCATGAAAAACTTTGTCAAGCCAATGGAAAAAAACAGATGAGGCTTTCAAATACCTCATCAGAAAATTTCCAAGATTGAGTGAAGCTAAAATAAGAGAGGGAGTATTTGTTGGTCCGCAAATTCGAAAACTTCTTCATGATGACGAATTTCTTTGCGTGTTGCATGGCAAGGAAAAAGCAGCATGGCTAGCATTTAAGTCAGTGGTGGACAATTTTCTTGGAAACAACAGATCTGATAATTACAATGAAATTGTAGAAAATCTCCTTCTGAAGTATACGAGTCTTGGTTGCAACATGTCTTTGAAAATTCATTTTCTGGATTCTCATCTGGATTTCACCAGGACATTGCTGTTATGGAGACAAGGTATCAAGGCAATTGGAGCCCTTCAATGCTTGCTGATTACTGTTGGACTGTGACAAGAGACTCCTCATCGACTGACTACAAGAAGCCAGCAAAGAGAGCTCGAACAGCGACTGAATAATGACGGAATGGGTTCAAATGTGCCTTTTTAAAACATGATATGTGAACTTTAAATAATGTTTTTATTTTTTCTATCATTTTATGTTGAAATATCAATTATTTGAGTATGTAACCACAATTTTTATAATGCTAAAGTAGAAATACTAGCTGTTCACCCCAGAGAATTAAACAAGCATACATTATTTGTATTACTGTAATGTAAATTCATCATTTAAAACAAAACCAGAGCCAATTAGTGAATTTCATTATGATATTTGAAATCAGCATGTCAAAATCAATAAGAAATGGTATATTTAATTTCTGGTACAAATAACTTTAGAAAATTTGTTGACTAGTGTTATCAGAGAGAATGGTGAAAGTGCATGAAGTGAAGAAGCCTGAACGGGTTTGAGTGATTAAAAAAAATATGAGAAGATGGTAAAGAGGATCAGAAAGGAAGACGATGAAGAAAATATGTTACATTTTTTTATTAAAAAACAAGGTTGGGGTGGGGGGACTCAGTAAATGCCATATTTCTGGTAGTAAAGCAAATTTTTCCAGCTAACAGCGACTATGTTGGGGAAAGGGGGGGGGGGGGGGGGGCACAGAGGGAAATGAGGCTCAGTATAGGGGGCCATGAGCAAAAAAAGGTTGAGAACCCCTGTGCTAGGGAACTGGAGACAGAAATGAAAAAGATGAGCCGGACATGAGCTGATGGCACGAAGATTTTGCAGACGTTGTTTAAAGGCCTTTGCTCCTTGGGGCGCTGGCGGGTGATGATGATGATGATGATGCGAGAGACGACGTATGGTACCAGTGGTAGCATTACAAGGCAGTTCTCGTTCTGGAATCCCCAGCGTTGACAGAAGCAGAGGGTGGCCCAAAATTCACACGTAGAAGGGAATTGTAGAAGGACAGAAAAGTGAATGGGACCCAGACACCATCACCAGAACTGCTATTCTATGGAAGACAGCGAAAGAGAGGCAGACCAAAGACAACCTGGCGGAGAACAGTGCAGGATGAGATGTAAAGCATGAACCAGAGTTGGGGCACGGCACGAAGGATGGCCATCGACCAAGCAAAATGGGGACAGTTTGTTGCTGCCCTCTGCAAGACGCCACTAGGCGTGATGGCCACTGACTGCTTTGTCAATCTGGGGCAAAAGATCCAATAAATAAATAATGCACAAAGGTATGTTTCAGGCACTCGTGAGAAATAAAGAAGTAGAAGAGAAAACAACAGAAGTGATGGGCTTACGGGGAATCGAGCCCAGGACCTTCCGAACGACACCACCGCCTAGCTACGGGAGCGAATCGTTACTATCAGCCAACTAAGCATTACAAAAAGAACAAGAATGTACATTGTTTTGCTTTCTTTTTAAACGGAGATGGACGGAGACCGAGCTAGCATCAAATGATCTTTTCCCTTCACTCATGCCCATCCAGTTCAACCTAATATTCGGTTATACATAGGGTATTTAGTGTCATTTTATTTTCAGTTTTGAGTTATATTCAAATACCTGTAGTCATTTGTAAATGATCGCTTGTGGTGGTGACAATTTATATTACTATGTTTGTTTGTTTTTTTGTATCTTAGTTTTGCTACATGCAGTTTTCACATGACGTGTTGTTTGTTTTACTTTGTTTTTCCTTATATTTTGAGTAGTCAAGTCTTAATTTGTTAATGTGTGGCTTAAGTGAGAATAAACGTACTTAAACCAGACCTATGGGTCTTTTATATTTGGTCATGCGCCCTAATATAACCGACTAGGTTGAACAAGAAGTACCTCGCCAAAAGAGGCAAATTTTTTTTTTTTTTTTTAAATGTATGGTTGTTTTTAAGAGCGTACATGAGGGCTGTGAGCCTCACCTTTTAAAACGAATCGATGCAGAAGTCACAACTGCACGAGCATAATGATTGGACGCAGCCTTCCAAACAGATGACTGTCTGTAACGGTAGGCTTAAAAGCACACGAAGAAGGGTACTCGAGATAGACACGAAATGCTTAAAGTGGAAATTGAAAGAACATAAACGGATGGCACAGGACTAATAGGGTTTATGTAAATTTCTTGAAGACGTATCCTACACAAGGAGCTTAAACGTTAAGAGATACAGCTAATTCAAAACACCAAAGACCGTAGGAAATAGAGAGACGTGGTTGCGAACGCTAGCCGGCACGATACTCAACGACAAAAGGTTTCTGACTTCTCCGTATAGTTTGACCTGGACTAGTGCCTATGGCAGTCATAAGTGATTTCCAGAGCACTTCTGCAGCCGTGTCAGGAGTATGTACATCGGTGGGTCATAGATTTAACGTCTTGAACAGATGGTATCTCAGTCTGTTGTGACTTATGCGGAGTCTGAAGATTATTATTTGTTCTCTCCTCTTGAGATGGTGATAAGTGTAGCTTATGTCCCCCCTCCCCCCCCCCCCCCCCCCCCCCCTTAAACAGGCTGGGGACAGAGAACCACTGATAATGTGGAACTTATAAAAGTGTCCTGTTGAAATCCGTTGCAATGAGTCAAAGGTCAAACTGTTCAGTGCAACGTACATACCTCGCTTTATACTGTCGTAAATAATGTGTAAATAATTGTTTTTTTTATTTTATTTTTTTTTTATTTTTTTAAATGACGTCTCTAATAAGGGCCCCTCCTACAATGAATACAGTTCTTAAAAATTAATACTATACATGGTTCAATGTCTGGGAAAATGTCAGCTCTTTTAAACTATGAATACCGACTCCTAATGTAAGACATAAAGGTAAGATGGCGTTAATAAGAAAGAAAGACAACTATGAAAATATATACGTAAATCAGCCGTTATAATGCCATGAAAAAACAGGCGGTAAAATTATACAAAGGGAGTTAACTGCACTATTAGTTTTGTCTAGTATTTTGTTCGTGACTGGTACCACTTTTTACTTCTATAATATTTTATTCTTGTGCAATATGTTATTCCTATTAAGTGTTTTCTTCCTTTCCACTACTTGTTTAAATTCTTTAATATTTTGTTCTTATACGGTATTTTATTCGTGTCCAGTATTTTCTTTTGCACTCTTATTGTGTTCATATTCAGTCTTAGATAAGTAATTTCACCTTCAAAACTAGCAATCTTTCCATTTGATATTTTCCAACATTTCCGACTGCTGAACTAACACTTTACATAATTCACGATGTTAAAATTTAAAAAATAATATAAAAAAACTTCCGACTGCTTGAGCTATCAGACGTAGTGTTGTTTTTAAACGATGCATTTTTCGAGAAGGCACAAGACAGATAATGAATCTCCTTTTCATTTTAATTAAGCATTAGTAGAATATAATTAGTTTCTATTTGGTTATTAGATGAATAGTTAATTACGAGCTCGGAAAATATTAGGATAAATTAGGGATAGCCTAATAGTTAAAAAGATTAAAATAGGCCCAAGCGCCACGTGTTGTCTGGTGTGGTACAGCAGTCGTATTTCAGATAAATTAGTTTTTATTCTGTAACATTGAAACTAAATATTAAGTACCTCTAGTATTAGTAAATCGCCTTTAACATTTGTTAATAATTGGTAGGAGTGTTAGTATTAATTAAAATATTAGTGAAATAGAATAAATAAGCCCAGGTTGGCCTACCACATGGGATCTTCATAAGCGAGGTGCAGTAGCCATCTTTTTTTTTCCTTTGTGTAATACTTGTACTGGCATCTTCCATCCTTGAGCCGCGTGTGTACAAAATTTAATTTTAAATTACTAGCTTAGTAGTAGGTCTAGTCAGCTTTTAACTATTGATATCTAGGCCTAAACATAATTGAAAATTTGTATTTAAAAATAGGCCTAGTAATAATTTATCTGTTAATTTAGCATTAGACAGAGGAAACCAGAGGATAAATACTAATTATACGTCAGCGGTGATAGGTATAAAATCAGGATAGGACAATTAGAAAATAATTTTAAAAAAAGAGTGAAGACTTATAACTCGTAAATAAAAAAGTATTTGTAGCAAACTAAAAACAAATAAATCCACAATGCCACCGATTACCAGAATTCAGTCAGGGGAAGGAAAAGCGTGGAGCAAAACAACAGAAAACAGACTAAGGAAGGTACATAAAAACAGACAGAAAATGAGAGGAACAAAAGCCCTGGACTGAAAGATACAGAAATTAAGGACAAAATTGAAACCATCAAGGACAAAATAAAAGTGAAGTCTGAATCAGATAAAGTCAGAGAATCAAATAAAAGCAGCAACGAGAAAGAGATACAAATACTGATGACCAGGTCTCGCAGTCCGGGGAAGGAAAAGCGTGGGCCAGGCCAGCTGGAAAAGATAGAATGCCAAACCTGACAGAAAAGAACGGTACCACAAGCCCTATAGTCAGAGTCACTGAAAATAAGGACAGTGGAGAGACAATAAAGGAAAAACTGAAAGGAGGCTCAGAAATAAAAACGGCAGTAAGCGGAAACAAAGACAAGAACTACAATAAAAAGGAAACCAAAAACAGAATTAAAATCACGTAGACAGCTGGAACAGAAGCACGCTGAGAGCTCTCCCGGATGAAAAACTCCTGGTAATCTTGGAAAAAATAATAGAAAGAAAAAATGCATCGACAAAATGCAAAAACATAAAAATGGACTAACAATCACTTTAAAAAACACAGAAAAAAAAGCAAGGCCCTATTAAATGAACTAAAGAGTAACCCAAAAGAAGTACAACTCGCACATAGGATAAAGGTACAGATTGAGTTGATCAAGGAGATTCGAAAATTCGTTATGAAAGGAGTCGATTTAAACCTAACTGAAGAGGAGATCCGCACTAACATAATGAAAGAAAACCAACAAACAAAGATAGAAAAAGTAGAAAGAATAAAAACTAAAGAGCAAAAGATTACTACAGTGGTAGTGCTAAGTATAAAGGGTACAGAAATACCCAAGCAGGTCAAACTCCACTAGAGTCAAAATGACAGAAATATTCATTCCTAGCATTATATACGTTTGCCAGTCACTTCGATTACGGAAACAACAGCAAATGGATTGATTTGCCGTTGCCCTAAAGACGCCAATAGGCGTGATGGGAAACAATGGCAAAGAAAACCTATCTGCTGTTGCCCTAAGACGCCACTAGGCGTAATGGCCACTGACTGCTTTGACGGTCGGTGGCTAAGGACGGAAGAAGAAGAAGAAGAAGCATTATACAATGCACAAACTGTCAAGGCTTTAGCCATATACATCATGTGTGTAAAAGAGCGACAAGGTGTAGCTTCTGTGCGGGAGCACACAGACATGCAGACTGTACAATGGCTAAAGAGGACAAAAATTATAAACTAGAAACCAAAAATAGAAAATGAGCAAACTGCCAGGGTAATCACAGTGCGAGGTTTCAGGGGTGCCCAATCTACCAAGAGACAGATACATATTAAAAGAATCACTAGAAACAAACAAACCATTCTGGCAAATAAAAGAAAGACAGAAAACAAACAACCATCTCCAAAACTCCCAAGAAAGCATCATTAAGAAACAAATAACCTGTGAAGTGAAAGACATAAAGGAAAAAGCCCAGAAAGAAGATAAAATTAAAACACTCATAAACAGTAAAGAAGATGACAACACATAAGAGACAGAACAAAATCTCATCCAAACCAGACAGGTACTAGAAAAAATAAAAAAAGCACAACAGGCAATAGAAAAGAGACCTCAAAAAAAAAATAGCAGAGATAAAAGAAGCTAATGAAGAAATCCTTAAAAAAATAGAGATAGAAAGAGCTATTCTGACGGACGAAAAATGACAAGAGAATAAAATGATAAAAAAATCAAGACAACAAAGAAAATATTGAAGAAAAAATTAAGGAAACAGTCGAACTACTCTTACCATACCTCGTAGAAAGAGTCCGGTGTAAAATGGTTACTTGGAATGATGAGTTTGTGGAGAACATGAGAGATCGTGAGGAAAACCAAAAAAAAGTAGATCCTTTATCAAAGAACCTAATAAAAACAATAACATAACAATGCTAACCATACTAAATGGGGACCAAAGACTCTAGAGCTATCAAAGTAGTTCAGTGGAACTGTAGGGGTGCCAGGAAGAACCTGATGTCTCTTATGGGACAGTATAAGGAGGCAAAACCCATCTTTGCAATACAAGAAACTCTCCTGAACCCCAAACAGAAACTGAACTACCAAGGGTATATAACACTTAGAAATGATAGACCGGAGGGAAGAGGAGGGGCGTGGCCTTTTTAATAGATGAAGACTACAAAATATTAAATTAGGAACAATTTAACACAGAAAATATTGAAGGAATAAGTGTAACATTAGACAGTGAGCCAGATAACTTAAAAATAATAAACATTTATAGCCCCAAGGGTAATATAACCGATAGGGACATTGCCACTATTAACACACAAATAGATCAAAGAACATTATTGGTAGGTGACTTTAATGCACACCATGAGGCATGGGGTAACAACAGTATTGATCCAGCAGGAAAAAGACTGTTGGACTACATTGAAAGTGCTGAGCTAATCATACTAAATGATGGCTCAGTGACAAGGGTTAACCCATGCAACAATGGAGGAGATACAGCAATAGACATAAGTATTATAACACCAAACCTAGCCTCTGCTAAATGTGAAGTACTGAATTACTCCAGCTCAGACCACTTACCCATAGAAATAAACCTAAACGACAAATATAGAACTAGTCCAAGAAGTTCCAAACCTACATTTAACCTCAAAAAAGCAAACTAGGAGTCCTTCCAATTGGAGCTAAGTAAACTAAGCATAGAACAAATTGAATCTAACAGTATAGATATATTTGCAGAAAAACTAACAAATGAGATTTTAAAAATAGCAATAAAATATATATCAAACAGGAATATGCCTGATCTCTTAAAACCAACACAAAAAGGTAAAGATAGGAAAAGAAACAAAGATAAAAATCCAGTACCATGGTGGACAGACAGTTGCTTAGAACAACTGAAATTGAGGGAGAGGGCCCTGATAAAGTATAGAACAACCAAAACTGAAGAGAATTACACACATTATATAAAAATAAGAAATGAAACAAATAAAATAATATTCAGAGCTAAAGAAAAGAGTTGGAGAACATTTTGTCAAACATTAAACCATAGATCACAAGTAACTACAGTTTGGAGAAAACTAAAAGCAATTAAAGGAGGGAACAACAAGAAATTTAAAATCCCTATAATTAAAATATCAGAGAGAGCTGAAACACATAGAGAAAAAGCCAACATACTAGCTAAATACTTCTATCTGGTTAGTTCAATAGACAGTCTAGATAGGACATTAAAAAATAGGCGAAAAACACTGCTAGCAAAATTAAAGGAAGAAAATATGGACACCACACAGAATGCTAATTATTTAAATGCAGATATTACAGTCGATGAAATAGAAAGAGCTTTAGCAGGAAAAAACCAATACCATCTCTGGAAAAGACATTCTGAGCTATGAAATCCTCAAAAAGGTACCAAATACAACTTTAAGGGTGATTGCATCTCTCTACAACAAAATCTGGCACACGGGAAAAAATACCATGTTCATGGAAGACAGCAGTAGCCATACCCATACTAAAGACAGATAAGGAAACATATGAAGTCAGCTCATACAGGCCAATATCGTTAACATCGCATCTAGGAAAAATTCTAGAAACAATAGTCAACAGCAGATGAAAATTTAATCTAGAAAAGCATAATGTGTACAGTCCAACCCAGGCAGGCTTTAGAAGCTAACATAGCACAATAGAGCAATTGTTGAGGCTGGAACATGATGTTAAAACAGGCTTCAAAAAGAATGAAAAGACAGTAGCAATATTCCTTGATGTAACACGAGCATATGATGAGTGTTGGAGGGAGGGTGCACTTTATAAGATCAGGAAATTAGGTATAGTAGGCAGAACATACAATTATTTAGAAAACTTCCTGCAGGATAGATACTTCACGGTACAAATAAACAATGATAGATCTGAGGTGTATGAACAACAGAATGGAATCCCACAGGGATCAGTAATATCACCATCTATATTTACGATTATGGTCAACGACCTAGGCGACGAGTTTAAAGACATAAAAAACAACCTATCTCAGTTTGCAGATGACGCTGAGATATGGAGAGCGGGAAGAAATCTCCCATTCCTCTATAAAACAGTACAAAAACAATAAGATAAAGTATCTGACTGGATGCACAAGTGGGAATTTAATATAAACGTTAATAGGAATGATCTTCAGTAGAGGGCGTGTAATTAAAAATAATATAACTGACATAAGCATTAATGAGCAAAAAGTATGCACAGCAAAATCAACTAGATTTCTTGGTATGTGTCGTGAAACATTCTAAATCCACATATATAAATTAAAAGGTAAATGTAAAGCCTAACACATAAATTCAATAAAAGGGAAAGAAGAATGGTAAAGAACAGTGCTGTCACAATGACTGTACTCGAGATCCCCCTTTTTCTGCTTCGTCTGCATATTCTCACGCTTTCACGTTTACTAGTAAAGCCTACAGCAGCATACACGCGTTTCAACAAAACAATAAAACGTGTACTGTATTTCTTCGAAAACCTTGAGATACGCAAGCTGCTTAATGACCTAGATTAATACTAGCATTAATTTCATTTTATACACTGCGTAATGAAAAGACAGATGGAATTAGGATAGAGAGAGAGAGGGCTGAACGGGGGGGGGGGGGGGCCGCATGCAACACTAACACGCGTCTCGCGATATACAATTAATGCCACCCTCCCCGCGTAAGACATGAAGCACTAATTTTTTTTCTTCAAATAGACAGTAATAAAAAACACTACAACTACGAGGGTTAGGTTTAAAAACCTGTTTAATGCTTATTAGTAAACATGACATTATACTGTTTTATGTCTGAAAGCCTGACAGTACCGAGACACCACATCGTATCGAAGTGAACGGGAGGTAGAAGAAAATGCATATTTTGAACGCAGCCCCTTAGCCCCATTAAATTTATATATTTGGGTTCCTTAGGACTTGCTGACAAAGAATATGTTAAGTGTTACGCAAATAGTCTAGGAATTATCAAATTATAGCCAACAGAAAATAGTGAGGTTGTCTGACAGCACCAAATCAGAATCGCACAGTGGCATGTTTTGAAACCACCATTTTACGGGAAATAGGCCACCATGTTAAATCCTATTTGATTGGAGGGAATGATATGTAAGGCGAACCACGATTAGTCGGACTGCAAATACTAATTTTGGTTTTGAAGGGAAACGTAGGAAGGGTAAATTTTTTCAAAAGCTTTGGTAAACATGGCCCTATTGGCTAGACCCGCTGATATAGTCCATTAGGAGCGTCTGTTCAGTGCCACATTTTAAAATAAACTTACTAAGAAACAGTGCGTTGAGATCCAGATCATATTTTTTTAAATAAAAGCCTGGGACAGAGGCAGATCGGAATTTGTGCCATAATTCATCGCCAGTCAACGTATTTGTTTATTATTTCCATGAATTGTGGTAAGATTGACATATTTGATATCTTTTTGATGAAAATTGAATATGAATTGATAATTTATGTCTGTATATGTGTGTGGTTCAGTAGCAAACATGAGGCAAAGCCTAGATATTGCTCCAACCTGAACAGAACTTGTCGGAGAGAAGTATATCTGCATAGGATCGCCAAATAGTACACTGACACCTATCTTATTGACTAGAAGGAACAAATGCTGGAATTGCAGAGGCGTAGTAACCATTAAGGAGAAGAATACTGGTGTAAATTGTTTCAGATGATGCTAGCAGTTGGCCTACCGCTCTGAACTCAGTGTTTGTTATGTATTGTGTTCAGTGTGGAAATAGATTGTAAATTAGTTCTGAAGTAGGAGGTACAACCTTCTTGTTTCAGGGACCGTGGTCCTAACTTATTGAAGCAGCACCTGGTCTGAGTTTTGCTGAATCCAGAGGCTGATAGCATACCCCTTGGTCCAGATAGCGACCAGTGAGGTGTCTCAAGAACACATTGAAGCAAGCGAGCAGAGGAGACTGTTTCCTGACGCCCTCACAGAGGATAAGATTCTGTGGCCAGAGCAGCTCAATCCTATGTACCCCCCTCAAAAATTGACAGTATTAATTAAAGAGGGACAATTAATTGTTTCAAATGACAGGAATTTGACGATTTCCACCATAAGCAAACACTTGAAGTCATGATGACAAACAACAACCTAACTTGAAAAAGCCAGTATTACCTCATAGTACTACTTCACAACTTACACACATATAATAATAATAATACTATATGTCACTACAAAGATTCTATATATAAATTGTGTACATATAACTTGTGATTACATTTGATTGTGATTCCTGGTTCACTTTGTAGTTGAATCAGGATTTCTAATATTTGAAGGAATTAATACATATATTTTTAAACTTTAAAACTTGACTTATTAAGATAGTCTTATAGAGTGTTTTATGTGTGTGTGTGTCACAGTGATGTAAAGAGTTGTGGATTAAACTAAATTGTTTATCTGTCTGTTGTTGTTGTGACTTACACTTCATCATTATCATAACCCTAGACATTCAACGTAGTCATCACAATATTCCAGAATAATTCTGACTAAGGTATAAATGTGGTAGCAAGTAAGGTCATCTGTAATACACCACACTTATTAAATACAGATACCTTCACAGCTGATCTCAGTCAGTACACTAAGTCCCCTATAAATATTTATATCATCTCACTTTACCACATATATTGGGGGCTCGCCCGGGATATTGAACTTTCTCCTATTATATATATTGGGAATAATAAAAATTTAAAAGCTATCCTTGGGTGAAAATAAATAAGGTTGAACTCTCAGTGCCTGTGGTTATCCTTAGATATTTAGTTAGAGATTGAATTGTTTAGTTAGATATTGTTTACATTTGCCTGTTAGAAAATGGCCGACCTGGCAAAATTTCGATCTGCTGCTATGTGGACGGGCAAGTTATGATTGCCTATGTCACTACGGAATGTGACAAATATATTGAACGTGAAGAAAGAAGATTAGAAAAAGTGGCTGAAAGAAAGTTAGAGGCTCAAAGGGAAATTAAGAAATTAGAAGCTGAGGCTGAGGCTAAGAGGTTGCAGATTGAGGCTGAGGCTAAGGCATTGGAGGCAGATAGGGAGATAAAGAGGCTCCAGTTGGAAGAGAAAAAGGCTGAAAGGGAAGCCGAGGAAAGAAGACAGGCTGCAGAGAGGGAAGCAGAAAAGGAGGAGAAGAGATTACAAAGGGAACATGAGTTACGACTAAGGGAGTTTGAGTTTCAGGGCCATGCTCCTGAAAATGGTGCCAGTCCCTTTACCTCCGATGCTACTGCTAGTCAGGGAGCCTCAACCTCAGCTATGAACTTTCATTTAGATCGATTTGTTGAGAAAGAAGATGATATCGAGAGCTATCTAAATAGATATGAACTATTAGCTACCACGTATGGGTTAGAGAGAGAAAGGTGGAGCTTAAAATTATCTCAAGGACTTCGTGGTGCAGCTTATGAAGTTTTTGCCAAAATGAGCAGAGGTGATCAAGAAAATTATGACATGCTAAAGCAGGCTCTTTTGTTAAGATATGAAAAGCACGGTGAATTTTATAGAAAAAAATTTAGGAATGCTAAACTACTGTCAGGTGAAACCTATCACCAGTTCTCTGCACGGTTAGAGACATACTTGGAGAAATGGACTTCTCTGGGGAAAACCCAAGATCTTAAGGAAATGATCCTTATAGAACAATTAAGAGAGTCCATGGCTCCAGACCTGAGAAAGTTTCTCATGGAACAAGGTGCAGAGAGACTGGGTGAGCTACTAGATGTCGCTGAAAGGTATCAAGCAGCTCAGGCAGAGGTATCAGGTAATAAAAAGAAATAGGTAGATAATTTTAAGGCACCACAGAACTTTAATAAATTTGATCCTAGAGATCATAACAAAGGTAAGCATTAGTTTGATAGGCCACGGTATGACAATAAAAATAAAACCCCACAATTCGATGAAAGGAAATATGATGAAAGAAAATCTTTCAACCAAGGAAGGAGATGGTGTAAAAATTGTCAGTTGGACAATCATGATACTGACCGTTGTAGAAGGAAACCTGTGTATATGGCCACCCTTCAGGTCAGGTCGACCTCAAGACAGGAGGAGGATATCCTGATAGATACCACTCCAGAAGAGATGAGGAAGGCCCAGGCTGGGGATAAGACCCTCAAGCCTTGTTTCAGGAAATTGTCAACTTGTCATACAACTCCAGGCAAGGGAGAATTTTACATGAAAAACAAGTTGATGTATAGGAAGGCCGGAACTAGATCCAATGGTCACGGACAGTTGGTTCTTCCAAAGACATATAGGGCAGAATTAATAAGGAGCTTACATGTGAAACAAGATGGGGACCATGAGAAGATAGGTACCATCATCCAAAAGGTGGCTCACAATTATTATTGGCCCAAGGCAAGGTGGGACATTGAGAATTTTGTAGAAAGGTGTAGCATAGCACATGAGGGAACACTCACAAGTGGGAACATTGATCAGGACCTGGACACGCCACGGGGCAAACTTAGGCCTGATAATACAAAGAAAAATAAATTTGATAAAGTGGACCAAATGGAATGGGAAGCCCCTTTTCACGGACAAGCTTCAATTAACTGTTTTACAATGGCCACTATGCGGCGAGTGCAAAAAGATGTCTTACCCCAGAATAAGCCGAAAATCCCTCAATCAGACTTATGTAAACAGGAGATAGAAGATGTAGAGAGGAAATCTCTCATCAAGAATTCTAAGTGGGGAGAAAGCCCCAAGAAAAGAATTGGTAGCGGTCGTTTTGTGCATGATAATTCTGGGAAGAAAAATCATCACTATAGAGCTTCAAGTGGAAGAGACCATACCGGTGCATGGACAAATAGGTCCACAAAATTAAAGGTCCATATGAAGCGCTGTTAAGAACGTGGACTGATAAAAAGGCAGAGGAAAATATTACATCCTCATACCAATATGTGAATGAGCTGACCACTCGTTTAAAAACTGGCTGGAAACTTGCCAATGAAAATTTGAGACAAGCCAGGAAGAAACATGCTGCCTATTATGACAGGAAAGCTAAAGACAGAGATTTGGCTGTGGGAGAGAAGGTACTGCTTCTTCTACCCGGTAGTCAGAATAAGTTACAAATTGGATGGCAAGGTCCATATGCAGTTCTAGAGAAGGTGTCTAGAACCAATTATAAGATAGATAAGAAGGGGAAAGAAAAAATCTATCATGTGAATCTCCTGAAGAAATATTTGGAAAGAGAAAATCAGGAAGAGACACACTTGTTGACCTTGTCCATTGCCATGGAGATGAAAAAGGAACCACTTTCATCATTTGAATATCCATTACACCCCTGTGAGACAGCGGCACAGGTGAAAATCAGTACACATTTAACGAAAAATCAGAAAGAGAGAGTGCAACAGGTTCTAGATAATCATACAGAGGTGTTAACAGACCGACCGGGGCATACAAACTTATTGGAATATGATATGAAACTGATAGATCCCACACCTAGTGTCTTCTCTAGAATGATGAGAAAATTGTTGGATCCTCTGAATAACCCATGCATCACAAATTTCATGGATGATATCCTTATAGCAACAGAAACATTTGAGGAACACATTGACTCTCTGAACATGCTGTTTAATCGACTTAGAGAAGCGAAATTAACAGCCCGACCAACCAAATGTTGCGTTGGATGTAAAGAATTAGAATTCTTGGGACACACAGTTCATCAGGGAAACATGACCCCTGACCCCAAGAATTTAGAGAAACTAAAGAAAGCCCCGAGACCACAAACCAAGAAAGACGTGAGATCCTTTGTCTCATTATGTGGCTTCTACCAAAAGTATATCAACAACTTTAATTCCATATGTGCACCGTTAACTGATTTGACACGTAAAGGACATCCAGATCGAATTACATGGACAGCACAATGTGAATTGGCTTACCAGGAATTGAAGGAAAAGCTCACAAGCAAACCTATTTTGAAATTACCTGACTTAAGTCAAGAATTCATTGTAAGGACGGATGCCAGTAATATCGGGTTAGGTGCGACCCTGTTACAGAAATCAGATGCATTGGATGGGGAATTAAGCCCAGTGGCATATGCTAGCAAAAAGTTGAAAAAAGCTGAAACCAATTACTCAACTAGCGAAAAAGAATGTCTTGCAGTAATATGGGCGATAAAGAAATTCAATATTTATCTGTATGGGAAGGCATTCAAGTTGCAAACGGATCACAAACCCTTGTCGTTTCTAGCGCAGGCTATGCATGAAAATTCTAGGTTACTCAGATGGTCCTTACGTATGCAGCCATTTGAGTTTAGCATAGAGTATATTTCTGGAAAAACGAATCTGGGAGCGGATTTTTTAAGCCGCCATCCGTGTGATGAGAATCACCGTAAGCCCCAGAAATAATAATAAATTTCTCTATGTGTATATAGAATTATAGACTGACATATAACGTCTGTTTTAAGAGGGGAGAATTTGTCGTGAAACATTCTAAATCCACACATATAAATTAAAAGATAAATGTAAAGCCTAACACATAAATTCAATAAAAGGGAAAGAAGAATGGTAAAGAACAGTGCTGTCACAATGACTGTACTCGAGATCCCCCTTTTTCTGCTTCGTCTGCATATTCTCACGCTTTCACGTTTACTAGTAAAGCCTACAGCAGCATACACGCGTTTCAACAAAATAATAAAACGTGTACTGTATTTCTTCGAAAACCTTGAGATACGCAAGCTGCTTAATGACCTAGATTAATACTAGCATTAATTTCATTTTATACACTGCGTAATGAAAAGACAGATGGAATTAGGATAGAGAGAGAGGGCTGAACGGGGGGGGGGGGGGGTTGCATGCAACACTAACACGCGTCTCGCGATATACAATTAATGCCACCCTCCCCGCGTAAGGCATGAAGCACTAATTTTTTTTCTTCAAATAGACAGTAATAAAAAACACTACAACTACGAGGGTAAGGTTTAAAAACCTGTTTAATGCTTATTAGTAAACATGACATTATACTGTTTTATATCTGAAAGCCTGACAGTACCGAGACACCACATCGTATCGAAGTGAACAGGAGGTAGAAGAAAATGCATATTTTGAACGCAGCCCCTTAGCCCCATTAAATTTATATATTTGGGTTCCTTAGGACTTGCTGACAAAGAATATGTTAAGTGTTACGCAAATAGTCTAGGAATTATCAAATTATAGCCAACAGAAAATAGTGAGGTTGTCTGACAGCACCAAATCAGAATCGCACAGTGGCATGTTTTGAAACCACCATTTTACGGGAAATAGGCCACCATGTTAAATCCTATTTGATTGGAGGGAATGATATGTAAGGCGAACCACGATTAGTCGGACTGCAAATACTAATTTTCGTTTTTAAGGGAAACGTAGGAAGGGTAAATTTTTTCAAAAGCTTTGGTAAACATGGCCCTATTGGCTAGACCCGCTGATATAGTCCATTGGGAGCGTCTGTTCAGTGCCACAACAAAGCTTGTCGGAGAGAAGTATATCTGCATAGGATCGCCAAATAGTACACTGACACCTATCTTATTGACTAGAAGGAACAAATGCTGGAATTGCAGAGGCGTAGTAACCATTAAGGAGAAGAATACTGGTGTAAATTGTTTCAGATGATGCTATCAGTTGGCCTACCGCTCTGAACTCAGTGTTTGTAATGTATTGTGTTCAGTGTGGAAATAGATTGTAAATTAGTTCTGAAGTAGGAGGTACAACCTTCTTGTTTCAGGGACCGTGGTCCTAACTTATTGAAGCAGCACCTGGTCTGAGTTTTGCTGAATCCAGAGGCTGATAGCATACCCCTTGGTCCAGATAGCGACCAGTGAGGTGTCTCAAGAACACATTGAAGCAAGCGAGCAGAGGAAACTGTTTCCTTCCGCCCTCACAGAAGATAAGATTATGTGGCCAGAGCAGCTCAATCCTATGTACCCCCCTCAAAAATTGACAGTATTAATTAAAGAGGGACAATTAATTGTTTCAAATGACAGGAACTGTGAACTTTTCCAAATACGATTTCCACCATAAGCAAACACTTGAAGTCATGATGACAAACAACAACCTAGCTTGAAAAAGCCAGTATTACCTCATAGTACTACTTCACAACTTACACACATATAATAATAATAACAATACTATATGTCACTACAAAGATTCTATATATAAATTGTGTACATATAACTTGTGATTACATTTGATTGTGATTCCTGGTTCACTTTGTAGTTGAATCAAGATATCTAATATTTGAAGGAATTAATACATATATTTTTAAACTTTAAAACTTGACTTATTAAGATAGTCTTATAGAGTGTTTTATGTGTGTGTGTGTCACAGTGATGTAAAGAGTTGTGGATTAAACTAAATTGTTTATCTGTCTGTTGTTGTTGTGACTTACACTTCATCATTATCATAACCCTAGACATTCAACGTAGTCATCACAATATTCCAGAATAATTCTGACTGAGGTATAAATGTGGTAGCAAGTAAGGTCATCTGTAATACACCACACTTATTAGATACAGATACCTTCACAGCTGATCTCAGTCAGTACACTAAGTCCCCTATAAATATTTATATCATCTCACGTTACCACAGTATGGTACTAGACCAGCAACTAAACTGGAACAAACACATAGACCTATTAGTGCAAAACAGTAGGGGACTTATTAACATGCTAAGATATATTAAAGGAAGTGGTTGGGGAGCGTGCAATAAGACAATGTTAACATTCTATAAATCGTGTATTAGGGGCAAACTTGACTATGCCAGTGTTGTCTATGCATCAGCCGCCCCGAGCAATAAGAAAAAACTAGCCACAGTCCAAAACCAAACACTGTCAATAATAGTAGGTGCCTCAAAGGGAACATCAGCAGAGGCATTAGAAGTAGCGCTAGGCATTATACCCCTGGAGCTAAGGAGAAAAGAACTGAGATTCAGCAACTCGGCAAGAGTGGCAAAAGATCCAACTCACCCAGCACACAAAACCTTTGATAGGGGTAACCAGTACATAGGCCACATTCCATTAAACCATAATAGATACCCGTCAGGGTGGAAAACAATGAATGAAGTGGATCAACACCCAAACCTATTTAATATGATAAACAGTAGTGCTCAGTATAAAGCAAAGATACCACCATGGGAATTAAAAGTGCCAGAAACTGACTCCCACTTATCAAAGATCATAAGCAAATCTAACGACATAATCTCAGCAACAAGTAAAGCACTAGAGTACATTGAACAGTATTTAAATAATAGCCTAACTATATATAAACTCCGCCAATGCCGGTGCATACATGTATACACTAGATGTGAACCAACAAAGAATGAGAAGTCAGTGATCGACTATGCCATTGTTCGGAGAAGCTCATTCAAATATGTCCGAGATGTTAGAGTCTGGAGGGGGCCAGAGATTGGAAGTGATCACTACCTGCTAACAATCAAAAGAACAACTGAAAGAGTTGCTCAGCCTAGGAACTGTCCAACATCACGCAAGAAACCAAGTAAACGAGCAGGAGAAATGAGCATTAGGACCTACAAGCTGAGAGAGCCAGAAATTAAGACCAGATATCAGGGGCTTATTGCTGCAGCGGTGAGCAACACAGAAGAACGACCTGATTACTTGGAAACCCTCTGGATTAAATTCAAGGATATCATAAAGACAGCTGCTGCAGAAGCATGCGGTGAAGTCCGACTTGGGAACAAGAGAAAGAGGACACCTTGGTGGACAGAGGAAGTCAAAGAGAAAATAAGAGAGAAGAAAATGGCATGGAAACAATACTTAGGAGCTAAAAACACAACAGGACAAATGGAAAAATATAGAGAATATGTGACACTCAGAACAGAAGCAAAGAACAAAGTGCTAGCAGCAAAACAGAAGACCTGGGAAGAATTTGGAGAAAAGCTAGAAAAAGATGCACAAGAAAACCAGAAATTGTTCTATAAGACCCTAAAGAACATGAGGAAGGAAAAACAAAGCCCTCTCAAATTTATAAAGGACAAGCAAGGCAAATTGCTTACTGCCCCGAAGGAAGTAATGGGAAGATGGAAAGAATATTTCTCAGAACTCCTGGATGGTGAGCATGGTGAAGCATCAGAAATGATAAACACTAGCACAGAAGAGAAAACCAATGATGGTGAAGATGACATAAAGATGGAAGAACTGAAGGCAGCACTGGAGAAAATCAAGATGGGCAAAGCAGCAGGGCATGATGGTATAACACCAGAAATGGTTAAGTTCATGGGAGCATCAGGCGACCTATTACTCTTAAGGGTTTTACAGGCAGCGTGGTACAACAAGACCATACCAAAGGATTGGGAGATTGCCATCATAACACCAATTTTCAAAAAGGGTGACAATCGACAGTGTGGAAACCATAGAGGCATATCCCTTCTCAGTGTCCCTGGTAAAATCTACTCTAGAATCCTAGAGCAGAGACTCCGACGCCTAGCTGAGCCACAATTGGATGAGGTCCAGTGCGGATTCCGAGCAAACCGAAGTACTCAAGACCTAATCTTCACACTCAGACAGCTGAGTGAAAAGGCCCTTGAGTATAAGAGTGAGATGCATCTTTGTTTCATAGATCTGGAAAAGGCGTTTGACAGGGTCCCCTGGAGCAAACTTTGGGACTGTTTGGCAAGGAAGAATATTCCAGCACCTCTGATTCATGCTATACAGAGCTTCTACAAGTCTTGCAGAAATTATGTGAGGACAGCAAACCATAAGTCGGAAGAGTTCAGGACCACCACTGGTGTAAGACAAGGTGATATCCTATCACCTTACTTCTTCATACTCCTTATGGACGATGTCATCAAGGCATGTAAGGAGAGAACTAGAAAGTATTCAGTGGGGTACTGGAAGATGAGACAGGTCTATATTTCGGAGCTTGCATTTGCTGATGATGTTGCCATGATTGCTAAATCAGAGGCACATCTCCAATCCAACCTGCAAGTCTGGAAGGAAGAGCTGGAGAAGAGAGGGATGGTCATAAGCAGCTCTAAAACAAAATCCATGGTGATATCACGAGAAGAAAGAAAACTTCAGATTAAGCTGGGAGAACAGGTCCTGGAGCAGGTCGACCACTTTAAATACCTCGGAGCTATTATAGACCGAAACGGAGGCATCAAAGAAGAGTTGGCCACTCGAAAAGCAGCAGCTGGGAGACTTTTTCAGGCCATAAATCAAGGATTCCTCAGCAAGAGAGAGGTTGGTAAGAAAACGAAGATGGCTGTATACCACTCCACCTATGTCACAGTCTTGACATACGGATGCGAGTCATGGGCAATGACTACAACCCATAAAAGCCAGATCCAAACCTCAGAAATGAGGTATCTGAGGAAGGTGGTTGAAGTAACAAGAAGAGACATGGTACGCAACCAGACGATACGTCAAGGCCTTAAATCCTACCCCCTGCAGACCCAAGTAGAACAGTCCCAATTAAGATGGTTTGGCCATGTCTGCAGAATGGGAGAAGATCGGATACCACGACAAGCATGGGAAACAAAAAGCCAAGGATCCAGACCCCGACGACGACCCAGAGTCCGCTGGGAGGACAACATTAGACAATCTTTGAAGGATCGAGGAATAGAATGGAACCAGGCCAGGAGGAAGACAGCCGATAGGGTAGTCTGGCGCTCTCTCTTCCAAACCTCTACACCTCACGGTAGAAGGGGAACGACTAAGTAAGTAAGTAAGCCTAACTATATATACAGATAGGTCAAATGATGAAGAAGAACAATTAGGAGCAGGAATAGCAATACCAAAATTAAAAATTAAAGAATTAGTGGCAATCCTAAAAGCTTTAGAAATAGCTGCAGAAAACCCACCAAATAAAGTAACCATTCTCACAGATTCCCTTTCATCAGTATTAGCTATCAGAAACAGAAATGAATGTAGCAGGCCAAATATTATAGAGGAAATACTACAGGTTAATAAATATCTGCACACTATAGGATGCAGTGCAACACTAACATGGATACCATCACATGTGGGGATAGCAGGAAATGAGCTTGCAGACAAAGAAGCCAAAGGGGGAAGAACTAGCTATAACAAAATTGAAGTAGGCTTAGGGAAGTTTGAAATTAAGAGCTTAATTGCCCATGTAATAACTAAAGAGTGGAAAACAGCATGGGACCAAAGTAAAAAAGCAAGACACTAATATAAAATCCTTAAAAAAACAAAGCAAAATATGTCAAATACAAGATGAACTAAAAATATCAATTAATAAAAAAATTGCTGAGGCTCAAGCTTGGAACTGGGTATTTCACGATTGAGGAACCCAAATGTGAAGAGTGTCAAGAACCAAACACAATTAGACACTTTCTGGTGGACTGCAAAAAATATGACCAGCAGAGGCAAAACATTAAGACATACTGTAGTAATCACAAGGTAGAAATGAGTGTAGAAAATCTCATAGGCACAAAGACCCCTTCAGAAGTGCAAAAGTTAATAAAACACTATATTACAAAATAGCCTAAACAACATCTGGAAGTCCTCTCAATACAGCACAAGCACAAAATTAAGACTTTATCAGAGCTGTGTGCTTTCTGTGCTTCTCTATGGTGCGGAAAGCTGGAGATTTACAGAGAAGGAAATGTCGAAATTGTCCTCTTTTCACACAACATGCCTAAGAGAAATTCACCGAATCTTTTGGCCGAATACCATCACCAACCAAGATCTGCTTACTCGGAGCAAGCAAGAGGACATGCACACCATCATAGCTGGCAGACGCTGGAGCTGGGTTGGCCATGTCCTCAGAAGAGATCCCGATGCCATCACAAGAACAGCTATGCTATGGACCCCTGAAGGAAAACGAAAGAGAGGCCGACCAAAAACAACTTGGCGGAGGACTGTGGAGGCTAAGATGCAAAGAATGAACCAGAGTTGGGGCACTGTTCGAAGGATGGCCGCCGACCGAGCAAAGTGGAATCAATTTGTTGTTGCCCTACAAGACGCCACCAGGCGTGATGGCCACTGACTGCTTTGACGGTCGGCGGCTAAGGATCAAAGAAGAAAATATGAGTCTACAAATGTGTTGGTAAAAGTGTATGCAAGACATCATATTACCATATATGGGAGACGTGACCTTTTGCAAAATTTTCCGTGTAGGAAATATTTGGAAAGTGCCACACCCGACCTGTTTGAAATTATTGGAACTTTCTGATTAGATTCATAACATCATTGGAGGGAATATAGCCTGACCAATTTCACAGTTTTATTTCTCTGTGATTTGCACGCTCGCCAAGACAACATCAGATCTTCGCCAGAGTGAAGAACTAGATTCATAATTCCTATTTGTTAACCGGACCTTTTATTGGAGAACCAGAAAAGACTTACAAAAGCACAGGAAATCTCTACAGTTAATAAGGAACACCGGGACTAGGAAACTAAAGAAACATGGAGTCAGAAGGGGCAATCTACTGTAAAATTAAAAGAAATCCCAGACACGTATAACAGAAAGATTCGTCTCTTTTATTCATCTGTGCGACAAGTCTGTAGCCAGGATTGGCTTATTGGCGGTACCAGCAGACAGGACCATTTCTGGCACAAGCAGGGACAAGCGGTTTTCGCATTAAGACGGCAGGCCAGCTTTGAAGACTCTCCTAGTCTTTCCTGGGAAACGAGCTTCACCGTACAAATTTTGACCAGAGACGAGCGAGAGCAGAGTGAAAGGAACTGACCCAGCAGGAGAAGAAACTACTACTGGCAGCTAAGTGCAAATATCTGCTGCCAAAAGTGACCACCTTTATTCAGTTAAATCCCAATCAAGTGATGAAACTTTTCATTAACTATTCAAATTATTTTCCAACTGTTAAAACCTAAAGTGATTTTTACATTTTATTTGTAATGTTACAAATTTAACTTCGATTTAACCTTTTAAATGTACTACATGTTTGTTTCAGTCAAAGTTGCTAAACACACATTCTAAACAGAGCTATATTATAATAATAATTCCACTGATTAACTTTTCAGGGCTTAACGTTTACCAACACGTCGCTTCAGTTAACAGAGTTCTCTTATTTATAAATTGCAAATTGCGCTCCAATATAACCAAATGACTTAAGTCTAGGTTGAAAGGTACGTGCCTCACCATAAGGAGACAAAACCCGCGAAAAAGAAGAAATAAAAATCTTGTCCACTATTCTGTCTTTGTCCAGTTGTAAAACACAACATTTTGTCTGTTACAAAGGTCTTATATTAGTATTACTGCAATAACTGAAGTTACTTTTCTCTCCTTCTCTTCAGATCCTGAAGTAACATTAGGTCACAAATGCAGCTTACTCAAGGGACAAGCATGCGACAACACACTCTGTGTGCTCATGCAGTAGTAGTTTCTATATATCCTTTTGTAGTTTTTCCACGAGGTTTGCCAGCCACGTGCTTCGCATTACTTTAGTTGCCTCTTACGACATGCTCGAGGATGATGTTGTCCTATTCTTTCTGAGATTCCCGAAACCCACACACTACGCCATAAAGATGTGTACATCTAACACATTTAGATAGTAGGAGAGAAGGAAAACAGCAACGCATTTCAAGAACAGAATAGGCAATGATTACAACCCACAAAAGCCAGCTACAAACCTCAGAAATGAGGTATCTGAGGAAGGTGGTTGAAGTAACAAGAAGAGATATGGTCCGCAACCAGACGATAAGGCAAGGCCTCAAAACCCAGTCACTGCAGACTCGAGTAGAACAGTCCCAACTACGATGGTTTGGCGATGTCTGCAGAATGGGAGAAGATCGGCTACCACGATAAGTATGGGAAACTAAGAACCAGGGATCCAGACCTCCAGGACGACCCAAAGTACGCTGGGAGGACAACATTAGACAATCTCTGAAGGACCGAGGACTAGATTGGAACCAGACCAGGAGGAAGACAGCTGATAGGATAGTATGGCGCTTTCTCTGGCAAACCTCTACGCCCCGCGGTAGAAGAGGGATGACAAAGTAAGTAAGAACAGAAAAGGGTAAACTCCTCAAAGTGCACATCTGCAGGTCCATATATGGACATTTTCTTTTGAGCAAATTAAAATAATTTACCATGACTATTTGCTGTAATTTATCCAGCTGTAGTTTGGTCACAGTTTGCCTGAATCTACTCTTGAGTTAGGGAAGACAAAGGCAGCAAAAGAGGGAACTGGTAACTCCACCCAATAAAGTTGGACAAAGTATAGTGAACTTTCCAAAAATTCACTCCACTACGGCAGTATATACTATGAGACTACCCTTTTTTTTTTTAAACATGACTTGCTTGCAACGAGGTCAAAATTCCAGAACAGTTGTAAATGAAGAGACATAACTCTGCAAATTTCATGACATTAGGGAATATTATTAAGCGTGTTCGATTACTTCCCTTGTATTGTCAACGTACGGTTTGGTATTATAGTGGTACACCGATTAAACCCCTCCACTGTTTAATAGCGGCCACGGAAAGCAAATATACTCAAAGCAGTTTGAAGAATGCAAGCACAATGGGACTACAAAGGTTAAATACACATGATTTGTAAAGACAGAACTGAACAGACAGGATTAAAACACCGGTAGGAATGAAGGAAATTCAGGGGGAAAAAACCGTTGCATGGGCTTGGAACACATGAAGAATATGATGTTTTAATAATCTACGTCAGAGAAAAAGGCGTCCTTACAGTATTTGGCACCCGGGATGGATTCTACCTATGATACCCTTCCCCCATTTAGAAACACAGTTGCCAGTGTATTTGTAACAGTAAGCACTATCATTCCGATTGACAAAGTGGTCTCTCGTGGATTGGTGCTGGGGGTCGCCTGACTCACGGTGTCGACATGTTCCAGTCTACCTAGCTGTAAATGGGTACCTGATTTTACTCTTGAGTTAGGGAAGGAAAAGGCAGCAAGGAATGGAAAACCCGACCTCTCTATCTAGTACAACGAAGTCTCTAACACTTCACTCCCTTACAGCAGTATCTACTATGGGACTACCTTGACCTTTTGTTTTACTATCATTAAAGTGACCGAGGACCCTTTCTTCCTGGATGTCACCCGTGAGGGACCGCCCCCTCCTTAGTATGTCACTGGTCAGAAATATTCCTTTAAAACTATCTTAGAGATGATAAGTGCATTTTACAATGCTGGGGGTGGGGGGGGGGGGGTCTCTGGAGTGACAGAATAGGAGTACTGCACCCTCAGGCATGTCGTACAAGGCGACTATGTGGTAAAGTGGGATGTTATAAATATTTATAGGGGACTTAGTGTACTGACTGAGATCAGCTGTGAAGGTATCTGTATCTAATAGGTGTAGTGTTCTACAGATAACCTTACTTGCTACCACATTATAACTCAGTCAGAATTATTCTGGAATATTGTGATGACTACGTTAAATGTCTAGGGTATGTATGTATATGATGAAGTGTAAGTCACAACAACAACAGACAGATAAACAATTTAATTTATTCCACCACACTTGACAACACTGTGACACTCACACACATTTAACACTCTATAAGACTATCTTAAATGAGGCACTGGTAAAGTTTCAAATATAAATATGTATTAAGTACTTTCACTAATATATGTGTCCTGATTCAAATACAAAGTGAACCAGGAATCACAATCAATTGTAATTACAATTTATATGTACAGAATTTATCAATATGAACCTAGTAGTGACATATTTTATTAATATTATCCTATGTGTGTCAGTTGTGTAGTAGTAATATGAGGTAATACTGGTTTTGTTTTTTCAAGCTATGTTGTTATTTGTCATCATGACTTCAAGTGCTTGTTTATCTTGGAAATAGTATGGGGAAAAGTTCACAGTTCCTATCAATTTAAACACTGTATTTTCCCTCTGTTTTATTATAAAGTCAGATTTTGAGGGGGGGGGGGGGGGCATAATGTTGAGCTCCTCTGGCCACAGACGCTCATCTTTCGTGATGGCGGCAGGAAAAGACTCCTCTGCTCGATAGCCTCCCTGTGTTCTGGAGACACCTCACTGGTCACTATCTGAACCCAGGAGTATGCTGTCAGCCTCTAGATTCAGCAAAGCTCAGACCAGGTGCTGCTCAATAACTTTAGGACCACGGTCCCTCAATTCATGGAATAATACACAGTTACGTTGACTGGCAATGAATATAGCACAATTTCGATCTGCCGATGTCCCAGGCTTTTATTTAGAAAAATATGCACTGGCGCTCAACGCACTGGTTCTTTAGTAAGTTTATTTGAAAATGTGGTGCTGACCTGACGCCTCTGATTGACTATATTGGCGGGTCTAACCAATCGTGCCATGTTTACACAAGCGTTTGAAAAAAGGTACCCTACTACTGTTTCCCCTAGCAACAAAGCAGTAGTATTTATAGTCCGACTAATCGTGTTTAGCCTTACATTTACTTTCCGCCAATCAAATAGGAGGTAACATGTCAGCCTATTTCCCGTACAATGGTGGTGTGAAAATCTGCCACTTAGCGATTCTGATTTTGGTGTTGTCTGACATCCCTCACTATTGTATTTTGGCTATAATTTGTTAATTCCTAGACTATTTGCGTAACGTTTAACATATTCTTTGTCAGCAAGTCCTAAGGAACCCACATATATAAATTTAATGGGGCTAAGGGGCTGCGTTCAAAATATGCATTTTCTTCTACCTCCTGTTCACTTCGAATACGATGTGGTGTCTGGGTACTGTAATGTTTTCAAACGTAAACCAGTATAATGTCATGTTTCCTAATATTCGTTTTTCAGGTTTTTAAAACCTAACTCGTATGGGTAGTGTTTTTTTTTCACTGTCGATTTGAAAAAAAAGCTAGTGCTTGTGGCCTTACACGCGTGATGGTAGTAATTGTGTATCGCGAGACTGTGGTAGTATTGCCTGCGTTCCGACTTTCAGCCCCTCCCTTTCTTTCTATCCTTAGTCCATCTGTCTTTCGTTTATGGTAACTTAGTGTATAAAATGACATGAATGGAATATTAAATATAGGTCAGCTTGCGTATCTCAAGGTTTTTCTTAGAAAGGCAGTACACGTTTTATCGTAGAAAGCGGGTATTGAAGCAGTAGGCTTTTACTATCAACGTGAAACGTTACAATTTGCAGACGAAGGAGAAAACAAGGGGGATTTCGAGTACAGTCATTGTGACAGCACTGTTCTTTGCCATTCTTCTTTCCTTTTATTAAATTTATTTGTTAGGCTTTACATTTACGTTTTAATTTATATATGTGGATTAGAATTTCACACGACAGACAAATAAGGTTGTGCATTGGGTTGACAACCTCATGCTGTAAATCAAAGTAACATGTTCGTTATAAAAACCAACAAGATTTCAGAACCAACCCTTCCTCCCCCGCTCCTCACGCACCAAAGCGTAACATCTCTGCCCCCTTCCCCCCTCCTTTTCTTTGCGTTACGTACGTTGTGAAAGGCCACCGAAGGCTTCCTGCGAAAGGGGTCCAGCTGCAGTGGTGGCTTTATACTCTGGTGGGAGGGCAAGGGAAAATGATGATGATGATGATGATGAAGACGAGGATGTAATAACTTGCAAAGAATATGCGATAACCTGTCCAAGTAGCATGGTTTGTCTTGTCACGTGATAAGCAGAATAAGCATCTTAAATTAACCTGTTATTAACAATGAAGTTAACTTGATCTCTTTCTAACCAGTTATAAACAATCAAAATAATGTGACTTATTTCAGCGTGTTATAACGTGTTAAAAACAATAAAAATAGCATTACCGTGAAATCTCTGTAACGTGTTAGAAACAATCAAAATAGCATTAGCATGATATCTCTTTAACGTGTTAAAAACAATCACAGAAGCATTAGTGCTCTTTTAACATGTTAAAAAGAATGAAAATAGCACAAGTGCTCTTTAAACGTGTTAAAACAATCAAAATAGCAATAGCATGATAATTCTTTAACGCATTAAAAACAATTAAAGAATCATCAGTGCTCTTTTAACATGTTAAAAACAATCAAAATAGCATAAGTGCTCTTTAAACGTGTTAAAACAATCAAAATAGCATAGTTTATTTTATCATGTCATAACAGCAGGACAGGATCTGCGTGAACATTCCAATAACAATCAACATAACATGATCTTTTTCTATAATGATATACATATATAATGATATACACACACATATATATATATATATATATATATATATATATATATATATATATATATATATATATATATATATATATATATATATATATATATATATATATATATATATAAAGCGCCGTTTGGGATCTGGCTTTTCGGCCCATTGCCGCGAAGTAGCATCTGCAGGTGTTTTCAAGCTGTCATTTCGTTAAATTATATACAACAATCACCTATAGCGTAGTCTGGTTCGAACTGTGGTACATATACTGTTTTGTCATTTGGTGAATAATCAACGTAAAAGATCAATATAGAAACTGTCATGCAAAAATTGATGTCACATGATTGGCTTGAACATACAAATACAGAACAGATTGTGTTTACACGTTATGATAGAGTTAGGCATATATAACGATCTCCTAATGAAGGGGTTCTTAATCTTTTTACGATTATAGGCTCCCAGTGAATTGCCAAATATGTCCCCATACCCACTTCGCCAGATCGACGAAATCAACATCATCACCAGTCCAGTAAGGTACCAGTATGACTTCAAATACTTTGGTTTGGTTTGGTTTGGTTTGGTTTGGTTTGGTTTTAAGGACTATCTTCATTGCACACGGACAACTCCATCAATGCTCCGATCTCCTCTCTTAGATACTTCAAATACTTTACATATGGACAGCTAGGAACAGTACAGCTGAAAGAAAATCATTAGGATTTTATCATATTTCTTTAATTAAAAAAACGGCAAATCACAAATACACAAGCTAGCAACAAGTAATGAGATTTTTGCTGTTGTTGTTGTGCAATCAAAACGTGGAATCGAAGTGGAGCTACTGACAAATGTTACTCGCATGTCATCTGACACATCAGATCGATTTGTCCACTTTGATTTCAGGTGCAATAATGCAGATAATCCTGTTTCACAGAGATAAGTAGTTGTGAAGGGAACCAAAACACGCGGTAGTTAGTAAATCTAATCTAACAGCAATTTCTTTTGAAACTTTTTCCAGAGATCGAGTCCCATACCACCATCATTTGGTTCCCATACCCCCAAAGGGTAATGGTACCCCCGGTTAATAATCCCTGTCCAAATGCATTATTCTAGAGTTGGTTAATTAATTAATTTGTTTGTTTGTCGAACTTACCTTGTAGAACGAAGCCATGTCGCATCTTTGATCATCAATTCTCGTGCCTTGTAGCCGCTCCAACATCTCGAACAGGTCCGAGTTCTGAAAATGGATTATGGATATTGTTAAGGGTGCCAGTGATACAAGATCGTAATGATGGTGTTGGTAGTATAAGGTGTAGTGGAGATATTGGTCGTTTCAGGTGTAATGTTGAAGGGGGTATTATCAGGTGTTGTGAAGATGTTGGTAGTATCAGGTGTAATGGTGACTTGGGTAGTATCAGGTGTTGTAGAGATGTTGGTTGTATCAGGTGTTATGGTGACTAGCCCCAAGTGATTTCCACCTGTTTGGACGACTCAAAGAGGCATTGGGAGGAAAGACTTTCAGGTCCGATGAAGAGGTACAGCGTCGTTGTTTCAATTCTGGAGTAAGCTGCCGTGGCACCCACCTTGCAGACACTTTGTGGTACTGTAGCACATCAGAGATGATGTGGTGTGTTGAATTGTGACTGATGTCAAGATGTGTGGCAATATCATCCACAGTCAATCGGCGGTTTCCCTGTACGAGTCGTTCACCGGTTGCTATCGATTCTGGAGTCACTACTCTGTGTGCCTAACCAGGTCGTGAACAATCTGTCACAGAAATCACGCCGTTTTTGAACTTTGTACACCATTCATACACCTGCGACCTTGACATGCATGCATCACCGTACTTGAGCTTCATTCGCCAATGAATTTCTATTGGTTTCACCCCTTCGCTGATCAAAAATTAAATAACAGAACGCTGCTGCTGTTTGGTGCATTCCACTAGCGGGGCGGCCATCTTTATAACGTCATTATGACGTCACCTTATGCGTCATCACCGCGATGGCACGTGCATGACACTCGAGACATCCAATCCATCGCCCGCTTCATCTTCTCATCTCTTTACCACTGCTGATGGCCTCGTTTTTGTCATCAGTGATACGTAGCGAATTTGTGTCTTACCACGTCAGTTCGCTTATTCTAAGCAAGATCCCATTTATGAAAGTGTAGCATTTTGGTTGGTGTTGTTGTTGTTTTTTTTTTTTAAATTTAAACAAAGACAGGAATCATGTAAAAATAAAATGTGCTGGAGTCACAAATTGAGATCGCTTATATACAGAATAAATAAGCGCATGTCAAGCAAGAAATAAACATGTCAAAATGAAATGTACAAGTCGTGTCACGAGAAGAATGATCTCTGGTGTCAACTGTCAGAGAATGACATTGATCCTGCAGTGAAATTAGAAGGTTGAAATGCCAAGAAGCACTTAGTGGAGCAGACGTTTTGATAAAACTGAAAGATGAATCATAAACCTCGAGGGAGGTGGCGAGAAGATGGAGAGTGCAGAACAGCAACATGAAGGCAAGAGTGTGGTTGTTAATCTGAGTATCAAGTGTGACAGGAGCTAGGGTGGACTGAGTTAGAGTGATGAATGGTCTTGTATCGTTGTGGCTATCTCCCATCCCTCATCTATGCACTAAGAAAACTTTATTCAGGATATCTTGACAGGGGTTGTAATATTTCTGGAGGGCTTACAACCCTATCAGCATTAGTGTTTGAGGAAATGAGGCAACATAACGCTGAGGTGCAACATAATTTAATAATACCGAACACCCAGGCAGTGTACGTGGACTTTATGTCCAAATCATACTATGAAGTATGACTGGAGATTTCAACAGTCAATTTCTCTCTCTCTCTCTCTCTCTCTCTCTCTCTCTCTCTCTCTCTCTCTCTCTCTCTCTCTCTCTCTCTCTCTCTCTCTCTGCGCTTCTTCTATTGAATCACCAAAACCTCTCGTCCACCCGAAGCGTCAGGCGCGTTTCTAACATACCTCTACGGGGAATTACGTCCTGTTTTATTTTTAGATCAACCTCATATACCGTATTTGTCTAGATCTAGGTTTTTTTTTCTTTTTGGTCCCGTCTTGGTGTCATTTTCCTTCGATAGTTGAAGAACGCTACATATATTTCGCTATAAATCGGCCAAAATAGCCCAAAAATCGATATCCAGGTTTTTGTTTGTTTTGTTTCTTCAAAATTCAGAGTGGCAGCGCTGCTCATATTAAATGGTTAGGCGTCTGGCCCGGATCGTGCGGTTAAAACAAGGTTAGCCTGGCGCACTGACTGTTTTAAGTCACCAGTCATCAGATTGGACGATAAAGGAAAACATTTGATTGAGGAATCCACTTGTTTTATCGCTACTAGATCCGCTAAAAAAAAAAGTGTTTTGTGAATGCTTGATGCAGGCTTCCTGTAAGTTGACCAGTTACAGTGTTGGCTCGATGATTCATAAAGAACAACAACAACAACAAAAATATGATGCTATTCACAAAGAACGAATAGATCCACAGCTACCACCAGGCATCTCGTTAGAGACCACTAAGATGATGTTGCGTGTGGAGCTGGCAAACACAGTATGTTAAACAACTTGCTATGGAAACGTGCATTGCAGAAAAACATCAGTGCTTTCGTGCAGGCTTACTTCATGGGAGCTTCTACAGTTTAGGCTCCATGCTCCTTTCGGAGCCAAAAAAGAAACTGGAAGGAAGTACGAGAGCTTTATTCAAAATTTGTTTCGTATTACCAGGCAGAATGGGACTGGCAATCTCATCTTGTACAACAAATTGCCAGAACCTCATCTTGTACAACAAATTGCCAGAACCTCATCTTGTACAACAAATTGCCACAAACAACTACTGCAAGAGCATGTGATTGCTTGGGGTAGGCGTCATACAAGAGGACCAGCTATAGACAAAAATGATGATGATTACAAGGCAGAGATCCAAGTGGCGGAGTGGTTAAAGCGCGTGCTTCTCGCGGCAAACGTGCCGGGTTCCGAGTTCGAAACATGACAGTGTTATGTACCAGCCTACCAAGCTGAAAATGGGTAACTGACTGTGCTCTTGAGTTAAGGAAAGAACACGCAGCGAGGGAGGGAACTGGTCATCTCCACCTCAAAAAGGTGGACCTAGTTACGGTGAAGTCTCTAACACTTCATTCCCCTGCAGCAGTATCCGCTATAGAACTACCATTATCTTTTATCACCAGGCAAAGAGTGCACAGGATTTGTCCTAAATTCTGACCTCTCTTTCGGTTAACTTCTTCGTCTTCTTCGTACACTCTCAGACGTCAACCTGAATATTTTCAAAGACAGCAGTAGTCAGCTTGAGGTTATTTGAATCTCTGTAGAGATTTTCAACTAATGGTACTGGTGTCGGCCATATGCGCTTTCTCTGTTCCGCATTTGTTGGGCATCTTTGAAGCAGATGTTCAGCAGTCATTTCACCAGTGCCACAGTTACACTCATCACTAGTTCCTATCTTTAGCTTGTTGAATAGACGGTATCCCAATCTGTTGTGGCTCGTGCGGAGTCTGAAGATTACCACTTGTTCTCTTCTGTTGAGCTGGTAGTAAGCATCATTCTGTGTGTGACCTGGTTGCTCTGTTAAAGTGATCCCTGACTTAGCTGAAATCCAGACTTCAGTGACATAAGAAAATCGTACTCTGACAACGCAGACGTGGGTAAGGAAAATGGATGGTAATGGAAGGATGAAGCAAAATACGACAACAAGTGCACAAGTGGTCTAAAGACTAACCTTTTCATCAGTCTCTGGACTAGGTGTGGATCCTTGAGATTGCGGTGCGTGCGCTTCGCAGTACAGCTGCCCTTCCATACTTTGTTTCCTGTAGTGAAAGAATTGTAACGTTTATTTTTTACGTGAATCTGCCGAGCCCCCTTTTGAGGACATAAAGAAAAAATAGTTTAATAATTTCACAAGATTTCAACAGGTTTTAATACTCTGATTTCCAATCCACTGTTGTCGTCCACTCGCGAGGTCACACTATAAGAAAAGAAAAGAAAATCACGGAGGTGGGGGAGGGGGTGTTATAAATGTGTGAAGATAGGGGAAGGGAGGGCTTGAAAAAATATGACGTCACACACAAAGTATGAGCGTGCATCGTTTATTTCATTAATGATGCCAGAACAAATTAGATTTAGTAACCTAAATCCTTATAGCCTACTTTTATCCACAATAGTTACCAAGTATTCTACTTTTATCTGCAACAGTTACCCAATAGCATACGTTTACCCGCAATAGTTACCAATTATTCTACTTTTCTCTGCAACAGTTACCCCATAGCCCACTTTTATACGCAATAGTTACCTAATAGCCTACTTTTATCCAGAATAGTTACCCAATAGCCTACTTTTACCCGCAATAATTACCCAATGGTCTACTTTTATCCGCAATAGTTACAAAATAGTCTACTTTTATCCGCAATAGTTACCCAATAGTCTACTTTTATCTGCAATAGTTACCCAATAGTCTACCTTTATCTGCAATAGTTACCCAATAGCCTTCTTTTATCTGCAATAGTTACCCAATAGTCTACTTTTATCTGTAATAGTTATGCAATAGTCTACTTTTATCTCCAATAGTTACCTAATAATCTACTTTTATCTGCAATAGTTACCCAATAGTCTACTTTTATCCACAATAGTTACCCAATAGTCTACTTTTATCTGCAATAGTTACCCAATAACCTACTTTTATCCACAATAATTACCCAATAGCCTACTTTTATCCGCAATAGTTACCCAATAGTCTACTTTTATCCGCAATATTTACCCAATAGTCTACTTTTATCCGCAATATTTACCCGATAGCCTACTTTTATCCGCAATAGTTACCCAATAGTCTACTTTTATCCGCAATAGTTACCCATAGCCTACTTTTATCTGCAATAGTTACCCAATAGCCTACTTTTATCCACAACAGTTACCCAATAGTCTACTTTTATCTGCAATAGTTACCCATTAGTCTACTTTTATTTGCAATAGTTACCCAATAGCCTATTTTTATCCGCAATAGTTACCCAATAGTCTACTTTTATTCGCAATAGTTACCCAATAGTCTACTTTTATCGGCAATAATTACCCAATAGTCTACTGTTATCTGCAATAGTTACCCAATAGCCTACTTTTATCTGCAATAATTACCAAATCCCTCCTGGACGACTTATATTAATATTATATTATAATCTTAGCTGAAATATTGGATAATTGTTATAACCTTTAACTTTAACATAAGTAAGTTAGTTGCTTATCCTTTACAGGACGTGGCAATCAACCCCAGCTTTTTTTGGCTGTTTGTGATTTTTCTAGGCAATTTTTTTCATTCAGTAGTTTGCCATTGCTTTCTGAACGGTACTGCGCTTATACCATTGTTAAAAATCCACACAAAGCGATCTGCTACCAAACCGCCTACAGCAGGTTTCGAACCTGGTATATCTGGATTATGAAACTGCGTTCATATCCATTAGGTCACAGACGCCACATAAGTAAGAGTTGAAGTTATTTATGTGTTTACTTTACTTACTTACTTACTTAGTCGTTCCCCTTCTACCGCGAGGTGTAGAGGTTTGGAAGAGAGAGCGCCAGACTATCCTATCGGCTGTCTTCCTCCTGGCCTGGTTCCATTCTAGTCCTCGGTCCTTCAAAGATTGTCTAATGTTGTCCTGGGGGTCTGGATCCCTGGCTCTTTGTTTCCCATGCTTGTCGTGGTAACCGATCTTCTCCCATTCTGCAAAAATGGCCAAACCATCTTAGTTGGGACTGTTCTACTTGGGTCTGCAGGGGGTGGGATTTTAGGCCTTGACGTACCGTCTGGTTGCGGACTATGTCTCTTCCTGTTACTTCAACCACCTTCCTCGGATACCTCATTTCTGAGGTTTGGATCTGGCTTTTATGGGTTGTAGTCATTGCCCATATGTCAAGACTTGTTTACTTTACAATTAATTAATTTTTATTGTCTGAAATTAAATTAAGCCAAAACGCGCAATATAATTTTTTTTTTTTTTTAAATTTAGCAACCAGGAAAGCAGTCTTTGTGATAACCTGATTAATTAACCACTATTTTACTCAAAGTATTGTTATGGTGTCTGCATTAGTTAACTAATTTACATTCGATTAATTACATTCTTTCTTTTCAGTTTAATAAAAAAATCGGGAAGTTGGGCGAGGGGGGATGGTAAGAGATATGAATTGTCACATGAGAAGAAGTCTGGGGTTTTTTTTGGTCAGGAAATTTGAAAGTGGGAAAAGGGGGGGAAGAGGAGGTAAAAATAGCGTGCTGTCATATCTGAACGACCCCAAAAGGACGATGGTGTGATATTTTATCAATTTCTTTCTGAAATACAAGACTCAACACCGCAACAGATTAATACAGAACTCAGCACTTTAATGCATAGATAGATAGGATTACGATTATATGAAATATAACACTTTGTTTCATGAAAACATAAGGTTAATAAATGTGACGAATGATCAGTAGGTTATTTAGTGCATCGATACCTGACAGAACAACGATACAACAGAAGATGAAATCAACCTGATGAAAAATCAATACGCATTTTAGTAGGTCGATACTTGATCAATATGACGACTGATTAATACTGATTAATAACATTACTGAGTACTTGACAGCCGAAGACGCAACATGATGACAGATCAATACGTTTTTTGAGTACTTCGATACTGGACAAGATATGATGAATCAACACAAAGAAAGATCAGTATGTTACTTAGTACTTCGATACTGGACAGCATAATCAACACAAAGAAAGATCAGTTTGTTATTTATTACTTCGATACTGGAGAACATAGTCAATACAAAGAAAGATCAGTATGTTATTTAGCACTTCGATACTGGACAACAGAGTCAACACAAAGAAAAACCAGTATGTTATTTAGTACCCCCATACTGGACAAGAAAAAGATCAAATCAACATGATGAAAGATCAATTCACATCTAAGTACTTCGATACTTGGCAACAAAACATAAATCAACACGACGAACGATTAATACGCCATTGAGTATTATCAACATGATGACAGATCAATTTTTTAAGACGTTTTTTTAGTACTGCCCACCCCTCCCTCGTCAGCTAAAAATCTACCAACGAATCCACGGGGATCTAACAGTAGATCGGTATCGACTACCCCTGCCGTAGAGCATATGCCTTCATTGGATGAAAACAAAACCTCAGCCTTCATGTCTTCTGCTGTTCATTCTAGGCCTTTCCATGTCTTCTTGTTCTTTAGCCGCCGACCGTCAAAGCAGTCAGTGGCCATCACGCCTGGCGGCGTCTTGTAGGGCTGTAACAAATTGATTCCACTTTGCTCGGTCGGTGGCCATCCTTCGTACAGTGCCCCAACTCTGGTTCATTCTTTGCATCTCAGCCTCCACAGTCCTCCGCCAAGTTGTTTTTGGTCGGCCTCTCTTTCGTTTTTCTTCAGGGGTCCATTGCATAGCTGTTCTTGTGATGGCATCGGGGTCTCTTCTGAGGACATGGCCAACCCAACTCCAGTGTTTGCCAGCTATGATGGTGTGCATGTCTTCTTGCTTGCTCCGAGTAAGCAGATCTTGGTTGGTGATGGTATTCGGCCTGAAGATTCGGAGAATCTTTCTTAGGCAGGCTGTGTGAAAAGAGGACAATTTCGACATTTCCTTCTCTGTTACTCTCCAGCATTCCACACCATAGAGAAGCACAGAAAGCACACAGCTGTGACATAATCTTAATTTTGTGCTTGTGCTGTACTGAGAGGACTTCCAGATGTTGTTTAGACTAAAAAAGGCTGTTCTTGCTTTGTTCATTCTGTTGTTGATGTCTTTGCTTGCTCCGCCATCTGGTGTTACTATGCATCCTAGGTATGTGAAGGTGTCTGTCTGTTCCAGTTGCTGATTCCTTACTGATATGGGCTCAGGGTTGTTCACATTGAGGGTCATGACCTCTGTCTTCTTTTCCGTGTCTTCTTTACCATGTCTTCTTTATTTATTTAAAGTCTCCCCCCCCCCCCCCCCCAATGTCCTTCTCCGTGTGTTTTAGATGTTCCTCTGTTGTCTCTTATCATGGGGATTCCATAACAAGGACTGCTTTGTAATACTAGCAACTGGTTTTATCAGTGTGTGGCATATCCAAAAGTCAGCGTCTTCTCCTTACAAAGTGCTACCTAGTTAACGGTGAATTCTTATTGATTTCCAACAGCTGCCCCATCACTGTGTTTCTGACGTGACATTCTTAACAGGGCGTGTAAGACAGACAGTAGCCTCTTCCGGTCATAACTGACTATGGGGGTGATACTCTCTTGAGGTGGCAGAACTCAACTGCTTTTTTTTTTTTTTTTTAATAACTGAAGTGCCCAAGAGGGTTCGCCTGAAATTCTAAGGGAACGGGGTTCGATTTCCAGAAGAGGGAATATAATTTATGGAATTTTTTTTTTTTTTCCACAACCAGTTGTCCTAATGATGTCACACTCCCCCCTTGGTCTCCTGGGTTGTGAGATCGGATGTCTTGCCTTCTCGGATAAGGGCGAAAAAAATAGGTCCCGTGTGCAAGTTGCGTACGTTAGAAATCCCACGGCAGTTAGAAATCGTAAAGAGTAGGCCTTACAGCCGATGCCCTGGCAAAACGTAAAAATTTGAAACCCACGCATCATAAAAATATTTATAGAATGTGTGATTCCTATATACACACATTGGGATTCTCGCCGGTGCTACGGACTTTGTGCACTGTGCTGAGATCCTCCTTGTGTGATGTAAGGGAGGAGATAGGAGCACTGATGGAGTTGTCCGTGGGCAATGAAAATAGTCCTTGAACCTAAAACCAAAACCAAACCATAGGTTCCTTTAGGCTCGCTCTTTTCTCTCAATCTGAGGTTGCCCCGGACGAAGCATCCCCACTTGGTGCGTTCGGCAGCTTCGTCCTCCCACTACAACTTCTGGCTACGCCAAAACTTTGGATCCAGATGTGATATAAAAGGAGCTAAAGACAGCACACTGTGTTCCCCGATGTAGTAAGTAGGTGGGTGGCAGACGTGTTGGAAAAAGCTTATCGGAAAGTGACAAGGAAGCTGATTAGTGCAGTACGCGAAGAGAGTTAAGAAAATGTTAGGTATGGCAACATCAGAAAATGAAGAGGACATAAAAAAAAGCAATAATTTTTAAATCTGGAAGAAGGTCATAGAAATATTTAAAAAGTCAAGAGGATTTGAATACGATTTTGTTTCTGTTCATTTGTTTAACTTAAAAAGATGGAATATGGCATCAACAAAGATCCAGACTGGTTAAATACACCTGGCCGCTTAAGATTTGCCGGTTACCTAAGAATGGCTGCTTAAGATTGGCCGGTTGTCTTAGAGTGGCTGCTTAAAATTGGCCGGTTGTCTAAGAATGGTAGCTTAAGATTTGCCGGTTATCAAAGAATGGCAGCTTAAGATTTGCCGGTTATCTAAGAATGGCAGCTTAAGATTTACCGGTTATCTAAGAATGGCAGCTTAAGATTGGCCGGTTATCTAAAAATGGCAGCTTAAGATTTGCCGATTGTCTAAGAATTGCAACTTAAGATTTGCCGGTTGTCTAAGAATGGCAGCTTAAGATTGGCCGGTTATCTAAGAATGGCAGCTTAAGATTCGCCGGTTCTCTAAGAATGGCAGCTTAAGATTGGCCGGTTCTCTAAGAATGGCAGCTTAAGATTGGTCGCTTCTCTAAGAATGGCAGCTTAAGATTGACCGGTTATCTAAGAATGGCAGCTTAAGATGTGCAGGTTTTCTAAGAATGGCAGCTTAAAATTGACCGGTTATCTAAGAATCGCTGTTTAAGATTGGCCGGTAATCTAATACTGGCCGCTTATCTAAGTCTGATTTCTTTTTTACGACTGCCGCCTGTCTAAAACAGGGCGTTATGTAAGATTTACCACTTAAATAAGACTGGGCGCCTGTCTAATACAGGGCATTATGTAAGACTGACTACTTATTCCAGACTGAGTACCTATCTTATACAATGCATTATGTAAGACGTTTTTCTAAGATTATTTCACAATTGCTTTTATCTATCACTGGGAGCTAACTTAAGACTGGTCGGGTAACGAGGCCTGACTGCTTTCCTCAGACAACTCTTCCTTCTGCAGGAGTAAGATGATTTAAAAAGCATTCCCGAAGACAGTCTGATGAAGTTTTTTAAAACATGCCTGCATTCTGGAGCCGAAAGAACACAAGCGATCTCGAAGACAGTCTGATGAAGTTTTTAAAACATTCCAGCAATCTTTAGCCGAAAGAACACAAGCGATCTCGAAGACAGTCTGATGAAGTTTTTTAAGACATGCCAGCAATCTGGAGCCGAAAGAACACAAGCGATCTCAAAGACAGTCTGATGAAGTTTTTAAAACATGCCAGCAATCTGGAGCCGAAAGAACACAAGCGATCTCGAAGACAGTCTGATGAAGTTTTTTAAGCCATGCCAGCAATCGGGAGCCGAAAGAACACAAGCGATCTCTAAGACAGTCTGATGAAGTTTTTAAAACATGCCAGCAATCTAGAGCCGAAAGAACACAAGCATTCTCGGAGGCAGTCTGATGAAATTTTTAAACACATGCCAGGAATCTACTTAAGTAGCTGCCATGTCAACATATTTGACAGTATGTCACAGAATTTCCTTAAAATATATAAACGCAAATTTAATTAATGAAAGAAAGTATCTGCCAGTCGCCACAAATTTTATGCCACTTTTATAGATAACCCAAGAGCTGTGAGAATCTACTTTAGAAACGCTCCAAAAATCTACTATGATAAAACCATGTTTGCAGAGTCTGTTGGAAAATCCGTTTCAGTTGAATAAAGAACAGTTTTTAAATGTCTCTCAGCATTAGCTAACTGGTCATACATAATGGCTGCTTTGTAACGTTCATTCTGGGTATACCGAGCTTTTAAACCACGGCGGAAAAGAGCTGGTGCAAAATTTCCTCAGCTTAACAATTCTTTCTTTTTTTCCCATTCTCCGTCACCTAATTATCTATCATTTCACCCCTGTGTTCTATCAACAGACAACGATCGACCGGGTTGTCCATGTTATAAAGATGTGGTCAGACTTAGACCGTGATGCATCAAACACGATTCTGCAGTACTACCGACGCGTGTACCAAAAGAGGATGCATTCCGATTTAATAACCTGCCACTCAGTCAGATGAACCTGTGTCGCTCGTGTGTGATGAATGGCCAAGCAAATTTAGGAACTCTGCCACGACCCTTAGGAGCTTTCAATTTAAATCTCTTAGCTAAGGGAAGGATTGAGATCGATGCGTCGGGAGTCCAGAACTTGACTCATAAAGCAGTCGTTGGAGATTATACAATAAGATATCGGGTTATGAACGAGCTCGGTTTTTGGAGTTGCTGTGCTTTGTCTTGTGAAGTTCTCTTTTTTCCGTTCTTATTAAATTCTTCTGCATTTTTCGATTTTGTGAAGTTTTTTTTTTAATGTTTTGCTCGTATTAAATTCTTCTCCAGTTTTTTAATTTATGAAGTTCTTTATTTTTTGCTCTTATTAAGTTCTTCTTCAGTTTTCGATCTTATGAGGTTCTTAATTTTTCGCTCTGATTAAGTTCTCCAGTTTTCGATCTCATGAGGTTCTTCATTTTTCATTGAATCTATGGTGAGACTATCGCTCTGCCTGGCGGACAAACATTACTAAAGGCGCTCGGGTTGCAGAACAGAATTTAGCTGATAAGGCAGAAGGCAAGCGTGCTGCAAGAAAGGTCAGAATGCACAGCAACACTATTATCGACTCTAACCATGTATGTGGCAGGGCCTGTAGGGCCAAAATAGGACTAATTAGCCACATGAGATCACGGCACAGAAGTGTCACAACTCAAGTCTGAAGCTGTCGCCATCTTCGCTTGCTATGGGCAACTATTATTATTATTATTTATGAAGTTCTTTATTTTTCGCTCTTATTAAGTTCGTCTCCAGTTTTTGTTCTTATGAAGTTCTTTATTTGTCGCTCTTATAAAGTTTTTCTCCAGTTTTCGTTCTTATGAAGTTCTTTATTTTTCGCTCTTTTCAAGTTATTCTCCAGTTTTCGATCTTTTCTTCTTTTCGCTCTAATTTACCTACTTTCGCTCTTATAAATTATAATTTTATTTTATTATAATTATTATTATATTTTTGGGATTTCTCTCCGCCTACCGGGATGCCCGTGAGAGCTGTATGTCTATTTAGTGCAGATAATCAACTTGTCTAAGTCAATGTTTGTCGCCATTTTTCTTCTCCCTTTGCCAAGTCTATTGATCTCCTCCACCACAACGTTCCGCGTACATTACTGGATGTTCTTATCTGCTTGGCGCAGGTGCTGAGATGTGTCAACAGAAAAGTGCAAATGGTGAACTAATTTCTGGTATGGAAAGTATAAATGAAAATGGTTGCGCTCCCGGACCAACCCAACCGACGGAATGAGACTCCCAGATGTGTGCACGCACTTTGTGTGAATACACTAGCTAATGGAAGGGTAGGCCGATCGTATACACAACAGGGAAGCGAATCGAGGTTATCAAGTGTGCGCGAACCAGGCAGGGACAAAACACGAGACGGGGTCAAATCCTGACAATCGAGAAGAAGCAGATTTCAAGATAATGTGAAAATAAAAGAATGAAGGGCGAGATGCAGGCAGCCACATGTGTCATGTAAGAACTATTGAACCACCACTGTTGTTATTACCCCTACGTTACTAATTGTCTAATTGAAATGTCCCGCAACGAACAGTGGAAAATAAATCACGTCAGCTTTTCAGGAAAATGGGGGAAATGCGTGCATTGCACCGTGAAAGCAGAATTGAACACCCATTAAAAGGATACACAGGCACTTAATTTTTTTGTCCATCGTATATACCCATAAGACATGATAGGTTTGACTATAACAAATCCAACGAATAATCACAGCAGAAGTAGTACCGTCATTAGGACACGAAACAGAAATAGCGCAACATAAGTATTCTTCTTCCCCCCCCCCCCCCCCCCCCCCCCCCCCCCCCCCCCCGGTCATGTTTTGGCGCGTTGCTTGCTGGTAAATTACACATTTCTGGTGAATATGAAAATATGACATTGACGGACTCAAGGTCAGTAATATGTGACAGAAAATATAATGAATATCGTGGACAAGCTCGCGCGCACATACACACACACACGCCAGTAAAATGTGTGTACATCAACATCATCACTATCCTACTATCCTTTATTTATCGAAGACAAATATGCCCTTCAACAAATTTCTGCCTAGTGCCACTGTCTCGTGCCACTGTCTCGTGCCACTTTTTCGTGCCATCCGCCCCAGTTCTTTCTACGTCTTCTGTATCCCTTTTATTTCCGTCTGCACTTTTCTCCTTTATATGTTTTGTATCTCCCTCAACCTCTCTTTACCCTGGGTATTCCATAAAAAAGGGATTACCTTGTGGCGCTATCATCAGGTTTCCTCAATGCGAGTCTTATACAGCTGCAGGGTTATTCGTCTTATCTCTTGCTCCACTGGCACCTGCATGGTTCTCGTCATCAGTTCCACATGAGTGATCTTGTTATACAATTTCAATCCTTCTATTCTAAGCAAATACGCTGTCACGTTGATTGGTGTTTTTTTTTTGTTCTCCTTGTACCAGAGCTACAGACATTAACTTGATAATAGAGTTGAAGATCCCTGGTTCTTGTGCTTGGCTTGATTTTTCTTTATTTAGTATATATTTCCCAACGGAGCGTCCGATTGGCAGAGTGGTTAGAGCGCTGGTCTCACACGGTAAAGGTCCCGGGTTCAAATCACGGTGCCGATTAGCTCCAGACTACCCAGCTGTAAATGAATACCAGAATTTGCGTTAGGGAAGAAAAAGGCAGCGAATAAGGGAACTGGTCACCTCATGTCTATATGCTGGACCTTGTATGGTGAAGTCTCTAACACTTCACACCTATATGCTGGACCTTGTATGGTGAAGTCTCTAACATTTCACACCTATAGGGCAGTATTTGCTATGCGACTACCTTTAATTTATTGCCCAATGAAATGTAAGCTTTCTTGGCCTTGAAATCCTTAAAAAGATGTAGTAGATATAGGCATCTATCTTGTGTTGTTGATGTACAACGGGTTGATCAGCTCGCGACTCTTTCGCAACCAATGTGTTGCGATTCAAAATGATGACCAGATTATAACGTCTAAGGCCGTAGATTATTCAAAACGATCAACACACTATCATGCAACATCTTTTGAAAGAAATGTAGATAACTGCCGTAGACATTACAAACACAGTTTATTCAAAGATCCATTTTAACATCAAGAATCCAGTAGGTTAATATTGATAGTCAATTAAAAAGGGCCAACGTTACTGGGCCATCATCTGTGTATGTACGTTCTTTACCAGAATACCTATTATATTGATTATTATAACGCCGCATCCGCATCGCCACAACTGTACATAACTTTCTTATACTTCTTCTTGGATCCTTAACCCTTGGCTGACAAAGCAGATAGTGGCCATCACGCCTAGTAGCGTCTTGTAGGGCAGCAACAAACTGTCCCTATTTTGCTCGGTCGGTGACCATTCTTCGTGCCGTTCCCCAACTCTGGTTCGTGGTTTGCATCTTAGCCTCCACTGTTCTCCGCCAGGTTGTCTTTGGTCTGCCTCTCTTTCGCCGTCCTTCTTAGGTCCATAGCATATCAGTTCTGATGATGGTGTCAGGGTCCCTTCTGAGGACATGGCCAACCCAGTTCTAGCGTCTGCCTGCAATGATGGTGTGCATGCCTTTATGAGTGCACCGGGTAAGCGGTTCCTGGTTGGAGATGGATACAGAACTTCTGCAGAAGTGATATACCATGTCAGACGATTGCACGTGCTAGGGAGAATGAAACCGGAACTGCATTCCTCTGTGTCATGAAAAAGGTAAAGGTAGTCCCGTAGTGTATACTGCCGCAGTGGAGTGAAGTGTTCGAGACTTCATTATACTAGATCTCAGCTTTAATGAAGTTAGGTGACCAGTTTCCGTCCCCGCTGCCTTTACAATTCCCTAACTAAATAGCAAGGGCCAGGCACCCATTTACAGCTGTGTAGATTGGAGCGTGACGATACTAGGTTTTGAACCCGGAAACTTGTCACTCTGCTGCTAGAGACAAGCGTTTCAATCACTCTGCCAAACGGACTCTTCTCTGTGTCATACATCCTCTAATTCTCTCTCTCTCTCTCTCTCTCTCTCTCTTGGTCCTTGTTTGTCTATAACTTACTCCCACCACTTTAAAAACGACGTCTTTTCTTTCTTTTCTCTTAATTTCCACTTCATTTCGTGTACGCAAACACACAGACACTCACACAGTGGCGGATCTATATTTTGGGGACCATGATGTCTGAACTCTTGGAGGGGCCCCTTTTATTTAAAAAAGTGTTGAAACGTTTGATTGAAAAATAAACTGGACTTGGGTGCCCTGAAGCTCAAGCTTCAATAGCTTTATAGTAGATCCGACTCTGCACTCACACATGACCCAGCAATGAAACTATTGAGCAGTAACAATAATGCCCACTGGGTGTTTTTTTTTCCGAAGTCCAGGAACCGTCGTTTGCTGTCAGTCACGTGGAAAGAGATGTGGGGAAGGAGATGTCATAAAACAGATCGATCAAGGTCTGCATGCCCACGTATTCAGAGAACATGCGATGTGACAGTGAAGGTGTGAGTGAGTGATATATAATGTGTATATACTCACGTGTGTGTGTGTGAGTAGGTGTGAGCATGTGAGATAGTGTATGTGCGAGTTTCTTTGCGCGTGTGCTGTACAGCGTGTCATAAATGTGTGTGCGTGTCAGCAAATGTGTATGTGCGAAAGTATTTGTATCATTGTTTGTGGGCGTGTGTTGGTAGGAATGTGCTTAAGACCGTGTGTGTGTGACAGAGAATGTGTGCGAGTGGATCTGCATATTTGTATATGAGTGTGCGAAAGTATCGGAAAATTGAGTGTGTGAGTATGAATGTGTGTGAGTAGGAATGTGTGTGAGTAGGAATGTGTGTGAGCGAAAGTAAGCAAACTTCAACTCCCTTTTATGCTTCAAGGCAACAGTGGAAAGAAAAAGGACAAATGAAAAGTAAACAATGTCAGAAAGAGAATGTGTGTTTGTGTGAAGAGAGATAAAGGATGAGGAATCAACGTTATTCAAATAAAATGTAATGTTTGGCAAATTACTGATCATTAATGGATTTTGTACATCAACCCATTATATACGGTAAATATGGAGAAAAAAAAACACCTGAATATTTATTTTTGTGTTAATAAGTTGTCGAAATAACAAGAAGAGACATGGTCCGCAACCAGACGATACGTCAAGGCCTAAAAACCCAACCCCTGGAGACCCAAGTAGAACAGTCCCAACAAAGATGGTGTGGCCATGTCTGCAGAATGGGAGAAGATCAGCTGCCACGGAAGGTATGGGAGGTGTTGCGGTCCATTCTGATGATGTGTTGATCAGAATTGGTATAGTTAGCCAATGTCCAAATGAACTCACAACAGCTAAATCAACGAAGGAACGTAGATCACTCTTGCTTAACGTTTTTAGAATTTACTGACATCATACTGAAGCTCCACATTTTGATATAATAAAAGCAAACAGTCTTTCATTGGCCAAATGTACTAGGTCCATCATAATACATGAATTCTAGGCAAATGTGCCGTCCGTTTAAGTCCAACTGTCCGCTACAATATAACTTGACTTGATCGTCAAAATGTTAATAATAATTGTCAATTCACATATGAATCCATAGCATGCAATATCTCAACCATACGTCCGTATGCATGCACAAATATCGGACATCAAACACTCAATGCAGGAGCTCATAAAATACACGTCTTGACACATTGGAATACACAATCGACAGAGTCCCAAAAAGACCGTTATTTCTGCTCATGCATGCGCATCTACGTAATTTAATATTTTAACCTTACGTCATAAATCAATTCGGTGGTGCTGTTTCAACAGCGCTGCGTTTTAGTGCTGCTCCCTCTGAGCACAGCGATGTTTCACTAATGAACGCAAAGCTCTGTGCAAACGGAGGCGTAACAGGAGGCTAAGAGCCAGGGATCAAAACCTCCAGGACGACCCAGAGTCCGCTGGGAGGACAATATTAGACAATCTCTGAAGGACCGAGCACTAGAATGGAACCATGCCAGGAGGAAGACAGCCGGTAGGATAGTATGCGTTCTCTCTTCCAAACCTCTATACCTCACGGTAGAAGAGGAACGACTAAGTAAGTAAGTTAATAAGTAGGCTCTGAAGAGAGATAGATAATGTGCTTATGTCTGTATGTGCTTATGTCTGTGTGTGTTTCTCGGTGTGTGTATGTAAAGAGCCCTGGAGACAACAGAGAGACTTATTTTTTGTTAAAATGACATCTTAATGAAGCATCACTGGGAAACGAAGGAAGTGGTTTTAAAATATAACATATTTAGAAGAAAAAAAATTAACGCAATCTTCCACAGGTACGTGCAATGACATTCCAGGTAATACAAATTTTGAGCGATAGATTGGATGTAATAAGAACTCAGAACAGCAGGGGGAAAACCAACACGAAAAGATGGGGGGAGTTTTTGAAAATATAAACTGTCAAATAAGATTTAGAGATATGCTGAGATGTTTTATAAGTTCAGACTTTAGCCAATAGTGGTATAAAGAATAAATAAATAAATATAAGGACTTAACATGAACTCGTGGACAGAAAGAAGAAAATTGCTGGATACAAGTATTTCGGCCTTTATTTGATCTATACTTGCCGATAGGAAAGTTATATTAGTGATTGGGCCTTTAAATTGTCTGAGTCGTTCACGTGATCTATATACTATAGTTGTTTGGGTGTCGTGAGAATAACCTCAGCTAATGAAGCACTTTTTTTGAGATGCTGAAATGGCTGTGCGTCCTTTCATGATTTACTTTCACAGCAAGGCGATGGCACCGTGTGGATGGTCCTCGGTTCGGTTCCCAGTAAGCCTATCACTTATATGTCTCCCGTTGTCTGGTGTTCTTCTGTATGTCCAACGACTGCCTGTTAATTACCTATATTTATGTAGTTATTTACTTACTACTCAAATGACTCTGTCGTAATTTGGAATCTGTCTAACAACACGCTCAAATTTACCGCTCGAATTTATCTAGCGTATTTGAATCTGTGTAAGAACCCAGTCAAATTTACCGCTCGAAAATATCTAAGAGTATGGTATAATTTTACCAGCCAATAGAATTGCTTCTCTTTCTTGTAGTGATAAGGAAACTTTTTTTGACGTGATAATAGGGTCTATTTTGTGTTTTTGGCCGAAAGAAGATATTTTATTTCTTAAAAACTAAAGATAGTTAAACAGACAGGAATATCTCAAATTATAGCGCGGATATTACTTAAGAGATAAGCATAAAGATTCCCCCATAATAAAATTTTATTGTATGAGTAAAATCAGTTTTAATGATACTTTTACTTCAGGGAAAACCCCAATTTAGTTAGTTAAAGTATGCACAGATCTAAATGCACTGAGCTAACTAAAATATGAATAGCTAGAACGATACAGATAAATTTCTAGTTTTATTAGAACTTTACATACTTGAAATCGGCCCATAAAAAAGTGAGATAATACATATTTAAACTTTATCAATTTGAACGGTAGGGGAAAAATGCACGCAGAATCAAAATTTTAACGTCAGTTTTTGACGATGTTCTGATTGGCTATACACGTCGCTATAAATAGCACAACGACCTAGGAAAGTACGCCACTAAATTTAAAAAATTAATACCGAGCTGATGAGATCGAGCGCAAAACTGATATGCCAAAGTCTTTTGCCTTTCTGAGCTTGGAGCAGATTTCGATTCCCTTTGAAAGCAGTTATTCAGCTTGTGTATTTTGCCTGAGGGTAAGAAAGTTATCTATATATTTGTATATAATTATGTTGTTTGACTGTATTATCCCTTTAGGTTCGTTGATGTGTTAGCAGGAAAATTAGGCCAAATGTGTAACGGATTTCCTTACAAACTTGTGTAGTTTTAGAAACGACAGGCCAGAATTGAGAACAGTGTAGGATGATTTGAAAAAAACATGGCACTAATGCGACTATAAGTAATAGGGTATTTGAATGATTATTTCCTTCGGGTACAACACACTGTCCAAAAACCTAATAGAAAAGGACAGGATATATCCACATGATGTAATTAAGATGATACTTATTATTTTGAACTTAACCTGATTATCGTACGGAAGACAATCATGGACGAATGGATTTAGCATACGATGTAATAAGGAAATGAGTAATCAACTTGAACTGGCTGTAAGTATTGAGGTAACTGTTCGGTGTCTGATGTTAAGTCTATATGTGATGCTGTCTGTCCTTAGTGAAAAACTAAAGGACCCTACAAGTTTTGCGAATGTCTTTTTATTCCAGGTTTTGTCCTGGTATTATTGCCAGTTTATGGATAACATTCCATCTTATTTATTTCATTTTGTAAATACATTATAACATGATTTAAGTTTTCATAACCAAAAGAAATCAGGTTTAGGAACAATAAATTGTACATACTATCATTCAGTCTTATTTAATTATTGTAATTAAGTTAATGTTGTGTTTGATAGTTATTACATAAAAATAATTTAATTTACCCCTAGATAATTAGCCACACAAACAATAATATAATTATTAATCAATGTGGGATCAGAAGAGGTAGCAGATAGATCTTCAGGACCAAACACTATCATTATACCTGTAGATTTACATAGCTTGACCCCACTTTGATGTCGATACACCCTTACTCTTTTCAGAGAAGGGGGTATATCTTTTAAGACCAGTCACTTATCTGGCACTATCCTGGTATCCTCTGATACACCTAATTGACCAGGATAGCCTTTATTTTAGTAACATCCAAACCTCTCGTGATAGACTCCATGTTTCCTTTATTAAGAGTACAACATGTTTTTTACAAAATAAAAAAAAACATCAAATGATGGGAAATGCATTTCCAGCCGACAGACAAAGAGTTATAAGTTAATAGCACCAAAAAAAATTAATTAAAAAAGAATGAAATAATGAAAGTCAAAAATCTTTTAAAACATGGAAAAATCTGGTGATCCAGATAGCTTTCCAGCAGAGGTCACCAAAGAAGTCATTAACACTTCTAGAGATACGTCGACTTGGTCAAACCTGAGAGAGAGAGAGACATTCCAGAAAACTAGAAGAAAAGAACTATTGGGCGACCGCAGCTGAGATTCAAAGATGTGTGCAAGAGAGACATGAGGGCACTGGACATGGATCCAGCAACCTGGGAGGATGAAGCTGCCGATCGCATAAAGTGGAGATGCTATCTGCGGCGCCACCTCAGTTTGTGCGAAATGAGGCTCACACGACTTTACTCGAGGCGAAATCTCAGGTTAGTATGTCTAACCTGAGACTGATTTTTACGTAAGTATCCTATTTTCCCTGTACGCTGACAGGTGTCCTCTCGCCATTCAGGCAGAAACTCGCCGTCTTCGGAGAGAATGATGAGGATGGCGATGATGGTGGTGATGATGATGATGGTGGTGATGATGAGGATAAGGATGGCGATGGTGGTGGTGATGAGGATGGCGATGATGGTGGTGATGATGAGAATGAGGATATCGATGATGGTGGTAATGATGATGATGATAATGAAGATGGCGATGATGGTGGTGATGATTATGATGATGGTGATGATGAGGATGACGGTGATGATTATGGTTGTGATGATGATGATGATGATAGTGGTGATGATGATAATGGCAATGATGGTGGTGACGACGATGATGATGATGGTGGTGACGTTGATGATGATGGCGATGGTGGTGATGATGGTGGTGGTGGTGATGATGATGGTGGTGGTGGTGATGATGATGGAGGTGGTTATGATGATGATGGAGATGATTACGGTGGTGGTGATGATGATGGTGGTGATGTTGGTGATGATTATGGTTGTGGTGATGGTGATGATGATGATAATGATGAATGTTACTATCAGGCCAGAGATAATAGTAAATAAGTTCATCCTTGAGAGAGTAAAAGAGCCAATGCAAAACATCTGTGAGTAGAGCAAACAGATTTTCAACAAAACAGATTCTGCACAGACCAGGCAGCCAGACATCGTGTACTAGTAGACAAGAACTGGAACTAAATTCACCACTTTATATTGGATTTCTGGACTTTGAAAAGCCCGTAGACAGCTTGTCACCGAATCACTTAATGGTCTCCCATAAGCTCATTAACCCAATAAGGAAAACATACGAAGACTACATCGGAAGGAGTGCTTCATGAAGGACAACTCTGAGATAAGACCTGAAGCACGGAGTTACGCTCCTTGTCCCAATTTATCGTCTTACTGGTCATAGATTGGATAATACAAACAACATCAACCACCGGAAACGGAATTCATTGGACTCTTAGCAAAACAGTTCGATGATCTAGTTTTCACCGATGACCTTGCCCTTCAATCATATAACAGATACCACCAGATGCACAATAAAATGAGACTACTATTATACGAAAGGTCACAGTATTTGGGTCTGAAAATTAACGCAGAATAGGCAAAAGACTACGAGAAAAAACGCAGTAAATTGTATCTAGATTGTAAGGTCACCGGTGAAGTCTAGATAATCTAAATCAGTGGTAGGTAACCCAGGTGTAGTGGTGATCTACTTTAGAAACACTGAGCTGTCTAAATATCTACCATGATAAAATCCCGACTTTTTCAGGTTTCAGGATATTTGTAATTTGGAATACGCGCAGGCTATATCTTTTTCTTCTTCAAGTACCATGTCTAGTGGCGTAGGAGATCATGCCTCTTCACAACTTCCTGTCTCCAGTACTATTTACCAATTATGTTGTTGACTACTTTCCGTGCCACAATGTCAAACTCTCCAGTATTTGCTCTCTTTGCCTTCCCCTATCTCTTTTTCCTTCAATCGTACCTGTTGTTACGATATATTCCTACTTTCCTCGTCTCATAACATGCCCGATAAAACTGGATTGCTTCTTTCTAACTTGTGAAATAAGTTTCGTTTGCGCATTGGCCTCTTTCAGGACATCCTCATTACTCTTTTTTGTCTGTCCATGGTATTTTTAACATTCTTCTGTAAAACCTCATCTCTGTGGCCTCTAGTGCCTTCCCTACTAGTTTACTAATTGTCTTTTACTCACTCCCATATGTCAGGATTGGTTCTATATAACACTGAAGAACGCTCTTTCTTACTTCCATTGACAAAGAAACTGTTCCCAAAATACTTTTCATTTTATAGATTCCAGTTTTTGCCTGAGCTATTCTGCTCTTCACTTTTGAGATGCATCTTCCATCCGTTGATATTAATGTGCCTAGGTATTTGAATCTATTGACCTATTTTAAAACTGTTACATTTACTTTGATAGTTCATTCTGGGGAAGCCATTACTTCTGTCTTTTTCGCTATTAAGGCTGAGGCCTTTATTTTCACTTTCTGTCACTATTGTATCAACCATTTCCTGCAGCTCCTTTTCACTTTCTTTTCTATTATGACTGTATCATTAGCGTATTTTTTTTTAAATAAAATTTTGACTCGTATTGGTGACGCGCGTGCAGTTCAACCTAGTCGGTTATATTAAGGCGCATGTCCAAATATAAAAGACCGTTAGGTCTGAAAATAATAATTATTGATATTGTGTCCAGCCAGAAATATTCCTGATATGTCCTCCAGTGATCTCATTACACTTTCACTGTACAGATTGATCAGATCCGGTGACGGCACACTTCCCTGCCTGGCACCATTTTTTACTTGCTATATATAACATTTATATCTAACACACGACCAGCTTCCTGTAATGTCATCAACTGAACGGTGAACAAATCAAACTAATTGTAATGTTACCAAATGTAAACTTCAGTTCAAAGTAATGATCGCGTTCTTATCTTATACAGCTCATCAACGCCGTGAGTTATATTAAGCAAGCTGGTGGGTTTTCATTGGGAATGTACACAATTGCCTTTAATCCATGAGATACATTTCTTTTAAATGTCGACGGAAGTTGGCTAGACCAAAATATCCCTAGAGTGTGAGTTGGCTAGTCCAAAATATCCCTATATTTAAAAACTCTTTTCCTCCTCCTCCCCACCATCAGCAGAGATCTAGCAAATCATCCATTGAGATCTACCGGTAGATCTCGATCTGCAGTCTTACAGGGATATGATCGCCTACGCCACCAGCCATGATACTTGAAGGAAGAAGAGGAGAAGGGGTAGGAGGAGGAGAAGAAAGAAGAATGAGGAAGAATGGAGGAAGTGAGGAAGAAGGAGAAGGGAAGAGGAGGAGGAAGAAGGAGAAGGGAGGAGGAGGAAGAAAGAAGAAAAAGCTGAAGAAGAAGGCGAAGAAGAAGAAGAAGACTAAGTAGAAGATGAAGAAAGAAGAAGGAAAAGAAGAAGCAGAAAAAGTAGAAAATTTAAAAAAAGAAGGAAGAAGAAGAAGAAGGAAGGAAGGGGGAGAGGGAGGGAAGAAAGGAAGAAAGGAGAAGGAGGAGAAGAAGAAGAAGAAGACAGAAGAAGAAAGAAGAAGAAAAAAGAAAGAAGAAAAAAAAAGAAAGAAGAAGGGAGAAGAAAGAATAAAGAAAGAAGAAAGAAGGAAAAATGAAGAACAAGAACAAGAAGACTAAGTAGAAGAAGAAAGAAGAAAGGAGAAGGAAGAAGAAAGAAAGAAAGAAAGAAAGAAAGAAAGAAAGAAAGAAAGAAAGAAAGAAAGAAGAAGAAGACTAAGTAGAAGGAAGGAAGGAAGGAAGGAAGGAAGGAAGGAAGGAAGGAAGGAAGGAAGGAAGGAAGGAAGGAAGGAAGGAAGGAAGGAAGGAAGGAATCGTATCCCGTGGCTCTCTCCTTTAATGTCATACTATAACCTCTTAAGTTATTCCTATTCTATTAAATAAAATCCCAGCTTTTTCTGGCAGTGCGTAACGCTAAGGGATGCAACTTTGGTAGAAAGTTAGACATTACCTTTTATTGTTTCCCTTATTTAGGTACTCTCCCGAAAATAGTAACACTTACCAAAGAAGAATGCGCAAATGACGGTGTGCACAAAAAATATCTTTATAGAATGTGTGACTCCCGTATACACACATTGGGATCCTCGCTGCTGCTACGTAGTTCGTGTACTGTGGTGATGCGCAGTGGTTTTTAAAAATACTTTTGAATAAAAAAATAAGTAAAATTGCCGTTAGGTATTGGTGCTTTTGAATTTAATTCCCGCCTCATGACTGGCTTTTACACTAGTAAACTCATAATCGTCGCCTTATACGACGTGCCTGAAGGAGAAGTAGTTGACTTTCCTTCTTTGTCTCTTTAGGTGCTGCCCGGGAACTACATGGGGCCGCCAGCAGAACAGGAAGTGAGGACAAACACGTGACTAGTGGTACGGACGCAAATACAGATTTTGTATTATAGCAGACAAGGAGACTTGATATTTCGCTAAAGAGCGCAATGAATTGTGACAGTATGCTGAAGTGCACAAGAAAGTAAATGACATTTCGCTGAGATGCACAAGACAGTATATGGCATTTCGCTCAAATGCACATGAAAGTATATGACATTTCGCTGAAGTGCACAAGACATGTATATGATTTTTCGCTGAAGTGTACAATAAATGTATATGACATTTCGCTGATGTGCAAAAGAAATTATTACATTTCGCTGAAGTGCACAAGAAAAGTATTTGACATTTCGCTGAATTGCACAATAAAGTATATTACATTTCGCTGAAGTGACCACGAAAATTAAGCATTTCCAAAAACTCAAGCAAGTACTCTAGTCGCGTGTCATCAGCTCCTGCTATCTTCATACTTTCATTATAATTTTTATTTCTACCTTCAGCATCTTCTCCAAGCGTTTTCCACTTGCCATCTACCTCTCTTTGCCCTGGGGATTCTTAAACAAGACCAGCCAGGTAACGCTATCATCAGATTTCCCCCATTGTGTGTTTTATCCATCGCCAGCGTCTTTTTTAAATTCCTTTTTCACCGACACTCTGGGTTTTCTCATCAGTTCCACATTTGGCGATCATGTCAAATCAATAATCATAAACAGTACATAAAGACGATGTTGATTATAAACCAGCCAATAAACCCACATTTCAGAGTTTGCAAACACGCGGGTTAACTCACTTTGTGGTGCCTAGTTGGCAGGGAGGATAGTGTGATTCGCTTCCGTAGCTAGGCGGTGTTTCCGTTCGGATGTTCTTGGTTCGATTTTCCGGCGAGCCTATCACTTCTGTTGTTTTTCTGTTGTCTAGTTTTCTACTTCTTTATTTCTCACTAGTGCCAGATGTATACCTTTATGTGTGTAATATTAATTTATTAACTTCACTTTCCACGTAAGTAAACCACAAGCGAGACAAATAATTTTTCAGGTCAGTTGTTGTTTAACTAGGGCAGACATACAAACAGACATTTTGTAGAATGGGAGAAGATCGGCTACCACGGCAATCATGGGAAACTAAGAGCCAGGGATCCAGACCTCCAGGACGACCCAAAGTCCGCTGGGAAGACAACATTAGACAATCTTTAAAGGACTGAGGACTTGAAAGGAACCAAGCCAGAAGGAAGACAGCCGATAGAATAGTATGACGCTCTCTCTTACAAACCTCTACACCTCACGGTAGAAGAGGAACGGCTAAGTAAGTAAGTAAGTAAGTTTAACTACGGCTGCTGGGGTTTTCGCTCTTTTGCAGTTGTGGTGAAGTGGGATGTTATAAATACTTATAGGGAACTTAGTGTACTGACTGAGATCAGCTGTGAAGGTATCTATATCTATTAAGAGGAGTGTATTATAGATAACCTTACTTGCTACCACATATCTATATATCTCAGTCAGAATTATTCTGGAATAGTGTGATGCTACGTTATGTGTCTAGGGTATGTGTATGATGAAGTGTAAGTCACAACAACAGACAGATAAACAATTTAATTTAATCCACTACTCTTGACAACACTGTGACACTCACATACATATAACACTCTACAAAGATATCTTAAAAGAGTCACTGATAAACTTTCAAATAACAATATGTATTCATTACTGGCATGAATGAATATGTGTCCTGATCAGTTGTGTAGTGGTAAAATGAGGTAATACTGGTTTTGTTTTGTTCAAGCTCTGTTGGTATTTGTCATCATGACTTCAATAGTTTGTCTTTAGGGACTAGTATTGGAGATGTTCACAGTTCCTGATTTTAAGACAAGTAAATTCCCCTCTTAATGTTAATTTTATAAAGTCAGTTCAAGATGAGGGGACATAATGTTGAGCTCAGCTGGCCAAGTTAGCTTATCTGGCGTGATGGCGGCAGGAAAGGACTCCTCTGCTCGAATTCTCCTCTGGGCTCTGGAGACACCTCACTGATAGCTAAAAGGACCAAGGAGTATGCTGTCCGACACTGGATTCAGCAAAGCTCTGACCAGGTGCTGCTCAGTACCATCAAGACCACTGTCCCTGAAATCAAGAAGGATGTACCTTCTACTTCATAACTAACTTAAACTCTCTTGTTACATTGATCACAACACAGCACAAACATTGAGTTCAGAGCATTAGGCCAACTGTCAGCTTCATTTGAAATACTTTATTCCAGTATTACCCTTCTTAATGGTTACTACGCCTCTGCACTTCCAGCATTATTTCTTTCTAGTCAATCATCCAGGTGTCAGTGTACTGTTTGGCCATTCCATGCCGTTTTACTTCTCTCCGACACCCTCTGTTCAGGCTGGAGCATTACAGGCTTTACCTCACGTTGGCCACTGAACTACACATATATATACAGGCATAAATCAACAATTCACATTCAATTTTCATTAAAAGATATTGAATGGTTCAAGCTTACCACAATTCATACGAATAAACACAGATACGTTGATTAGCAATGAATTCTGGCACAAACTGGCACAAATTCCCATCTGCTTATCTTCCAGGCTTTTATTTAGCAAAATATATGCTGGCTTCAACGCACTGATGCTTTATCAAGCTATTTTAAACAAGTGGTTTCGAACTAACGCTCCCAAGTGTGTATATCAGCGAGTCTGACCAATGAGCCCCGTTTCGACAAGTGTTTGAAAAAATGTTACCTTTCCCCGTTTCCCCTAACAACCAAGATAGTATTTATAGCCCGACCAATCGTGGTTAGGCTTTCATTTGTTGCGCTCCAATCAATTTGGAGTTTACATGGTAGGCTATTTCTGTAACGTAAATTTTTTTCAAACACGTTAAAAAAAAATCTTATGAGCAGAAATGATTTTATGCTGTCAGGCACCCCCAATATTTTATTTTGGGTATAATTTATTAATTCCTGGACTATTTGCGTAACGTTTTACATATTATTTGTCAGCAAGCCCTAAGGAACCCAAAAATACAAATTTAAAGGAGCTACGTGGCTGCATTCAAAATATGCAATTTCTTCTACCTCCTGTTTCGAAGATGTGCTGTCTGGGTACTGTTATGTTTTCAACCGTAAACCCATCTAATGTTATCTTTTCTAATAAGAGTTTTTTTATGATTTATAAACCTAACTCTGGGAAAGGGTAGTGTATTTTATCACTGTCCGTCTGAAAAAAAAATTAGTGCATGTAGACTTACACGCGTGATGCATGCGTTCCTGATTTTTTCCCCTCCCCTCTCTCTTTATCCTTTTGTCCATCTGTTCGTTCGTTTTGGTAACGCAGTATAATTAATGTTAGGATTAATTTAGGTCATTACGCAGTACGTCTCAATGTTTTTCTTAGAAATGCAGCACACGTTTCATTGAAGAAGGCGGGTAATAATACAGTAAGCTTTTATATCAACGTGAAAGCGTTACAATTTGCAGACGAAGCAGAAAACAAGGGGGATTTCGAGTACATTCTTTGTGACAGCACTGTTATTTTACCATTGCTCTTCTCTTTATTAATTTTATTTGTTAGGCTTCATATTTACCTAATAATTTATATATGTGGATTAGAATATTTCATGACACACCCCCTCTTAAAACAGACATTATATGTCAGTCCTTTATTCTATATACACATAGAGAAATTTATTATTATTTCTGGGGTTTACGGTGATTCTCATCACACGGATGGCGGCTTAAAAAATCAGCTCCCAAATTGGTTTTTCCAGATATATACTCAATGCTAAAATTATATGGAGCCAGAAGCAAAGACCATCGGAGTAACCTAGAGTTCTCATGCTTAGCCTGTGCTAAAAACGATAAAGGTTTGTGATCTGTTTGCAACTTAAATGCCTTCCCATATAGATAAATATTGAATTTCTTTATTGCCCATATTACTGCAAGACATTCTTTTTCGCTAGTTGAGTAGTTGATTTCAGCTTTATTCAACTTTCTGCTAGCATATGCCACTGGGCTTAATTCCCCATCCAATGCATCTGATTTCTGTAGTAGAGTTGCACCTAGCCCAATATTACTTGCATCCGTCCTTACTATGAATTCTTGACTTAAGTCAGGTAATTTCAAAATGGGTTATTTGTGAGCTTTTCCTTCAATTCTTGGTAAGTCATTTCACATTGTGGAGTCCATGTAATGCGATCTGGATGTCCTTTACGTGTCAATTCAGTTAACGGTGCACATATGGAATTAAAGTTTTTGATATACTTCTGGTAGAAACCACATAAGGAGACAAAGGATCTCACGTCCTTCTTGGTTTGTGGTCTCGGGGCTTTCTGTAGTTTCTCTAAGTTCTTTGGGTCAGGGGTCATGTTTCCCTGATAAACTGTGTGTCCCAAAAATTCCAATTCTTTACATCCAACGCAACATTTGGTTGGTCGGGCTGTTAAATTTGCCTCCCTAAGTCGAGTAAACAGCATGTTCAGAGAGTCAATGTGTTCCTCAAATGTTTCTGTTGCTATAAGGATATCATCCATAAAATTTGTTATACAGGGATTATTCAGAGGATCCAATAATTTTCTCATCATTCTAGAGAAGACACTAGGCGCATTCTTCAATCCAAATGGCAATCTATTAAACTCATAGTGTCCTTCTGAGGTACTAAAAGCTAGGTATGGTCTAACCTCAGGCTTTACTGGAATCTGATAGTATCCTTTACTCAGATCCACTTTTGAGAAATATTTAGCTTTATTTAGTCTGGCAAACAGCTGATTTGTATCCGGCAATGGATCCACCTGTCCTTCTGTAATAGCATTCAGTCTCCTGTAATCTATACAGAGTCTATGTTCTCCAGAGGGCTTCCTTAAGAGTACCACCCCGGAACTATACGAAGACTCACTGTGCGAAATAATTCCTTCCTTCAACAGATAGTCTATCTCTTCCTTCAAAGCTTTTTCCTTAGCAAACGGAATCGAATATGGTTTCATACAGACAGGTGTGGAGTCTATGAGTTTCATATCATATTCCAATAGGTTTGTATGCCCTGGTCGGTCTGTTAACACCTCTGCATGATTATTTAGAACCTGTTGCACTCTCTCTTTCTGAGTTTTCGTTAAATGTGTACTGATTTTCACCTGTGCTGCTGTCTCACAGGGGTGTAATGGATATTCAAATGATGAAAGTGGTTCCTTTTTCATCTCCATGGCGATGGACAAGGTCAACAAGTGTGTCTCTTCCTGATGTTCTCTTTCCAAATATTTCTTCAGGAGATTCACATGATAGATTTTTTCTTTCCCCTTCTTATCTATCTTATAATTTGTTCTAGACACCTTCTCTAGAACTGTATATGGACCCTGCCATCCAATTTGTAACTTATTCTGACTCCCGGGCAAAAGAAGCAGTACTTTCTCTCCCACAGCCAAATTTCTGTCTTTCGCCTTCCTGTTATAATAGGCAGCATGTTTCTTCCTGGCTTGTTTCAAATTTTCATTGGCAAGTTTCCAGCCAGTTTTTAACCGAGTGGTCAGCTCATTCACATACTGGTATGAAGATGTAATGTTTTCCTCTGCCTTTTCATCAGTCCACGTTCTTAACAAAGCTACATATGGACCTTTAATTGTGTGGACCTATTTGTCCATGCACCGGTATGGTCTCTTCCACTTGAAGCTTTATAGTGATGATTTTTCCTCCCAGAATTATCATTCACAAAACGACCGCTACCAATTTTTCTTTTGGGGCTTTCTCCCCTCTTAAAATTCTTGATGAGAGATTTCCTCTCTACATCTTCTTCCTCCAGTTTGTTTAAGTCCGATTGAGGGATTGTCGGCTTATCCTGGGGTAAGACATCTTTTTGCACTCTCCGCATAGTGGCCATTGTAAAACAGTTAAGTGAAGCTTGTCCGTGAAAAGGGGCTTCCCATTCCATTTGGTCCACTTTATCAAATCTATATTTCTTTTTATTATCAGGCCTAATTTTGCCCCGTGGCGTGTCCAGGTCCTGATCCATGTTCCCACTTGTGGGTGTTCCCTCATGTGCTATGCTACACCTTTCTACAAAATTTTCAATGTCCCATCTTGCTTTGGGCCAATAATAATTGTGAGCCACCTTTTGAATGATGGTACCTATTTTCTCATGGTCCCCATCTGGTTTCACATGTAGGCTCCTTATTAATTCTGTCCTATATCTTTTTGGAAGAACCAGCTGTCCGTGACCATGGGATCTAGTTCCGGCCTTCCTATACATCAACTTGTTTTTCATGTAAAAATCTCCCTTGCCTGGAGTTGTATGACAAGTTGACAATTTTCTGAAACAAGGCTTGAGTGTTTTATCCCCAGCCTGTGCCTTCCTCATCTCTTCTGGAGTGGTATCTAACATAATATCCTCCTCCTGTCTTGAGGTCGACCTGACCTGAAGGGTTGCCATATACACAGGTTTCCTTCTGCAACGGTCAGTGTCATGATTGTCCATCTGACAATTCTTACACCACCTTTTTCCTTGGTTGAAAGATTTTCTTTCATTATATTTCCTTTCATCGAATTGTGGGAATTTATTTTTATTTTCATACCGTGGCCTATCAAATTGGTGCTTACCTTTATTTTGATCCCTAGGATCAAATTTATTAAAGTTCTGTGATGCCCTAAAGTTGTCCACCTGTTTCTTTTTATTACCTGTTACCTCTGCTTGAGCTGCTTGATACCTTTCAGCAACATTTAGCAACTCACCCAGCCTCTCTGCACCTTGTTCCATGAGAAACTTTCTCAGGTCTGGAGCCATGGACTCTCTTAGTTGCTCTATAAGGACCATTTCCTTAAGATCTTGGGTTTTCCCCAGAGAAGTCCATTTCTCCAAGTATGTCTCGATTCGTGCAGAGAACTGGTGATAGGTTTCACCTGACAGTAGTTTAGCATTCCTAAATTTTTTCCTGTAAAACTCTGCATTCTTTTCATACCTTAACAAAAGAGCCTGCTTTAGCATGTCATAATTTTCCTGATCACCTCTGCTCATTTTTGCAAAAACTTCATAAGCTGCCCCACGAAGTCCCTGAGATAACTTTAAGCTCCACCTTTCTCTCTCTAACCCATACGTGGTAGCTAATAGTTCGTACCTATTTATATAGCTCTCAATATCATCGTCTTTCTCAACACAATGATCTAAATGAAAGTTCATAGCTGAGGTCGAGGCTCCCTGAGTAACCGTAGCATCAGAGGCAAAGGGACTGGCACCATTTTCAGGAGCATGGCCTTGAAACTCAAACTCCCTTAGTCGTAACTCATGTTCCCTTTGTAATCTCTCTCCTCCTTTTCTGCTTCCCTCTCTGCAGCTAATCTCTTGTCTTCTCTTTCTGCTTCCAATTTCTTAGCCTCTTTGTCAGCCTCAATCTGCAACCTCTTAGTCTCAGCCTCAGCTTGCAACCTCTTAGTCTCAGCCTCAGCTTCAAATTGTAACTTCTTAATTTCCCTTTCAGCCTCTAACCTTCTTTCGGCTTCTTTTTCTAATCTTCTTTCTTCGCGTTCAATAAATTTGTCACATTCCGTTGTGACATAGGCAACCATAACTTGCCCATCTAATCCTAACTCTTTTGCAGTCTGAACCGCAGCAGATCGAAATTTGGCCAGGTCCGCCATTGTCTATCAGGTAAATTTTTATAATGTCTACCCAACAATTCAATTTCTAACTATATATCTAATGGACAACACAGGCACCGTGAGCTCAACCTTATTTAATTCCACCCAAGGATACCTTTTAATTCTTATATTCCCTGAAGTGAATTACCCCCAATATTTTTAATAGTTAAAGATTCAAAATCCCAAGAGCGAGCCCCCAATATATGTGGTGAAGTGGGATGTTATAAATACTTATAGGGAACTTAGTGTACTGACTGAGATCAGCTGTGAAGGTATCTATATCTATTAAGAGGAGTGTATTATAGATAACCTTACTTGCTACCACATATCTATATATCTCAGTCAGAATTATTCTGGAATAGTGTGATGCTACGTTATGTGTCTAGGGTATGTGTATGATGAAGTGTAAGTCACAACAACAGACAGATAAACAATTTAATTTAATCCACTACTCTTGACAACACTGTGACACTCACATACATATAACACTCTACAAAGATATCTTAAAAGAGTCACTGATAAACTTTCAAATAACAATATGTATTCATTACTGGCATGAATGAATATGTGTCCTGATTCAACTACAAGGGAACCAGGAATCACAATCAATTTAAATTACAAGTTATGTACAGAATGTATTTAATATGAATATTGTAGTGACATATATTATTACAAATGTTCTATGTGTGTCAGTTGTGTAGTGGTAAAATGAGGTAATACTGGTTTTGTTTTGTTCAAGCTCTGTTGGTATTTGTCATCATGACTTCAATAGTTTGTCTTTAGGGACTAGTATTGGAGATGTTCACAGTTCCTGATTTTAAGACAAGTAAATTCCCCTCTTAATGTTAATTTTATAAAGTCAGTTCAAGATGAGGGACATAATGTTGAGCTCAGCTGGCCAAGTTAGCTTATCTGGCGTGATGGCGGCAGGAAAGGACTCCTCTGCTCGAATTCTCCTCTGGGCTCTGGAGACACCTCACTGATAGCTAAAAGGACCAAGGAGTATGCTGTCCGACACTGGATTCAGCAAAGCTCTGACCAGGTGCTGCTCAGTACCATCAAGACCACTGTCCCTGAAATCAAGAAGGATGTACCTTCTACTTCATAACTAACTTAAACTCTCTTGTTACATTGATCACAACACAGCACAAACATTGAGTTCAGAGCATTAGGCCAACTGTCAGCTTCATTTGAAATACTTTATTCCAGTATTACCCTTCTTAATGGTTACTACGCCTCTGCACTTCCAGCATTATTTCTTTCTAGTCAATCATCCAGGTGTCAGTGTACTGTTTGGCCATTCCATGCCGTTTTACTTCTCTCCGACACCCTCTGTTCAGGCTGGAGCATTACAGGCTTTACCTCACGTTGGCCACTGAACTACACATATATATACAGGCATAAATCAACAATTCACATTCAATTTTCATTAAAAGATATTGAATGGTTCAAGCTTACCACAATTCATACGAATAAACACAGATACGTTGATTAGCAATGAATTCTGGCACAAACTGGCACAAATTCCCATCTGCTTATCTTCCAGGCTTTTATTTAGCAAAATATATGCTGGCTTCAACGCACTGATGCTTTATCAAGCTATTTTAAACAAGTGGTTTCGAACTAACGCTCCCAAGTGTGTATATCAGCGAGTCTGACCAATGAGCCCCGTTTCGACAAGTGTTTGAAAAAATGTTACCTTTCCCCGTTTCCCCTAACAACCAAGATAGTATTTATAGCCCGACCAATCGTGGTTAGGCTTTCATTTGTTGCGCTCCAATCAATTTGGAGTTTACATGGTAGGCTATTTCTGTAACGTAAATTTTTTTCAAACACGTTAAAAAAAAATCTTATGAGCAGAAATGATTTTATGCTGTCAGGCACCCCCAATATTTTATTTTGGGTATAATTTATTAATTCCTGGACTATTTGCGTAACGTTTTACATATTATTTGTCAGCAAGCCCTAAGGAACCCAAAAATACAAATTTAAAGGAGCTACGTGGCTGCATTCAAAATATGCAATTTCTTCTACCTCCTGTTTCGAAGATGTGCTGTCTGGGTACTGTTATGTTCTCAACCGTAAACCCATCTAATGTTATCTTTTCTAATAAGAGTTTTTTATGATTTATAAACCTAACTCTGGGAAAGGGTAGTGTATTTTATCACTGTCCGTCTGAAAAAAAATTAGTGCATGTAGACTTACACGCGTGATGCATGCGTTCCTGATTTTCAGCCCTCCCCTCTCTCTTTATCCTTTTGTCCATCTGTTCGTTCGTTTTGGTAACGCAGTATAATTAATGTTAGGATTAATTTAGGTCATTACGCAGTACGTCTCAATGTTTTTCTTAGAAATGCAGCACACGTTTCATTGAAGAAGGCGGGTAATAATACAGTAAGCTTTTATATCAACGTGAAAGCGTTACAATTTGCAGACGAAGCAGAAAACAAGGGGGATTTCGAGTACATTCTTTGTGACAGCACTGTTATTTTACCATTGCTCTTCTACATTATAGATCTATTTACCTAATAATTTTCCTGTGGCTTTTCTGCCATTCCAAGGGTTTTCCTGTGGCTTTTCTGCCATTCCAAAACATGTTGAGTTGAAGTCATGAGCTCCAGTTTCTGCAGCTCGGCCGGCATTTAAAGGATCATCACATCTAATCCTAAACTAGGAGGAAGAAGCGTGAGGCATACTGTGCATTTCTCGCTATCCAAAGGGGCTCTCCAAATATGCAGAGTTAAAACACTATGTTCAGGTCAGTAAATCAGCAAACGTCAGTCGGACAGACAATAAACCACAAGATAGTTTTATTTTCATTGTCCAGGTCAATAAAGCCGGAGAGAAATTCAATTTTGAAGTCTATCAATGAGCTCTCTTCACATGTTGAGTAAATAAATCAGTAGGAACATACAAGCATTTATTTCGCAGGCCAATAAACCTGCCTAATAACAGATGAAGCCCTTCGATCCAAGGGCAATAAAAAAGTTTGGACGATGGGGTCAATAAAGCAACGAGATAACTTCATTTTCACAGCTTGCATCTTCGTAATCCTCAAAACCCTTATGCACGTTTCAATCAATCAATACCCTTTAGCTTCCTAAGGAGTATAGGCCGTTATTAAACACATGTCAAGTCCTCCTGTCACGTGCCCTGTTCTCCTGTCACGTGCCATCAGCTCAAGTTCTTTCCACGTCTTTCTCGTCATTTTAACTTCTGTCTCCAGTTATCTTCCCCATGAGTTTGTGTGTGTGTGTGTGTGTGTGTGTGTGTGTGTGTGTGTGTGTGTGTGTGTGTGTGTGTGTGTGTGTGTGTGTGTGTGTGTGTGTGTGTGTGTGTGTCTGCTTCTGCCTCTCTTTCGCTGGGGATTTCAGAACAAGAACTGCCCTGTAAGGCTATCAGCCGGTTTCGTCAGTTTGTGTTATCAGCAGCGTCTTCTTCTTATCTCTTGTTCCGCTGACGGTTGGCTGGTTCTTGACATCAGATTCACATTGGTGACCTTGTTATAAAATACTTTCACCGTCCTGATTTTCCGTTTCCCTCCGTATTGCGCATGGAACCACCACTGTAATCATGTACTCTTGCAGCAGTGGCTTGTGTAGCATTAGTTTTACATAGTCAGGTTCCCAGTGTCATGCACAACTTTCTTAGTCCGCCTCCTACGACATGCTTGTGTGAGCATTAGTCTTATGCTTTCTTTGTCTATTCAGAGACCTCCAGAAAAATACATGGGGTTCATCATCATCATGTGGCGTATTCTCTCCAGAACGTTGTCTCCATTACAGCTGCTCTGAACGTATCACGATGATTAAGGGCAAGTCGACCTGCATCATGCAAAGACAAGTTCAGACTCTCTGTGATGTCCTGGGTCCACCGTCGTCTAGGTCGTCCCCTTCCCCTTTTTCCAGGGACCACGCCTTCCATTTCTAATTTTTCCAGACTACAGTATTATGTCTTTTTATATGACCGAAAAATTTCAGCTTCCTTATTGCGATGGTATTTAATAGCCATTTTTCCTTTACATTTAGTGAGTGCAGTACTTCTCTGTTGGTCTTTTTTTCTGTCCAGGGTATTCTCAACAGCATTCTGTAGCATTTCATTTCGAATGTGATGTAATCTTTTTTGCAACTGTTTTATTGAGTGTCCAAGTCTCGCAGCCGTATGTTGCTACTGGGAATATACATGCTCTGATCAGTTGTAACTTTGTTTCTTTGCTTGTGCCTTGCCATAGGTTTTTCATCTGTATTAATTTATGTGAGGCAATTGCAAGTCTTCTTTTAATTTCTATTGCACAGTCGCCAGGGCTGTTGATGTTACGCCGTCTCTGGCTTACACTGACACCTCCTCTTCCTCCTCCTCTTATTCTTCTTCTTCATTCACCTCATCCTCTGCCTTCTCGTCCTCATCTTCTTCCTCATCCTTCCTTTCTTCTTCTTATTCTCCTTCTTCTTCATACACTCTTATAAGTGAATATTTTCAAAGAAACAGTGATCAGCTTCAGACTATTAGTACCTTCATAGAAACGCTGGCATTTGTATAGATCCTGTTATCAGTTGCACATTGGTGATCTAACCATTCTATTTTAATCCTATTCAACACAATAATCATCATTCAGCATTTTCCTTTTCGCTCCCTGTGGAGCATATATCCACTACTGAAGCCGACCCTTTGCGGGATGCCTGCACAAAGCTATAGCATGTTCTACAGCCGTTGTTTATGTGGCAGTTTATGTTACGTCATGACGTTGTCAGCCCCATGTCAATCAATCAATCAATACCCTTTAGCTCCCCGAGGAGTATAGGCCTTCAACAAGCACATGCTAAGTCTTCCTGTCCCGTGCCATTCGCTCAAGTTCTTTCCCCGTTTTTTTCATAATTTTCACCTCTGTATCCAGTTCTCTTCTCCATGTGTTTTTGGTCTACCTCTGCCTCTCTTTCCCTGTGGATTCCAGAACAAGGACTGCCTTGTAATGCTATCAACAGGTCTCCTCAATGTGTGTCCTATCCATCGCCAGCGTCTTCTTCTCAACTCTTGTTCCACTGCCACTTGTCTGGTTCTTGTCATCATTTCCACATTTGTGACTTTGTCATACCATTTCAGTCCGCTATTCTACGCAAGCACCCGTTTATAAACGTCTGCAGCTTTTTGGTTGTTGTTTTTGTTGCTCTCCATGTCTCAGAGCCATACAATAGGACTGACTTGACATTTGAGTTGAAGATTCTTATTTTCGTGTTGGACTTGATGCACAAGAAACGACACCCCAGACGCGTGTAAGAGGCCGATTCAAGTCTCTTTTATCCATCTGAGCAAAAGAGTCTGTGAGCCAGGATTGGCGTAAGTTGTCATTTTCTTGTTCTCCATATGTTTCCCAATGCAATGAAAGCTCCTCTTGCTTGAGAGACCCATGTACACCCTTTTATTAGTCGCCATGTACGACATGCATGAAGGAGCAGAATGATTATTCTTTCTTCTTTGTTTCCATCCCCCCTCCCCCCTCCCCCCAATCAGCACCCCCTCCCCCCGTGTCCACGGTACTATATGAGACTTATACAATAATGGGGACTACTTAATCATAAACGAAATAGAAAGATGAAACGACAAATAGGAAATATAAAAATAAGAACAAGGACAGAGAGAAGGAGAGTCATTAAGTGCCGAAAAGGGTTGCACTGCAAGAACCGTGCTACAACAACGCGCAAGAGGAGAAATTGCTTGAGAAATTACTTGAGAAATGTTCTTGTTAATGTTGGTTAAAGTAATGTTTAAAATCGAATGCAGTTAGTTTAGTTAGTGGTTAAATTAACGATTTTCAATAAGTCAAACACAGTCTGTTATTGTGCGTACGATGCACAAATAACGCAGTTTGTTTTTTCCCCGTCACAGTGTATTGGTTGCATTCACTGACTCCAGTACGTACCCATTTTAGTTCTTACTTACGTTTGTCTGTGCACTATTGATGCGAAGTTGGGAGTGGGGAGCTGGAGTTTTCGTTCTTGAGCAAAGTGTGGAGCATTGCCAGTGGCGGATCTACATTTTGGAGGCCCTGAAGATTGAACTCTTGGGGTGGCCCTTTTTATAAATAAAAATGTGTTGGAGGATGAGAAAGAAATGTATTATAAGAGAAAACTGGACTTGGGAGCCTGAAGCTTCATTAGCTTTATAGTAGATCCGCCTCTGTGCACTGGCTGATGTGAGCCCCTGTTGTTGTAGGATTTCTGCAGTAATGTCTGACCATCTGCCTCTTTGCCCTGTGCCCCGAAACCAGATCTTCAGCTGTCGTATGCACATACCGGCAATTAATCGAGTTCCATTTTCATTAGACGGATCTAATCGCTTTTTTGTCTGTCTCTCTGTATATCTGATCCATGATGCAGTTCCCAAACATTTTCTGGTGTCATAATTTATCATCCTGTCTCGACTGGTAACATTAATAGTTCTTCTTAAGTATTTCAACTGGCACGATGAGACTTTCATCTCCTGTACTTTGGCCACATATGGCAGATGTGAAACAGAAATCAAGACGAGAATAGGAATGGTCAAAGCTGCGTTCAACAACATGAGACATATACTGACATCTAAACAGTTAATTCACAAATTAAAACTGAGAGTCATAAAGTGTTATATATATTTTTCATTACTGTATAGTGGAGAAACATTGATAATGAATAATCAATTGGAAGAAAACAACTGAGGCTTTCGAGATGTGGATATATAGAAGATTGGGGTTCATCTCATAGAAAGAGAAGAACACAAATAAGGAGGTCCCAGAAAACCTAGAAATTAAAAGAGAACTAATGAAGAAGATCCGAATTAGGCAGCTAAAATATTCTGGCCACATAAAAAGACATAACACCTTGCAGAAGACCATAATAAAAGGGAGAGCTGACGGCAAACGTGCAAGGAGAAGACAGCGCTATAAGTTGGAAGATAACATCAACAGATGGACAGAAAAGAGTCTATCAGAGTGCACCATCAAGACAAGAGACAGAAGACGTTGGAGATCTACTGTAGCCAACCTTCGTTGTGGAGATGGCAGCTGATGATGATGACTTTGGCCACGGACCATGTTTGACACTGAAAGCAAAGAGTTGGTAAGAATATACTATTTATCAGCTGTCGTTTTAGTTGCTATTCCGACATCTGATGTTTGAGTATTGGTGACAGTTGCGTTGGCTTGTTTGGTTGTTTGTTTGTTTGTTATGTTGTTGACATCTTGTTTTAATTTCTCTGTTAATTGTCGTCTAGTTCACACCCGTCCCTATTTTGTCCCTTTCCAGAGGATTTATTAAATGCCAACCAGGCAGACCGACATTAATAATATTTTCCTTAGCAGTGTGTCAGAAATTAAGCTGTCTGAAAGCTGTGTTAACTGGCAGCTGATAGCAATCATTCTCTGTACTCGTGTCCTGATCCATAAGTGGCTCTCAATCTTCCACATTATTTTCAGAGTTTCACATCTTGTTGAAATAAAAAAAAAATTACCAGCACAGCGGGTGAATAAATGAAAGATGTCAAACCAAATGAACGGCCATGGCTGATGGAAAAGAGCAAAGAGGTAAAAAGTACGATGAGTGAAGACTGTGCTTCTAGCTAAAGTCTGGATTTATAGAAAGAAACGGGGATGGCATGACGAGGAAGAAATAAGAAATAGACAATGAAGAAAAGAGAATGATGAAGAAAACGGAGAGGAAAAAGATGAAAAAGGAGAGGAAGATGATGAAGCATGAGAACAGAAGAAGGAAGAAACAGAACATGAGGAAGATAAAAAAGAGAAATGAGGATGAAAAAAAGACAAGAAAAGAAAGGTGAAGGAGAAGAAAAGGAAGTAGAAGAAAGAGAAGAAGGGGAAGAGAAGGAAGACGAAGGGGAAGAGATGAAGGACAATACAATGAAAGTCAAGTTGGAGAAAAAGAGGTAAAGAGGATTAACGTGATAAGAAGAGCAAGAAGCTGACGATGGAGATATACAGGGATAAAAAAATGAAGGTAAGGAGAATCGGAAGACAAAGAACGACAAGGCAGAGTAAGTGAAGGAGAAGAGAAGGGATTGAATTTTGGAGAAGAGGGAGAAGAAAATGACGAAAAAAGACAGAGGGAGGAAGAAGAATAAGAAAATGATGAAAAATGAAAGAGAACACGGGGAAGATGAAGAAAGAGAACAGGAGCATGAAGAACCAGAAGAAGAAAAAGAAGACAATGATGAGGAAGACGAAGATGATGAAGAAAGAGAGGAGAAAAATGAACAAATTAAAGAGGAAGACTAAGAACATGAACAGGAAGGTGAACGAACGAACGAACTTTATTTTCTAAGGGTTGAGAATTTGACACGTTGCCATTTTGTCCTTCCTTTCTCTCATCTTTTATACTGAATTCATTTATTCTCACATACAGCTTACATATCAATGTAAAACAATTCAATGTTGTGAAAGAAAAATAACAGCATACTCACATTCACAGTATGTAATTATAATCATGAAGAACAGCTAGGAGAAAAAAAAAGAGGATGAGAGAAGAGGGTAACAAGAGGAGCAGGACAAAGAAAGACAATACAGGAAGAAAGTGAAGACAAAAGAGGAAACGAAAAATGAAGGAAAAGAAGATTGAAGAAAAGTAGTGATTTGTATAAGATTGGAGAAAAAGAAAAATGAGAGAAAAAATTGCGAAAAGTTAACACGTCACAACAGCGGCAACATTTTTTTGTTAAAAGTAAATAAATGAAAAATGGAATGTGGAACCAACTTTAATATACAGTGTCATTAAGTATAAGCAAGTTATTAACTGCCTAACAATTATAAAATAAGCCTAAATTTAACAGCTATATTCTTCTGGGGGCTGAATATTGGAGGACACAACCCACCTTAGGGCAAGTGAGAAACAATAACTTAATATGTACTAGATCGGGGCTTCCCAACTTTTCTCAGTGCACGTACTCGCTTGGTTTTGTTAAACCTTAACGTGCCCGCTTGGCTTTAGTTAAACCTTCCAGAACCCCCTATTTCATATGGGAGAAAATAAATTCTAGAGTTTACCATGCATTTGCACATTAAAAAAATAAAAAGATTAATTAATTTTTGATAACGAAAACTATTCGGCACATAACAATTAATTTTTTATATCGAAAAGTATTGGGAACATAACAACACTTTTAGTATTATAAACTTGTGACATTTTTGTCTGAACCCAGCCATACAAATCATTTAGACCCTTGATTCTGTTTCTCGTCAACTAACAGTTTTATTGTTGGTACAGTTTTTGAAAGACCCGCATATCATGTTATGTCTCCAATCTGTTTCTTCTGTTAGATTTGACTGAGAACAGAACTCGGTTTTCTCTCTCCAATCCAGAACTTTTTATTTACTAGCCCTACTAGTTTTGGATATTTCAACAGTATAATATAGTTCATTACCAGATATTTCCTAGCACCTTTGCCAAGCTTCACATGCCCCCCAGGGCGTACGCGTACCTCAGGTTGAGAACCGCTGTTATAGATCATCTGAACAAATAGCCAACGCCTTCTGCGTTATGAACGAAGTTCCACAGTGTTGCCGTTTGCCATGAGACCTCTCAAATGTCTCATAAAATCAAGAGAGATGAGAACACCGTGTGAACGTCAATGTGGAAATTACTTGGATGGGTTATAAATAAATGGATGAATTGATGCCTGGCTTGATTTGTGTGTGAATGACAAATCTGGTTACAAGACGAATGGATTGGGAACTGCGAATATAAAGCCAAAAGAACTTTTGATGAATGATGGATGAGAAGATATGCTTATTAGTGGGGGAGAAGAAAAAAAACATGACGCATAGAAACAGTTGAATGGAAACATAAGATACGCAACGTTTCGATTAACAAAGATTTCTGGTTATTTAAAAAAAGGAAGAAGGGGGGGAGCTGCTCAGTACTTTGAACTGACAGCGTCCTATTGGCACAGTAGTTAGGGTGCTTGCCTATCCCCGCGGCAAAGTTACCGGGTTTCGGCTTCAAAGCCTGGTAACATCACGCTCAAGTCTACCAGCTGAAAATAGGTACCGGACTTACCATGAGTTAGGGAAATCAAAGGTCGCGATGAAGGGAACTGGTCTAACCTAGTACATTGAATTCTCTAACACTTCACTTCCTTACGGCAGTAAGTACAATGGGAGTACTCTTACCTTATTTTCTTCCTTTTAGTTTTTCAACCTTCAAGGTAAGGAACCGCTTTACATTTTGATGCTTAATATAATTAAATGAAAACAATAATATAGAATCTTCAGAGTGAGTAATCAAAAAGGGTAATTTTCTAATGCTCGTGGCTGAACGCTCAGCAGTGAATCTGTGTATAATATTTGTAGTTTCGTACGATTTAGAGTTACAGTTAGGATTAGGGTTAGGATTAGCCCTAATCCTAACATTAACCCTAACCCTAAATGGTAGCCTATGAAATTTACACATTATACACATATTCACTGCTGAGCGTTCAGCCACGAGTATTAGGAAATTACCAGAAAGGTAGTCAGGAAACAAAGAAAGACAGAAATAAAAAAAAAGATTGTCACCTGCGTTTAGCACCCTGTAGAAATAGCACAACGGCCTTGTGAAACGCCGACACGGTTCTGGAACCCCGTCTCCAGTTTGAATTATCCATAATTGCGGGAAAGACTGCTTGCAGCACAGTTAGATATAAAGCTTAATATATCACAATCTGGCTGACAACACTCTCCTGCAGGATTCAAACCAGTCTGTCAACGGACACATACTGTCTGATGTGACAACAGACAACAAATCTCAACTCAGTGAATTAGCCGAATTAGACTTTGGTTTTCGTTGACTAGAAATTCGAATCCTTTTCAGGCGACTCATCGAGAAGAAGTAGCCAGATTTCCTCAGCGTGAAAAGTAAATTTGTTCTAAGTGACGAAGTTCGGCACATCCAGAAAGCTAATCCTTTGAGGCGATGAGTAATTTGATGAAATACGGTATAATTATCACAAAATTATTACCGTCACTCATTAATATCACAGCGGCTGAAGGTTTGTAAACTTCATATAATGTATGGTGTACAGCTGTCCTGATAGGATTTCATAAATAGGTATCACTCTGCTGGATACAGAATAAATATATATATACACGTCAGACAACATAATAATAACAATAACAATTATAAATATAACATTGCACACAATTTCTTGGTCTGCATCTATGCACTCAAAGTTCACAATTAACTTTATCTAACTAAGCGCTGGTATGTTTGTTAATATTTATTTGTTGTTTACAGGCCTCGGGTTTCCCTTCCTTGTGTGTTATAAATGTTTGTACAATGCCAAAAACCTACCCTTTGTTCTATACTTACTGTTCTTAAGTCTACTATCATTTGCTAGACACAGTATTAAGGTCTTTGTCTTGTGTGGACTGACCTATGCTGTATAATAGGGGAACAACAGAAGTGATTGCGTCATTAATAGGCTGGGCTGCCCATTGTAAAACTTCCGGTGTTGTGTCTTGCGGTTCGCACTAATGACCAGTCATCGAAGCATCATTTATTGGTGATGCCTAGATGGCAGGGAGGATAGTGTGATTCGCTTGCAAAGCTAGGCGGGGTTGTCGCACAGAAGGTCCGGGGTTCGAGTCCTGGGTAAGCCACGTCTGTTGTTTTTCTGTTGTCTAGTGTTCTACTTCTTTATTTCTTACGAGTGCCTGAAAACATACCTTTATGTTTGTCTAATATTTATTTAACGTTAATATAATAATGCCAAAACTACTTCGCAAAAGTGAATGATAAATCTAATTATAATAGTAACAGCAGTGACGAAATATCTATCAGAAGGCTAAATCTATATTTCATTTTACGTATAACTGCTTAAGGCTGGAATCGATAACTTTGGCTGGTGAAGTTTTGTTTATGATGATAGCTGACCTACTGCGGATGATAATGCGAGTAATGATAACGCCCATTTTCAGTAAAACTATGAGTACACATATTTTAGCAACAATACAAGCGCACCCATTTCAGCACAGCTATAAATGAGCACATTTCAGTAACACTATGAGTGCACACATTTCGGCAGCATTAAGAGAGCACACATATCGGCAACATTACGAGTGCACACATTTCGGCAACATTACGAGTGCACACATTTCGGCAACATTACGAGTACACACATTTCGGCAACATTACAACGGACGGCAAACACTACTATTATGAATATTTCAGCAAAATTACAAATGCAGACATGTTAGCAAAATTACAAGTGCATACATGTCAACAAATCTATAGGCGAACACACTTCAGAAAACAGAAAAACCAGTGCACACATTTCAGCTAATCTCCAAGTACACACATTTCAGCAAAACTACAAGTGCACGCATTTCAACAAAACCACCAGCAAAACTACACATTCACACATTTCAACAACTCTACAGGTGCACATTTCAGCAAAACTACAAAGGCACATATTTCAGCAATATCACAAGTGCGCATATTTCAGTAAAACTACAAATGCACATATTTCAGCAATACCACAAGTGCACACATTTCAGCAAAACTACAAATGCACATATTTAAGCAAAATCGTAAGCGCCTATCACAAATGATCGTTTCCTGCATGCGTCTAATATGACAAACAAATGTATTATCATCAATATCATCACGTGTTTTATTTTGTGTCGCTGTACGATAATGACATGCATAGTGCGTATCTTATCGTCCGTTTGTATCTATCCAATTGTCCATCCACCTTAGGTATACTGCTACCGACCTGACCTATTTATCTACCAGCCAACAACCTGTTTAATGACTGACCAACCCACATAGCAAACTACCTTCCCACATGTTAACCTACCCAATCACTTTTATACTTAGACCCTCACATTCTTCCATTCAGTAATCCATACAATCATGCAACCGATTAATCCACAGACTTAACCAACCGATTAATCTACACACTCATCTAACCGATTAATCCACGCACTTCTCCAACCGATTTATTCATACACTCATCCAACCGATTAATCCATACACTCATTCAACCGATTGATTAATACACTAATCAAACAGATTAATCCATACACTCAGTCAGATACACATTCTTCAGTACCTGAAATTCGCATTCTTCCATTCATTAATTCATACACCCAGCCACCGATTAATTCATACACTCATCTAACAGATTAATCCATCACTCATTTAACCGGTTAATTGACATAGTAGTCTAACTGATAAATCCATATACTTCTCCAATCCATTAATCCGTATACTGAACCACTTGATCAACCACCCACTCATGCAAACGATAAATCCATACAGTCATCGAATCCACTCATTCATCTAACGGAGAAATCCATACCCTCATTCAACCGATGAATCCACGAACTACCGATTAATCCACTCATAAAACCGATTAATCCATACAATCATACAACCGATTAATCTGCACACTCTTCTAACAGTTCAATTGAACAGTCCTCCCGTATATCCGTCGGTCTGTCAGTGAAACTGCCAGTCTAACTGCCCGTTTGCCTGCGTGCCTACTACGACTCGCGTTGTAATGTGTAGAGTTAGTTAATTCCCTTTCAGGTGCCGATAAAATTAAGGCAATTACTGCTCTGCCCCGTATAGTTCACGGGGTAAGGGGGGAAAAGGGGGGGGGGGGGGTACCACTCACTTTGCACACAGGCTTGTTAAGTAATCGCTGTGCGCAACTGAGCAGAGCACGAAAACGCACCGATTGTGAAAGCGCACCATTGATTAATATTGTGACGTATAAAATTACGATCATTGAATATACATACCAAGCTTCGTCTGTTTAATTCAAATGTTATCTCAGTGTTAACATACGGCTGTGAGAGTTGGAAAATAACAAAATCATTGGAGAACAAGCTGAATACATTCGAGAACAAATGTCTTAGAAAACTCATGAACATCAGTTGGAAAGAATTCAAGACTAATCGACAAATAAGAGAAGACTCTAGGCAGAAATATGTCTCCGACTATATAAGGAAAAGACGATGGTCATATATCGGTCATGTCCTACGAATGCAAAACAACAGAATACCACTACAGGCGCTCACTTGGGTTCCTGAGGGTAAGAGGAAAAAAGGAAGACCAAAAGAAACACTCAGAAGAACAATAATAAGAGAAGGAAGAACGTTGGGCCTAAATAATGTGCAAGAGCTAAGAGGAGTGGCGTCACAACGAACAACCTGGAGAGTACTGGTTTCTGCCTTATGCGCCGTGTTTGGTGCTTAAAGAATTTATTATTATTATTATTAATATAAAGTTGGGTGTTCCTGTTTTTGCATTTGAACTTTAGTCTAGCAGGAAACAACCTTTAACAGGGGGTCTCTGGAGAGACAAATACAGAATAGACCTAATGCACCCTCTCAAGCATGTCGTACAAGGCGACTAATATGAAGTTGTGCATGAGACAGGCTACCTCATTATGTCAAACAAACTATCACAGGAACCAAGAGCAAGTGTCTGCTTGGTGCAGGCTTCCAGCAAGAAGACTGTTACGTGCAGTCTTTGATATCTTACAATATTATACATAGGTAATTTTTTAGTGCTTAAGGGAAAGTCATTATTGAGTTACTTCCCTTGAACTCCGCGGATAAATACATTTTACTGCGATTTATTCGTTGTTTGGGTAATAATAGATTGTTCTTGCTTCAGAATATCTATGGCCTGAATTTATGTGTATTGTTTGTCTGAGTAGGACAAGTCTGTCTTATATCTGTATATCTTTACATATCTAAGTCGAACTATATGTTCTGTTGTCTCTAGAGAGGTCAAAGGCTATTCGGCGGATGTGTGGCTTGAGTGGTGTGATTTGGCTTCGTCCTGATAGGGACTGTGAGTGTTTTGCTATGTCGGCTTGATGCCTTGAAAAAGTGATCTCAGTGGTTTTGGGGAAAGTGATAGTCGTCTAGACCTATCGTGTATGCTTTACCCCAGTGTTTATTCATCTTGCCAAGGAATGGCAGTTTCATATTCCCTCTACCAAGGTAATCAAAGATACTCTTATGAACTCTCGATCGAAGCCACCATTGTCGATAATTACGATTTGAATGTTTAAGAGAATATATTTGACTCGATGAAAAACGACTTCGATTCCTAGCAGCACTATATTCTGTAGAATGCAGTCTATTGTTCATGACCAAATCTACAGAGCAACGAAATGTTGTATGAATGACTAACTTTAGAACAGATTCATTATCTGTATTCAAACGTGAGTGACAGTTCACGAGTGGAGCCATCTTGGAACCAAAACATGTAGGACTTTCAAGAAGAGAAAAGGGATGCCCGTATTATCGCTTGATCAGTCCAGAGATCACTGCTACACATGAGAACCCATTGTTAGCGGTTCAATATTATTATATGGAAAAATATGTGCTGAACATTATGTTGAAGAATCGTTGCTAAACGAGATTAGGTTTAGAAGTCATCTGAAATATTGTTTACAAGCTGACGTGCTCAGTCAGTGACGTCAGATGATATATGTATGGGCGATACTGAGTGCTTGGCTATTGACAGTCCATTATACCATTATTCTACATGAGTGCCCATGTAACATTGCAAGACCATTTGTCCACTGTACTATGATGTATTATGGCAACCTGTGATTTGTCACTATCTGTGCTGTCGAGTGTGTACGTCCAATTAAACTTTAGAAAAGGTACACAGTCGTTGGTGTCGATGACTTCCGGTCATACATGAGTGTGAGAAGAGAACATTTGTCAACAACACGAACCCTTATCATCATTCGCACATTATACACTCCATCCATGTCTACACAACACTGCGTAGGTCAAGTTGACATTCCATACACTACAGTGGGGCAGGCAACACCATAGGGATCTTGTCAACTGATGATGATAGACACAAATATCAACTTTATCAACTGGTGGACCAGCTTTCTGGGTTTGACCTCGCAGAAATTCAGAAGTCAACAGATTACCGATACCAGACCGTTTCCTGTGGCTGATACGACACACTTGCAGTATTGGTTTGCTCTTTGTCAACGCTTCGTCACGTGACCTGTCAAGTGAATGCAGTATGTAGGTCAGCGTTGTTGACATTTTTTTACATTAGACATTATAGAGTTTCACAGAACAGTTGGATCAATTCTTGTCAGTGTTAACAGAAAGACAGTATTTGTGAACTAAGAAGTCCTGGTTTCATCGATGGATCTTCTTGTTTGCCATATATGAACTTTAATATTTAAGGCCAGAATGTTTAATTGAATAAAGTGGCAGTTTGTTTGTTTTCATGAAAAATAACTTTGCCATTACTGTAAGACTGAGCCTATTTTGCAACACATACTATCATACACATAATTTATATATATTTATGTTTACATGTTATTTGTTTGTATAGTATGTTAGTTTCTATGTCAGCGGGTTGTGTTTAAGGTTGGGCGGCGTCCTCACAACAGAGTATCCCACGTCATAGAGGGTCCGTTGTGGGCGTTTTCTATAGGTGCAATTTTCTTGATTGAAAATTTGCTGCGACAACTGTTGCTTTTGTGTTAGCTGTGAAGTCTGTAATTATTGTTATTTTTGTAATATTTCTTTGTTCTTTAGTTTTGTTTTGATTTGTTTGTAATTTGTTGGTCTAACCTTTTCTATCTTTCAGTTCTATTCATAATTTATATTCATATATTGTGACGTCATTTGTGTTGTTATTCTTTGCAGATTCAGTGATTATCTTCATTGATTTCCCTATTTGATTTATTTTGATTTCTGCAAACGTTCTTGTATTGTCAGTCCTATTTGTACTTTATGTATTCTGTTGGTTGACATATGTTTTATATGGGTATATTTCATAAGACACAATTGCCTGTGCACTGCACTTGGATTATGGTATAGACCAGTACCTGATTATTATTACTATTATACAAGACCTTATTAAAGGCTTGTGACCCACAGATATTGGGATAGTATACTGATTAATCAGGTCATTGAGAACTTGGGGTATTATTATTGATTCAGGTGATTAGTATTATTGTTAGGCATCATGTCTACTCTAGATTATTTCATTACTCAAGGGAAAGCTCTTGATAAGACTGGTCAACAATTAGAACAATTTGCAGTTGCTCAATATGACAAAGCATTAGCTGCAGAAGAGAAAAGATTAGCTGCAGAAGAAAGAAAAGCTATGGCGGAAGAGAAAAGATTAGAAAAAGAAGCTGAGGCTGCTGCTGAACAAAAGAAATTGCAGATGCAGGTAGAGGAAAGGAGATTTGAAGCTGAACAAAAAAAATTGGAAAGAGAAGCTGCGGCTGAACAAAAAAGATTAGACAGTGAAGCTGAACAAAAAAGATTAGACAGGGAAGCTGAACAAAAAAGATTAGATGCTGAAGAGAAAAAAAGCAATAAGAGAACATGAATTTGAGTTGGAGAAATTGAGATTGACAAGTATGAGTAATGTTAATCAGGCATCTAGTGGTAATGGTAAACCTTCTACTTACAAGGTTAAGGTTCCACCGTTCAATCAGTCCAGTGACGATATTACATTCTGGCTGGATAGATTTGAACGTTCTTGTCGTACACATAATGTGGATAAATCACAATACGCTAATCAATTATCAGAAAACTTGAAAGGTGAATCTTTGACTAGATTATGCCTTGTAGGAGAAGCAGATAAGGATAATTATGATGTCATTAGGGCGGCTTTGATAAAAAAATATCAGCTAAGTGAGGAAGGCTATCGCCTTTTATTTAAGACGATGGTACCTGAGACGGGGGTAGAATTCTCAGAATTCACTGCAAAGGCACGTCTCACAGTTGATCGTTGGATTGAGCTTTCCAAAACGGAAAAAACGTATGAAGGACTTATGGATTTGTTGCTCAGAGATAAGATTATGTCATGTGTGAACAAACCTTTCCTTGAATTTATACATGAGCGTAAACCTAAATCTCTAAAAGAAATGGAAGAATATTGTTCCCAATATGTCACTGCACACCCCGACGTGACTTTTGGCAACACTAAGATTAAGGAGAGTATGCCAGTTGCTTCAGCAACACCATACAATCCCAATTATTCACACAGATTTCAGGGACCTCAAAACAGATTTGAAAAAAAGGTAACCATAATAGTTATCAAAACCAAGGTAACCAATCATTTCAGGGTTCTTCTTCAAAGAACTGGAGACGACCTGATAGCTCTCGACACAGGGGTGGTCATAATTATAGGAATTTCCGTAGAGGAAGTAATTATAGAAACTATCAGGGTTATCCGTCTTGGAGTCAACAAGATCATAATTACAGAGATACTCATTATAATGAATATGATAATGGTAACCAAGGGTACTATGACTCAAACCCAAATAGGGGTTACAATAGAGGTAACAATAACTACAGAGGTGATAATAACCGAGGTAGATCTCAATACAAAAGACATAAACCACATTTTCAGGCAAACTCTGCACAACAAGAGTCCCATGAAGCCTATAAACAGAGTAAAGATAATAATGATGCTAGTAATATGGCATGTGCCGCTTTTGATTTTGGGAGAGCATCTCAGTGCCCCCAATGCAAAACGTTATTTGAGCCAACCACAGTGACTACTTTAAGCTGTGGCCATCCTCTTCCTGCTCTTCCAGCATCAGTCGCGCATGATGGAAGAGGGTCTCTTGTCTTACATAAGGGTTTAGTGAATAACAATCCAGTCTCTGTGCTATTTGATTCTGGATGCACCACAATTGGTGTTAGGCAGTCACTCGTAGATCCTTCCCGTGCCACTGGACAAGTAGTCAAATGTGTAACATTTGGCGGCACATTAGAGAAATACTCTACCGCTATCATTAGGATTGCTACTCCTTTCTTTACAGGAGATGTACACGCATGTCTTCTTCCGAATCCGATCGCTGACCTCATCATCGGTCGCATTCATGGAGTCAAGGAATGTACTCCGCAACAAATTTCCACGTGGGAAAGGCAAAACATGCAGATTGCTAACGCTGTAGTCACTAGAGCTCAGGCTCTTAATGTGCCTCAAACTTCATCTACTGAAGATAATGAAGTGCATAACCAAGATAATCCCTTGGTAATTTCTCGTGACTCGTTTATAAAACAGCAAGAAGATGATCCCACTCTGAAGAAATTCTTCATTCTTGCAACTAAAGGTGATCCGAATAAGGACACAAGTCGTAAATCGTGGATTACAAAGAAGAATGGCGTACTTGTACGTATGGTTCAAGACTCCATTACGTCAAGTCATTCTCAAATCCTGGTTCCCAAGAATTTGAGAGTTAAAATTTTGCAGCACGCTCACGACTCTCAGTGTGCTGGACACATGGGTTTTTCCCGTACTAAGTCAAGAGTCCTTGCGGCTTTCTTTTGGCCATTGGTAAACAAGGACATACGGATTTATTGTCAATCTTGTAAAGTATGTCAGGAAGTTAAATCCAAAGGTCCACGGCATGCTGCACCCATTCAGGCGGCGGACATTCCTATTCGGCCGTTTCAAAAAATGGCCATAGACATTATTGGTCCATTTAAGATCAAGTCTGCCAGAGGACATCAGTTTATCTTGACGTGTGTTGATATGTGCACACGTTGGCCAGAGGCTATTCCTCTGAAGAGCATTACTACTGCTGATATTGCAGATGCTCTTTGGCTTATATTTTCTCGTCTGGGGTTCCCCGGAGAGATATTGTCAGACCATGGCACCCAACTAATATCAGATACCATGTCTCAAGTAATGTCTACCCTGCAGATAGATAGATCTTTAAGTAGTATCTACCATCCAATGTCTAATGGTATGGTCGAACGCCTTAATAGAACACTTAAAAACTTACTGGGGAAGATAACTGAGGATCATCCTCAAGACTGGGACAGAGTTTTACCTGCGGCCCTCTTCGCTTACAGAGAGGTACCCAATGAACATACGGGATTTTCTCCCTTTGAACTCGTCTTTGGCGCGCGTCCGCGTGGCCCTATGTCGTTGCTTCACGATCTCATAACATCTGACAATATTGACGATGACACAAAGTCATCCTACGAATATGTCATCGCGTTGAGACAAAAGATTATCGAAGCATGCAAATTAGCAACTTCTTCTTCTGAATTTGCGAAACAGAAGGCAAGGCAATTTGCCAATAAGAAGAGATGCTTACGACAACTTTGTCCTGGTGACAAAGCATTTGTATTACTACCTTGTAGGGAAAACAGATTACTTATTTCTTGGAAAGGTCCGTACGATATAATATCGAAAATTTCCGATGTCGACTATATTGTCGATATTGATGGGAAGCATAAAACCTTCCACATCAATATGCTTACTGAATTCCATGAACGTCCGGATTATTTGCAACCCATTTTCCAAGCAACGGACAATTCTCCAGTACCACATGGTCATTACTCATCACTGTCCGTGATACAGGATGAGGAAACAAGTTTTTCAGATGTAAATCTTCCTCTTCCAATGATCCCACTTCATTCCAGTGAATCATGGAAGAACGTTACTGTCTCTCCTGATTTGTCTCTAGGAGAACAGCGACAAGTTTCAACTATGTTGCAAACATTTCAGGATGTACTCACTGACATCCCTGGACAAACTAATGTCATTCAACATGACATTGTGCTAACTGACCATACTCCTATTAGGGTTAGACCTTATCCTATACCTATACATTTCCAAGCACAGGTCGAGAAAGAGTTGGATGTGATGATAGATTTGAAAATAATCGAACCATCCACCTCTGCGTATTCTTCGCCGATGGTTATTGTGCGTAAAAAAGACAATAACATAGTCTTTGCGTTGACTATCGAAAATTGAATCAAGTAACGAAGTTCGATGCCGAACCTATGCCTTTACTGGAAGAGCTACTTACTCGACTCTCCAAATCTCATTTTTTCACTAAACTTGATTTGTCTAAGGGATATTGGCAAGTTCCTTTATCTGAACGCGCCAAACCTCTCACGGCTTTTTCAACACCTAGAGGTTTGTTCCAATGGAATTTTATGCCTTTCGGTCTTATGAACGCACCAGCTACGTTCGTACGCATGATGCGCCGAATCCTATCTTATCGGTCAGATGTCATTGCATATCTAGACGACATCTGTCTTTTCAGCGATACTTGGGAAGATCACTATTCAGGGTTAGATGAATTGCTGTCTACTTTGCGTGAGCACAACCTGACAGCGAAACCCTCTAAAGCCTATATTGGTTTTAGCGAAATTTCTTTCCTAGGCCACCGAGTTGGTCATGGTTTCCTAAAGACAGAGGACCATAATACTAGTAAGATACTTAACATCTCAATCCCTAAGACTAAAAAACAGGTGAGAAGTCTGTTAGGTCTTATTCAATTTTATGGCAGATTCATTCAGAATCTATCCTCTATCATGGCACCTCTCTCAACACTTCTAAAGAAAGGTTCGCCTAATGTGGTCCACTGGTCTCAGGAATGCCAATGCTCTCTGGATAAGATTAAAACACTGTTTTCAACACCACCTATTTTAGTGCTACCCACTAAAGATAAGACATTCGTTCTTCGTAGTGACGCTTCATCCACTGGGATTGGAGCGGCACTAATGCAAGAGTACTCTGGAACTCTGCATCCTGTAATGTATATTTCCAGAAAACTTAATGCGGCAGCAAGGAATTATTCGGTTTTAGACCGTGAGCTATTAGCTATGGTTTGGTCGATCCTCAAACTACAGAGATTCCTTCTAGGCGCACATTTCATAGTAGAAACAGACCAAAAAGCTCTTACTGCTATACAGAGTAAGAATTTGAAGAGCTCGAGGTCTACTCGATATGCAATTGCTCTTCAACCTTTTCATTTCTCTGTGCGAGCTATTCGGGGATCAGATAATGTGATGGCAGACATTCTGTCAAGATGCCCACATGATTCCACATAACTATTAGGGCTTAGACTTCTTGATATGTCTAGTTCTATAGTAGTTCCTTTTCTATATCATGATAGATACACATTTGTAATTTAATAATATAATGATTGTATCACTACATAGCGGTTCATGTATGTTTATTCACCGCTGTGCTTTGATGATTTTTACTTCATAAATCATAAATTTAAGATATCTAATACGTAGTGATGATATGAATTTTTTAGGCATTGTGTAATTGCCAGAATTGTATTATACTTTGATGACACCTTCCTGGAAAAATATACTTGTAGAGAAATAATTTCTCTCAGTTTATGAGACACATTCTCACCAGTCGCTCCATAAGTCGACTTAGCCTCATATTAGGCGTTATAGGTATTCCTGATATTTTCATCTGCGCATTATTCATGCGTTGTGAGCCTATTGTACGTGGCTCCTAGATGTATTTCAAAAAAAAAAAAAATGTTCCATTTTTTTTTTTCCCGGGAGGTGTGGTAAGACTGTTACGTGCAGTCTTTGATATCTTACAATATTATACATAGGTAATTTTTTAGTGCTTAAGGGAAAGTCATTATTGAGTTACTTCCCTTGAACTCCGCGGATAAATACATTTTACTGCGATTTATTCGTTGTTTGGGTAATAATAGATTGTTCTTGCTTCAGAATATCTATGGCCTGAATTTATGTGTATTGTTTGTCTGAGTAGGACAAGTCTGTCTTATATCTGTATATCTTTACATATCTAAGTCGAACTATATGTTCTGTTGTCTCTAGAGAGGTCAAAGGCTATTCGGCGGATGTGTGGCTTGAGTGGTGTGATTTGGCTTCGTCCTGATAGGGACTGTGAGTGTTTTGCTATGTCGGCTTGATGCCTTGAAAAAGTGATCTCAGTGGTTTTGGGGAAAGTGATAGTCGTCTAGACCTATCGTGTATGCTTTACCCCAGTGTTTATTCATCTTGCCAAGGAATGGCAGTTTCATATTCCCTCTACCAAGGTAATCAAAGATACTCTTATGAACTCTCGATCGAAGCCACCATTGTCGATAATTACGATTTGAATGTTTAAGAGAATATATTTGACTCGATGAAAAACGACTTCGATTCCTAGCAGCACTATATTCTGTAGAATGCAGTCTATTGTTCATGACCAAATCTACAGAGCAACGAAATGTTGTATGAATGACTAACTTTAGAACAGATTCATTATCTGTATTCAAACGTGAGTGACAGTTCACGAGTGGAGCCATCTTGGAACCAAAACATGTAGGACTTTCAAGAAGAGAAAAGGGATGCCCGTATTATCGCTTGATCAGTCCAGAGATCACTGCTACACATGAGAACCCATTGTTAGCGGTTCAATATTATTATATGGAAAAATATGTGCTGAACATTATGTTGAAGAATCGTTGCTAAACGAGATTAGGTTTAGAAGTCATCTGAAATATTGTTTACAAGCTGACGTGCTCAGTCAGTGACGTCAGATGATATATGTATGGGCGATACTGAGTGCTTGGCTATTGACAGTCCATTATACCATTATTCTACATGAGTGCCCATGTAACATTGCAAGACCATTTGTCCACTGTACTATGATGTATTATGGCAACCTGTGATTTGTCACTATCTGTGCTGTCGAGTGTGTACGTCCAATTAAACTTTAGAAAAGGTACACAGTCGTTGGTGTCGATGACTTCCGGTCATACATGAGTGTGAGAAGAGAACATTTGTCAACAACACGAACCCTTATCATCATTCGCACATTATACACTCCATCCATGTCTACACAACACTGCGTAGGTCAAGTTGACATTCCATACACTACAGTGGGGCAGGCAACACCATAGGGATCTTGTCAACTGATGATGATAGACGCCTGTCTTCCCGCCTAGGAGTGTTCTGGTGTACTTTATCAACATATATAAATATCAACTTTATCAGGGAGGCATGTAAACAGTACATAAATATTAGACAAACATAAAGGTATGGTAAATTTCCGGTGTTATATGTGACGGGTCGCACTAATGACCTGTCACCGAAGCATCATTTATTGGTGATGCCTAGATGGCAGTGAAGATAGTGTAATTCGCTTGCATAGCTAGGCGGGGTTGTCGCACGGAAGGTCCTGGGTTCGAGTCCTGGGTAAGCCACTCACGTCTGTTGTTTTTCTGTTGTCTAGTTTTCTACTTCTTTATTTCTTACGAGTGCCTGAAAACATACCTTTATGTTTGTCTAATATTTATTTACGTTAGCTGTATGCTTCGTAAGGAGCTCAAAAGAACATGATGATTATGATGATGATGGTTGATGGATGATGGTCATGCTTATGTAAGATGATGAATGATCATGATTATGATGAAGGTGGTGGTGATAATGGATGAAAGGTGATGGACGATGATGATAATGGATGATGAGTATGATTATGATGGTGATGATGATGATAGTGATAGATAATGATGATGGAGGTGGTGATGATGATGATGGATGATGATAGTGATGTTGATGGATGATGATGATTATGATGATGTTGATGGTGATGGAAGATGATTATGATGATGATGAAGATGATTATGGTGATGGATGATGATGATGCTGATGATGGTGATGGATGATGCTGACGCTGATGATGGTGATGGATAATGAGGATGGTAATGGATGATGATGATGATGGATGATGATGATGATGATGGATGATGATGATGATGATGATGATTATGATGATGTTGGTGATGTATGATGATTATGATATGATAATGGATGATGATTATGGTGATGGATGATGATGATAATTATGGTGATGATGATGTGATGGATGATGATTATGATGATGATGATGTATGATGATTATGATGATAACGATGTATAATGATGATTATGATGGTGATCATGGTGATGATGATGAATGAATATGATGATGGTGACGATGATGGTCATGGTGATAATGATGGTGATGGATGATAATTATGATGATGATGATGACGGTGATGACGATGATGATAACGATGATGACGATGATGATGATTGATTGATGAAGATGATGATGATAAATTACTGCTCTATTTTATAACACATGTCTCAGTAATTCATGTTTCTATCACAACAGGTATCCTAATACGCAGCCATCTTCCTCGTATTTACATCCGCAACGAACGTTGGGGTCTAATTATTTCGCCTGAACGGAGAGAAAAATCGATCGAGTTGTCCACACTTTCTAAGGCTCTGACATGTGTCCTCGGCATGTCACAGTCATTTTTGCACATTTTTTGGGATCTATAATGACATCGCTTACAAATTCAAATAGACATTCCGCTTACCATTAGAGAGCCACGTGTATAACTCACCACACGAATATTTACAGAATGTGTGATTTCTATGTGCAACACACTGGGATTCTCGCCGGTGCTACGGAGTTCGTGCACTGTGCTGAGATCCTTCTTGTGTGATCAAAGGGAGGAGATGGAAGCACTGATGGAGTTGACCGTGTGTAATGAAGATAGTCCTTAAAACCAAACCAAACCAAACCCGTGTAGTTATCCCCTGGGGGTGGGGGGGTCTCCGAATAGACAAAGACAGAATATGGACTCCTGCACTCAGACATATCGGACAAGAAGATTAATGCAAGGTTGTGTAGGGGATGGCAACTTCATTATGTAACACAAGTTGCCACAAAAAACCACCACTGTAGGAGAATGTGATTGCTTGAGACTTCCTTCTTACAAGGGGAAGGGCAAAAGCTACAGTCGTCGCTGCATGTTCTGTAAGGAGATCAAAGGAAAATATTGATGATAATGGTGAGGAATTACTACTCTATCTAAGATAAGTTTATCTAATTAAACTAATAAGAGAGAAAAACATCAATAATCCTTACTTAAGACGAAGCTGAGTTACTGTACTTTTCAGATGAGTGGATTTTTATCAATAGGTCCTTCTTTACAAGCAGCATCTTAAAAAACTCGACACATGCTTCCTCACAGTTCACTTTGGTTGTCAACATAGCTTTCAAAGTTTCATCACCTAGCTGTGTTTTATCACTTGCCCATAAACTGTTCATCAAAGAAAACACTCTTTCTGTGGCAGCATTTGTTCCAGGTAGACAGAAAAAAAGAAAAAAAACTGCCAACTTCAAAATATTTGAAAATGTCACCTTATTGTTTTTGAAGTGGGAAACCATTTCAATCCAACGTTGTGGTGGCAATGTTTTTTTGGCACTCCATTCACTAATTTTCTGAGAAGTAACAAACTGCTTCATATAGACATATTCGTCATAAATTTCAGTTTCTGTAAAGTGTGCTGAAGGTAATGTCTGAATCACTAGTGATGATGATATTTCAATATCTGCCCAAATTGATATTCTGTTCAGTGTTACCCAGCTGTAGGATTCTAGGTCTTGACAATTTTTTGCAGCCCATTTATTCAAATAATTGAAAGCTGTTTCATAGAACGAAGAAACGCTAGCATGAAACTTTTTCACATCCTCCTTTGGAAGTCCTTCCATTTCCAGCTTTTCAGGGATTTGCTTAACTCTTGATGGCAAGAAACAGTCTTCCAGTTTGGACTTCAAAATAGTTTTCAACCTGTTGATGCTGTCAATGACTTCAAACACAGTGACCGTCTGTCCCTCTATTTTATGCACTGCTTCGTGGAATGGAGAGGCCTGACTGTGAACAAAAACAAGCCATGTCTCAGATAGAGGATTTTCAAAGAATGTCTGTATAAAAACTGGGCATCTGTCTTGAGAGTGAAAATATGATTTTAGAGGCAGGAACATCTGAAGAACCCTTTCAACAGCAGGCAGCAGAGCAAGCCACCTAGTCTGAGCATAACCTAAGATCATCTGGAAGTCTGTTTCCACAAACTGGCAAAACTCTTTGAGTCTTTTAACTCGTACTGTGTATGATTTGAAGAGTAGATAAATTTTATCAATAATCAGCTCGACATCAACAGGCAGTACATCTGCAGCCTTTCGAACAGTGTTGTGGAAAATATGACCTGCACACCCAACTCCTATAAGACCATGTCCAAGGTTTTCTTGCAGTTTTTTTGAAAACATTGTTCTTTCCTTTCAGCACCTCCAAAATTGGAATTTGTGTTGTCTGCGCATAATCCAACTACTTTCCTGTCTAAACCATTTTCAGTTATGCAGTCATTAAGAAAACTACTTACAATATCAGATGTTTCACCTGGCAATGACTTTAACTCTGATATTTTAATTTTCACTCCATTAATGTGATCAACGTATCTGACAAGCAAAGGAAAAATCTTGAATTCTTTGTGGTTGGATGCATCTGTCAGTACAGAAATAAATGTAGACTTTTCTAGGTCACACCTTAACTCATTTAGAATATGGGGTGCCAAGACATTTCGAATGATGGCTTCTGTTTTCGTACCATGCACATGCAAATTTTGGCTCTAAAGTAACCTGAAGTAATTTTGATGTGCAATCCATAGACCTGAAAGTATGATTGTGTAGCAATGTATGGTATGCAAAGGCGCCTTCTATAGCAGCTAATTGCTCTTCTTGATCACCAATTTTATCAGCTCTGAAGAAAGTGGTTAACGACGAGCTTGATGCAGCTGTAACGACGGCTCTCTTATGTCTCTCACTGCTTATGGGGTTCTTAATATCACCACGTCCACAATGGCTTATCGAAAACCCGGAGGCACATATATTGCATCGTACAGTGAAGTTTGATGTACGCTTTTTAATAAACGGATATTCTTTTTGTAAATCTTCATTGAAACTGCATTTACGCTTTGGTACCATTTTCTTACAACAATAACAAAATATGCACAAATAGTTCATCGTTTAAATTAAATAAACGTATACCGTACGCAAAATCTTGGTAATTTACCATTACCTAAAATTTCAAATAACTGCGAATATCACATTGGAACAACAAAACTAATTCGCGGTCCTGACAACCTCTTGTGCTGTTTCGGCGCCAGTTCACTAATAATTAAACATTCCCTCAAGTCAGCCACGGAATAATAATTTTTTTTTTTTAAATCTGTGAGATTTATGCCAAATTGGCAAATTCGTCCAAAACCGGGACAAATTGGCGTCCCGGATTGCATCGAAAAAAAGTCGGGACAAATTATCAAAAATAGTCGAAAATCGGGACTGTCCCGGAAAAACCGGGACGTCTGGTCACCTTAACTCTATCGTATAATACACGTCTGTAATACATTTTGCTGCTCTCGAGTTAAGGAAGGCAACGGCAGAGTGGACTGGAAATTGGTCACCCCATCTTATTTTTTTTTAAATAGCTGGACCAATTAAAGTGAAGTCTCTAACACTTCATTCCCCCTACGGCCGTTTATACTGTGGGACTATCTATTATCTAAACACCGGATATATCATTCCATAAACGGGCAGTACAATTCTTGTTTCCTTTGTATGTACTTAACTTATTTCTCACTTTCTTTCTCTTCTGCTTTCGTTCGCTTGTCTCTAACAAACGCATTCTGGGCGTAACTTCCAATATTACCCTTTTCCTTGTATAGATACATTTTCCGAGGAAAATTCGATTCAGTTTTTCATAAACTCTCTGCAAGGTTAGGATCTACAAGACATCATCATCGTAATTTTCATCATCATCTTCATCATCACCATCATTACTTTCCACTTGCGCTCTTTATGGCGCGTGAAGCCACAACTGCAACTGGGCGTCTTATACAAAGCCAGCATCAAGCACTCACGCGCTCTTGTAGGAGTAGTTTCTGTAGCAATTTTTTTTACAAGGCGAGGCTGCCAGTGTCCTGCACAACCTGATATTAGACACTTTACGACATGTCAGAGGAATCAGTAAGCCTATTCTTTCTGCGTCTCATCAGAGACCCCAGCGAAGAACATGGGTCATAATCCATCACTTACAAATTAAAGCAGACAATCCTATCACTACTAGGTAGTGTGGTTTGGTTTTGAGGACTATCTTCAATGCACACGGACAAATCCATCAGTGCTCCGATCTCCTCTCTTAGGTCACACAAGGAGGGTCTCTGCACAGAGCACAAACTTCGTAGCACCGGCGAGAATAGTTATGTGTGTTAGAGGAATCACACATTCTATAAACATTTTTGTTGTAGGTAGGTTTCTACTTTTTAAATTTTGCCACGGGGCGGCCTTATGACCTACTCTTTACGATTTCCAACTGCCGTGGCATTTTTAACGTGCGCATCATGTACACGGGACCTCCTATTTTTTCACCCTTATCCGAGAAGGCTATTCATCCTATCATACTTCCCATGAGACCAGGTGGGGAGTATGACATCATTAGGACCACTGGTTCTGAGAACAAACTACCATAAATTATATTCCCTCTACTAGGAATTAAACCCGGTAGCTTTAAAATTCTAAGCGGACGCCATACCTCTGAGCCACTCCGACCCCTTGACGAACAGACAATCTTTAAAAACACAGCTCCCAAGAACAAGTATAAAAAAATTGCACGTAAAAGCTTCAAGACATTTTTTATATTGTTCTCGTTTTCACCTTTAATGAGCAACCTTTTTAACTTGCTAGAGGGAAAACCCCACTGCACAAATCGTGCAAATAAAAACACTTCATCGGTTATGTTCCGTTATGCATAATCACAAGATGAGAATAAGACCGTTTCGCCAATGTAAATCTTCGTCAAGGGGAACGATATAACCAAACATAATAATAATAAAATAAAAAGCGGAAATAAATGCAAAGCTCTGAAGTAAAGCAGTCTATTAGATTTGCAGCGCGTTCACAAGGCGTGACACATTTTTCTAGGGGGATGAACGCGGAGGGTTAACGAAAACGGTTGTGTCTAACATCTATACAAGGAAAAGGGTAATATTGGAAGTTACGGCCAGAATGCGTTTGTTAGAGACAAGCGAACGAAAGCAGAAGAGAAAGAAAGTGAGAAATAAGTTAAGTACATACAAAGGAAACAAGAATTGTACTGCCCGTTTATGGAATGATATATCCGGTGTTGTTGACACGAATTCTAGTGTGGACAAAACGTCCACTTGCAAGGTCAGAGGATGAAAAGTAACGGCGTGCTGAAATGTCTGACTGTTGCACGGTGAATTATTGAACACTTAAACAAACACTAAATTTACTATTATAACACCGTTTAACAAAACAGCATAAGTGACAATAACACCGACTCTACTGATAATAGTCAGTTTAAACACTGTTTAAAAGTTCAGGGGAGGAAAATAATAAGGGTAATAGCTTTTAATTGATAACCTATACATTCTCATGTGGAGACATAACTGAACCACTTGGCAAGTGAAGACTGTGCTCGAAATCACAGTAACATAACAAAAAATATAAAAAATATATTTTAAACACAGACTTTTAATGCACTAAAAAGCCACAAATAATTTTTCAAGAAGTTTATAGCTTGCAGTCAAAAAATGTAACATCAAATTGACAAAAAGCGTGGGGCGCGTAAGCACTTATCATATATTTTATCCATAACTGTGTAATGAAGAATAAAGCAGAAGTTAATTTCATGTAGAATCATCGGCTCAGGCTTTTTGTCAATTTGATGTTACATTGTTTTACTGCAAGCTATAAACTCCTTGAAAAATTATTTGTGGCTTTTTAGTGCATTAAAAGCGTGTGTTTAAAATATATTTTTTATTTTCTTCTTTTTAGTGTTATTTTTGTGTTGTTGTTTTTAAATTTAAGTAAAAATGTAATCGATCCGCTAATGACATTATCAGTTTGCAGTAAACGAGTCCAGGAGGCGGATTTCATTATTCAGTATATTACACGGAAAGTTATTAATTTTTTGTTTGTTTTATTTTTACTTTATTTTGATAAAGAGTAGTAAACTACATTTTTTAAAATGTAGTTGTCAGTTGTGTGTATGTCTGTGCACGCGCGTTCGATAGTGTGTGTGTGTGTGTGAAAAAGGGGGGGGGGAGAAGTATCAATATTTTTTGGAAAGAATACACCTAGATTATTTGCAGTTATCGCCCATTTCCCTGATGATACAATACAAACAAACTAAATTAATATTCATTTTAATTTTATTAATTTTATTATTTTTACGACTGATTATTGTATTGTCATGGGGAATACACAACTATGCCACGTTTCAGAGCTAATGCTCATCTGGGACTGATTGAAAAATCGACTGCAAGATTTGAAGGTGACAAAAGAGTGACATACATTGCAAGTTAAAGAAAAGCCTGTGAAAAGCCTGTAAAAAGGTAACCCAACACACAGCCTTCACTGTCAAATGATGTGAACGAACACAAATCTTAAAAGTAATAAGAAGATAAGTTTACATTGCTCATATCGCAAGAACCGAGGAGGATTTGAGAAATTCGTGTTAAAGGGAGAGATATGATAAGGAGAAAGATCGAATACGGGGAAAGATCGGATAAGGGGAATGATTAAACACGAGGAAAAACCAAATAAGGGGATATATCTGATAAAGGGAACGAACTGATACGGTGAAAAGTCGAATACAAGAATCGTTTTCTGTTAGGTACACACCGATTACAACAGGTCATAATATGTCTTCAGTATGCTGGTGCGTAGTCTGTCTGTCTGTCTATCACGATTAGAAAAGTAGGCTCGTAATTATTTTGTTTCAAACTCATGAAGCGTGATCAATTTATGTACGCTGCAGGAAATCTACAAGCATAATCGTATGTAATTATGATTAAAAAATGTTACATACAAGAAAACACACACATACACATCCCACACATACACATCACACACACACACATATACATCCCACACACACAAATACATACATGCATACAGCGCCGTCATGGGGATTTTGTTGAAGTGGTTCGAGGTCTCGTGATGGTGTCTTCCTCCCCCACACCTTAATCCCGTTCAGTAATATATGTATTCATACAAGACTCAATTTCATGCTACTCAGTTGGATCACCTTGTAATGTCCGCAAGTGATATTCGCTGTAGCATTGTACAAAAACATAATACACTTTTATTTATATAAAATCTTATAGTAGGTACACTGTCTTTATTCATGTTAAATGACAGACGGCCGGTCAATGTGCTGTTTTTGACGGCCGGTCAATGTGCTGTTTTTGACGGCCGGTCACTGTGCTGTTTTTGACGGCCGGTCAATGTGCTGTTTTTGAAAAACAGGAATAATAAAGAGATACAGGAAAACAATCAGTTTCATTTAAGACAGCGGTTCTCAAAGTGTAGCGCGCGGAACCCTGGGGGTCCCGGAGACCCTTTCAGGCGTCTGCGAGGTCAAAAAGATATTTGTATTTTTCATTCGCATTCTCTCACAATTTAGTGTTCCGGAGGCTACCTGACGTGTGATGATGCCGTCGCTCTGACAGCTATTGCAATTATTGCGCGTATGCATTCTTTTGTTTTCTAGAAGTGTCTAAGGTAGTAAGTTTAAGGTGTAAATATGTACGTTTTGTAATACGGTAAATATCGATAGACGTAAACAAAAGCTCGTTAGGATCCACAATATTTTTTAAGAGTGTAAAGGGATCCTGAGACAAATAAGTTTGAGAAACGCTGATCTAGGAAAATAACTTTTTACTGTGAAATTTTCTGTTTATTTTTTCTTGTTCTTCTATTCTTTTAATGTTTTTACTTATTTATTTTATTTTAAATAAAGTTTGGCGCCCACTCCGGGTCGGCGACCGGTACTCGCACCGCCCAAGAACCGGCTCTGCACACACACACATGCACACACATCGCACATACACACAAACACATTGTGGTTGACCTAAAAATTCTGCTTGTTTAGCCTTACTGATTATCTCTCATTATGACAAAAAAGATTACTGGATTGAAGTCTGTCATTGCGAAATCTGTGTAGCGGAGGTGTGGTAATGTTGTACGAGTAACTTAATGGCAAAGCTAGAAGGCCGTCAGCTAATTAAGGCATTTATGAAAGGTTACAGTTCCTGGCAGTTGTAAAGGTCACTTGGTCTAGCGCCTTACTGATGCCTCCTTAAATAGCATCCCAGGCTGTGGTAAGTGAAGATGTTGTGTTCAGTTCTCTCGCGTGCAGTTGCTGTTTTTGGTGTTGCACTTTCTTCTTGTAAGTGTTGTTTATTTTTATATTGAAATCTTCTTCTTCGTTCGTCCTGAAAAGGGCGTTGGTTGCGATGTGTCTGTTTACGCCGGAGCTGTGATATCTGCACCTTTCGGTCGACACATCCGACTTCAGCACGGCAGTTTTTGGGACCGGGTTTGCCTTCCCTCTGCGATCCCTACTCTCTCAGCCAGACTGCAGTGATGCAAACTGTTTCCAGGACCACCACGTGGAGCTGGAGTTGGGTCTTAGTCAGCTCTGGTTCGCTGACTCTGATGCAAGCAGTCAAGCTATGGGTCGCTGACTGCATTCTCTATTGCTGCATCTTTGGGTCCCAAACCGCTATTGTTGTCAATCAATCAATCAACCAATCCTCTTCAGTTACCCGCGGAGTACAGGGAAAAACACGCACATCCTTCCTGTCCTGTACCACAGGTTATTGTTATTGTTATTCAGAATCGACGTCATTGCACTGCGGGCAAACCCATAGGTGCTCAGTCCCCCGCAGCAAATGTCGAAGGGTATGAATGCTAACTGTTCCTGTTGCGCAATGGTTGTATACACGGCGATACGTCCTCTCATACGCCCATCCCTGCTGGTCTTACATCTGATGCCGAATTGCAGCAGTCTTAGCCTTGATGATTCATCGATTGCAGTGTCATTCTCTAATAGACGAACATGAATTGCCCTCAGCATTTCTTCCTTATCCATGGCCAATGCACCTTTTATGGATGCTCGTGAAGCTAGTCTGTCAGCTCTTTCAGTGCCGCGTACCCCGGCATGACCAGGACAATAGATCCATATCAGTTCTTGAAGATTCGATGCTTCTATGGAGGTTTTCCATTCATTTCGAAGCCAACCACAGGTTCAAATTTTAAATTATCCCTTACATGCATGTCACCAGTTCTCTTCCCCATGCGGCTTAATGTTGCTTTGATTTTTTTTTTTTTTTGTATTCCTTTATTTCTCTTGCCATTCACGCTCCATGATTGGAACTCACACGGGAAACATGAAGTGTCTGAAGACCAAAGAGATCCTGGAGGTAAATGATAGATACGACAGCCAGCCAGCCAGTCAGGCAGGCAGGCAGGCAGGCAGGCAGACAGACAGATAGATAGATAGATAGATAGATAGATAGATAGATAGATAGATAGATAGATAGATAGATAGATAGATAGATAGATAGATAGATAGATAGATAGATAGATAGATAGGCAGGAACGTAGGCCAACACACCAACTGAAAGACAGACAGAAAAGGAAAGTACAGCTACACAGTAATAATGCACGCTACAGAAGTGAAGAGAACGCTTAATAAACACAACAGCGGGACCACAGACATCAGTAATCAGACACCGCAAAAAAAATCTTATAACCACGAACTTGGCGACCACTGCGACCTCTCGCGTCAAGGAAGCGAAAATCCCTAACCCGAGGCTGTTTTTGAGTGAGAGTCTTGTCAAAGTGTGGTGTGTCTCTTAGAAACAGTCGCATGTCCTTTGCTTTTAACTCCCAGAGAAGAAGACCATTAGCGCTCCACGCTACTTCAGTCTCCAGTCGACGGTGTATGTGGTTTTCCTTTTTTGTCAGCTGAAGATGTAGCTGCGAGAAGTGATAGATTACAAGGCAACGAGACAGTTTAGACACGACATATCACAGCTGGGTTGTCGAGCTGGCCTGTAGGTAGCGCTCAATGTGTTGACAGAAAGAGGACAAACAGAATGATATAAACAAACAGACTGACGAACAGACAGACAGACCAGTACTTTACTGGAAGTTAGAAAGGTATGTGCAGACAAGTGGACGGAGGACGGACGGACGGGCAGACAGAGACAGACAGGTAACCACACTGCAATTAATAAGTCTGAACTATCCGGCGTGTCAGTATACGGTGGCCACCGTTCATGTTTTGAGGCCCTTTTACTGTAAAATCTATATAGCCTATATCATCGTAACATACCGCAAAATCTATATTGCCTTTTTTTAAGGAACGTTCTATAAGATCTATATATCATATTTCTTTGGAACAAGCCGTAAAATCTATATAACATTTATCCCCACAGAACTTTGTAAACTCTATATAGTCTTTATCTTTGGAATATCCCGTAAAATCTATAAAGCCGATATTCACAACATTCCTAAAAATCTACATAATTTATACCTGAACATCGTCCTGTAAAATCTATATAGTCCGCCTCTTGAAAACATCTTGTAGCATCGGTATAATCTATATTTGCGCAACATCTAGTAAAACCTACATAGTCTGTATCTTCAGAATACCTTGTAAATTCACAAAAGTGGGTATTGTCACTGCATCCTGTGAAATACACTATATGGCTAATATATTCACGGCATTGTTAAATATACACAGCGAAGCTACATAACTTGTTTTCACAACACTCTGTTAAGTCTATACAGCAGATCTATATAGCTCATATTCATAACACTGTTAAATCTGTATAGTAAATCTATACATCTTTTATTCAAAACATTCTGTTAAATCTATTTAGTTTACATTCACAATACTTCGTAAAATCTATACAGCAGATCTATATAGCTTAGATGCATAAAACTGTTAATTATTTATAGTAAATCTATACAGCTTATATTCACAACACTCTTTTAAATCTATATAGCTTATATTCACAGCACTCTGTTAAATTTATACAGCAGATCTATTTAGCTCACATAAATAACACTGATAAATCTATAAAGCAAACCTTGATAGCTTATATTCACAACAGTCTTTTAAATCTACTATGCTTACATTCCCAACGCTTAGTTAAATCTATATAGCTTTGTTGCGTGCATATTTTTGACGCACATATTACAAAAAATCGATATGGTTATTTAATATGGGAAAAATATAGACATGCATCCATCTGTGTATGAAAATGCTGTTTATTGTAAAAGCGAGATAATCCATGTTTGATTCACACTTTTGATTATAGGAGTAATCGGTCTGGATATCGATCCAGCGTAAGAATAGTACGCTTGCGTTTGTACTTAATTTTAGGGCCAGAAAATATATTAATTTGCTTATTGTGTTTATGGCCTGAATTCATATGTATTACATATTATTAGTACAAGTAGAATCAGTCCTATATTGTATATGTTGGATGGGTATGAGGGACTAGATTCTTGTTAGCGGAAGTATGAGTTGTCTTAACAAGTCGTGATGAGTTCCGATGTACTGCTAAGAATGGCGGGGTACGTTTTTCAAGAGCTGGTCCCTTCGTCAAGAAAAAATGTCTTACGAAGTGGTTTTTTCTTCTGGAGGAGATAGTGTCTCTACGATAGTTTGTGTTAGAGACTCTCCTTATGTCAGTATATAGATGATTCGGACTCCAGGTAAACCCAGCTCGTATTTTTGATGATCTCTCGTCGGTTAGGCCTAGCTTGACTTTTGGGTGCTTCGATATGCTAGTGTCGTGTTTTGTATCGACGAAGATGACAGATTTTCCTGCAGCGGTTATGGCTACGTGAACTAACCTGATCACCGTAGTGCTGCATGGAACCATTTATGAAATCCTTTATATATCCATTGTAAATTAACTTTGGCTGATATTCTTCCTATGAATGAGTGAACGACAACTCAGGAAGGTAGCCATGTTGGATTTCGGTCATCGTCTGTTTTGATCACTGCCAAGAGAACAGATTATTTATCTTATTATCGGACAGTGACAGAGAGATCTCAATCCTGCTAGAAACCCCCTTTTCGTGGTTTCATAAGATGATGTATCATGACATTGAACTTTGATGTACTACCCATTATTTCTGCATGTGTCATGACTTCGGATCTGCTATGTATACCTACAAATTGTTATGTCAACAAAGCCTGATGTACTCGTATGTCCCAGTGTGTACGTCTGAATAAATTGAGTAAACTAAGATTCCAGCAGTCTGCATTGGTGCCTTGTAGACACATGTGTATGAGTGATTATATTGGTCAGCACACGAACAGTACACCATTCGCGGTAATCACACTCTACACTACTACTTCATACATACACCATCCTGCGTCGGCTGAAGTGACCAAGTTTAGGGCCTGCTTCCCCTGGAGCCTTTGCCTTCCCTAACTCAGGACTAGGGTGAGTTACCCATTTACAGCTGGGTAGACTGGAGCATGCCTGATCTCAACAACACACCACTCTTCCTTACAGAGCAGACAGACTGATACTTTACAGTGGTGTACTACAGGTGTAGTAAGAAATAACGTCTTTACAGTGGCGAGCCAGATTCCTGGGTCCAGCTTACGCAGTTTTGTGTTGAGAATCACAGTTTACAGCTGAAAGAACATTTGTTTGAACACATCAACACCAGTAGGACAGCTTGACCTGTATTACCGATAGGATGCTGTATCTAGGTCAGCACTTGTTGACAGTTTTTCGCTGTACGGACAGTATTACACAGGACAGTGGTATCAAGTGTAGAAAATATCTGGAGCAATATTGTTGACATTTCTCAACGTACAGAAGAATCGCAGTGTTGCTGAATAAAGTGCATAGTTCATCGTGGGATCTTCATATGCTTAACAGAGAAAAAATTGACAGTGTAATAGTTTAAACTTAAATCTATTACTGAATAAAGTGGCAAGTTAGTATTATTTAAATAAACTGTGCCTACTTTACAACACTATACTGGCAACACATTCCATTCATGACATAAATGATATTGTATGCTATATGCTATTTATGCTTACATGTTATTTGTTGTGTATTAAATTAGTTTATATTCTGTGTGACTAGAACAGGAAATACCAAGTAATATTGGTCTTGTTCTGGCGTTCGATAGGGAGCAATTTCTTAATTGAAATTTGCTTGCAACATAGTTTGCAAATATTTGGTTAGTTGTGACGACTGTTTCATATTTGTATTTGTAACATTTTTTGTGTTCCTTAGTTTTGTTTGATTTGTTTGTATAATTGTAGGTCTCATCTTTCCTTTCATTTCAGTTTTTTACACCCTTATGTTTATACACTGTAGCGTTATTTGTCTTGTTATCTTATGGCAGTTATCATCACAGGTTCTGTGATCATTTTTTTTCATTTCCCCTATTTAATTTAATTTGATCTCTGCAAATGTTTTCAGATTGTCTTTTCTTGTTTGTCATTTGTAATGTCTGTAGTTGACATATGACGTATAGTGGTATACACTGATAGTATAGTACAGATCAGTACTTTCTGATTGTTATTAGAAAAGGGAAATATTTTTTTTTTTTCCACAGGTACTCAAGTGATCTTTGATTACATTGAGGTATACAAGACCTTTGTAAGGCTTGTCTCCCAAAGTTATTGGTAAAGGGAAATATTTTTTTTCCACAGGTACTCAAGTGATCTTTGATTACATTGAGGTATACAAGACCTTTGTAAGGCTTGTCTCCCAAAGTTATTGGTAAAGGGAAATATTTTTTTTCCACAGGTACTCAAGTGATCTTTGATTACAGTGAGGTATACAAGACCTTTGTAAGGCTTGTCCCCACAGTATTTGAGATACAATTATTGTTGTCCACAGGTACTCAAGTTATCATTGGTTATTGTAAACCATACAAGTTTGGACTAAGACTAAGTCTAAGGTATAGACTTGTCTCCCATTAACAAAGAGAGTAATTTATTTACTTTTTCAGGTTTCTGATTTAAGAAGACAATATGTCTACCTTAGATTATTTCATTACACTAGGAAAATCTTTTGATAAGACTGGAAAAGACTTAGAACAATGGGCTGTTGCTCAATATGACAAAGCATTAGCTGCAGAAGAGAAAAAAAATTGCTGCTGCTGTTGAAGAAAAAAAAATTGCTGCTGAGGAAAAAAAAGCTGCGGCTGAGGAGAGAAAACTTCAAATAGAAGAAAAAAAAGCTGCTGCAAAAGAAAGGAAAGCCTTAGCTGAAGAAAAAAGATTAGAAAAAGAAGCTGATACTGCTGCTGAACTTAAGAAATTGCAGATGCAAGTGGAGGAAAGGAGATTTGAGGCAGAACAGAAAAAACTAGAAGTTGCTGCTGCTGCAGAACAGAAAAAACTAGAAGTTGCTGCTGCTGCAGAACAGAAAAAACTAGAAGCTGCTGCAGAACAGAAAAGATTAGATAGAGAAGCTGAAGAGAGAAAAGCAATAAGAGAACATGAGTTTGAATTAGAGAAATTAAAATTGACATGTATGAGTAATGTTAATCAGGCATCTGGTGGTAATGGTAAACCCTTTGTGTACAAGGTCAAAGTACCAGCGTTTAACCCTACCAGTGATGACATAACATTTTGGCTTTCTAGATTTGAACGGGCTTGTCGATCTCATAATGTTGACAAATCACAGTATGTGAATCAGTTGTCTGAAAATCTAAAAGGGGAGTCTCTGAGTAAGTTATATTTTGTTGAAGAGGCCGACAAAGACAATTATGATGCTGTTAGGGCAGCTTTGATAAAGAGATATCAGCTGTCTGAGGAAGGTTACCGTCTTTTGTTTAAAACAATGAGACCTGAGGTAGGTGTAGAATTCTCAGATTTCATCTCAAAAGCACGAATTACACTTTCACGATGGATTGAATTATCCAAAACAGAGAAAACATTTGATGGTCTTACAGATTTATTGCTAAGAGACAAGGTCATGTCGTCTGTAAATAAATCATTCCTAGAGTTCTTACATGAGCGTAAACCTAGTACAATAAAGCAAATGGAAGAATATTGTGACCAGTATGCCACGGCACACCCTGACATGATTCTTAGTAACTCTAACATTAAAGAGAGTATGCCAGTTGCTTCGGCAACAGAATATAATCAGAATTACTCACACAAATTCCAAGGAGCTAAAAATAAATTTGATAAAAAGGTTAATTGGAATAAGTATCAAAACCAAGATAACCACTCAAATCAGGGTTCTTCTTCGAAGAACTGGAATCGGGCTGATAGTCCTCGACACGCGAGGGGTACCCATAATGTTAGAAATTCTCGGAAAGGGAGTAGCTATAGGAACTACCCAAGTGCTTCATGGAGACAAAAGAAACAATATTACAGGGATACTCAATATAACGAGCATGATGATTATGATCATGAATATTATGATTCAAACCCAAATAGGGGTTATAACAGAGGCAATAATAATTATAGAGACAATTATAACCGAGGTAGATCACAACACAAAAGACATGGTAAATCTTATTACCAGGCTAACTCTGCACAACAGGAGTTCCACGACACCGATAATCAGAATAATGATAAAAAAGACTCCAATAGTGTAGCAAATTCCGCTTTCGATTTTGCTAGAGCATCTGAGTGTTCGCAATGCAAAACATTATTCGATCCAACCACAGTTTCTACTTTAAGCTGCGGTCACCCACTTCCCGCTCTCCATGCGTCAATTGCGCATAATGGAAGGGGTGCTCTTGTCTTTAATAGGGGCCTAATAGATGGTACTCCGGTATCAATTCTTTTCGACTCGGGGTGCACTACCATTGGAGTGAGGCAATCACTCGTAAATCCTTCTCGAGCTACTGGCAATATAGTCAAATGTGTAACATTTGGTGGCACATTGGAGAAGTACTCCACTGCCATTATCAATATTGCTACGCCTTTCTTTACAGGAGAGGTGCAAGCATGTCTCTTGCCGAATCCGATCGCTGATCTTATCATCGGTCGCATTCATGGAGTGAAAGAATGCACTCCACAGCAAATCTCTAATTGGGAAAATGTTAATATGCAATCTGCTAATGCAGTAATCACTAGGGCTCAAGCTCTCAATATGCCACAATCTTCACATTCTGAAGATAATGATGCGCAGATCCAAGATGATCCCTTGGAGATTTCACACGATTCCTTTATTAAACAGCAGGAAGATGATCCTACTCTAAAGAAATTCTTTACTCTGGCAACAAAAGGTGATCCGAATAAGGATACAAATCGTAAATCTTGGATTACGATGAAGAATGGCGTACTTGTACGTATGGTACAAGACTCCGCTAAGTCCATTCATTCTCAAATCCTTGTGCCTAAAAATATGAGAGTTAAAATTTTACAGCACGCTCATGATTCGCAGTGTGCTGGACATATGGGTTTTTCCCGTACTAAAGCTAGAGTTCTTCAATCTTTCTTTTGGCCTGCTGTGAATAAGGACATACGAATCTATTGTCGATCTTGTAAAGTATGTCAAGAGATTAAATCCAGAGGTCCACGCCATGATGCACCTATTCAGGCTGCAGACATTCCCATTCGGCCATTTCAAAAAATGGCGATAGACATCATTGGTCCATTTAAGATAAAGTCTGCTAGAGGACACCAATTTATTCTGACGTGTGTTGATATGTGCACACGTTGGCCGGAGGCTGTTCCTCTAAAGAGCATAACTACTGCTGATGTCGCAGATGCTCTTTGGTTAATATTTTCTCGTCTGGGGTTTCCAGCAGAAATATTATCCGACCATGGTACCCAACTTATATCGGATACCATGTCTCAAGTAATGTCGACTCTGAAGATAGAGAGATCGCTGAGTAGTATTTATCATCCTATGTCCAATGGGATGGTGGAACGTTTGAATAGAACTCTGAAAAACCTACTAGGTAAGATAACAGAAGATCATCCTCAGGATTGGGATAGGGTTTTACCCGCGGCTCTCTTTGCATATAGAGAGGTCGCCAACGAACATACAGGATTTTCTCCCTTTGAACTTGTCTTTGGCGCGAAACCGCGAGGTCCTATGTCCTTACTTCATGATCTTATAACTGCTGATAATATTGTCGATGACACAAAATCCTCTTATGAATATGTCATCGCACTTAGACACAAGATTATTGAAGCATGCAAATTGGCAACTGCTTCTTCTGAATTTGCGAAACAGAAGGCAAGGGAATTTGCCAATAAAAAGAGATGTTTGCGTCAACTTTGTCCAGGTGACAAAGCATTTGTCTTGCTACCTTGTAGGGAAAATAGACTTCTCATTTCTTGGAAAGGTCCGTACGATATAATATCAAAGGTTTCCGATGTTGACTATATCGTCGATATTGACGGGAAGCGTAAAACCTTCCACATCAACATGCTCACGGAATTCCATGAACGTCCTGATTATTTACAACCTGTTTTCCAGGCAACGGACGATTTTCCAGTCCAACATGGACAGTACTCATCTCTGTCAGTAATACAGGATGAGGAAACGAGTTTCTCGGATGTAAATTTACCTTTTCCAATGATTCCTCTTCACTCTAATGAATCATGGAAAGATGTTGCAATTTCTCCAGAATTATCTCCAGGAGAGCAGAAACAAGTTTCTACTATGTTAGAACAATTTCAGGATGTCCTTACTGACATTCCTGGTCAAACGGATGTCATTCAACATGACATTATTCTTACTGACCATAGTCCTATAAGAGTCAGACCGTATCCTATCCCGATACATTTCCAAGCACAGGTAGAGAAAGAGTTAGATGAGATGATAGAGTTAAAAATTATTGAACCATCCACATCAGCATATTCTTCGCCGATGGTTATAGTACGGAAAAAAGACAATAACATACGTCTTTGCGTGGATTATCGCAAATTGAATCAAGTGACTAAATTCGATGCTGAACCTATGCCTTTACTAGAAGAGCTACTTACGAGACTATCGAATTCTCACTTCTTTACTAAACTCGATTTGTCTAAGGGATATTGGCAAGTTCCACTATCCGAACACGCCAAACCGTTTACTGCTTTTTCGACGCCTAGGGGTCTATTCCAATGGAATTTCATGCCTTTCGGTCTTATGAACGCCCCTGCTACATTTGTACGCATGATGCGTCGAATCCTATCTCATCGCTCAGATGTCATTGCGTATCTTGATGACATCTGTCTTTTCAGTGATACTTGGAACGATCACTATAATGGTATAAATGAACTATTGTCTATCTTACGCGAGCATAACCTGACAGCGAAACCATCGAAAGCATGTATTGGTTTTAGCGAAATATCTTTCTTAGGACACCGTGTTGGTCATGGGTTCCTAAAAACAGAAGACCATAATACAAGTAAGATACTTAACATTTCTATTCCTAAGACTAAAAAGCAAGTACGAAGTCTCTTAGGTCTAATACAATTTTATGGACGATTCATACCGAATCTGTCCTCCATTATGTCACCTCTTTCTTCCTTGCTAAAGAAAGGGTCTCCTAATGTAGTCCATTGGACTCAAGAATGTCAATCCTCTTTGGATAAGGTTAAAACTATGTTTTCTACTTCACCTATCCTAGTATTACCTTCTAAGGATAAGACATTTATTCTTCGTAGTGACGCTTCATCCACCGGGATTGGAGCTGCACTAATGCAAGAGTACTCTGGAACTCTGCATCCTGTGATGTATATTTCTCGGAAATTAAATGCCGCAGAGAAGAATTACTCGGTCCTAGACCGTGAATTATTGGCTATGGTTTGGTCAATCCTTAAACTACAAAGATTTCTTCTGGGCACGCATTTCATTGTGGAAACTGACCAGAAAGCTCTTACGGCTATTCAGAGTAAAAATCTGAAGAGCGCGAGATCAATGCGATACGCGATTGCTCTACAGCCATTTCATTTTTCGGTGCGAGCTATCCGTGGGTCAGAAAATGTGATGGCAGATATTTTGTCTAGATGCCCACATGATTCATAACTGTTATACAGCTTTGATACAATTGTTTCTATGTTGAAATGTGTACACATATGTAATATATCATATATTGATTGTAACACTACTTAGCGGTTCATGGATATTTATTCACCGCTGATTTTTTCAATGTTTTTCGTCTTTGATGATCATGATGTTAAGATATATTAGATGGAATTTATGTATAAACTAATGTGGAAATTGTGTCATTGCTAATATTGTAGTATGCGTTGGTGACACCTCTCTGGAAATATTAATACTTAGAGAAGTGCTTTCTCTAAGGTCATAAAACTTATGCTTATCATCTGCGCATTGTTATTGGTGCGTTGTGAGCCTATTGTATGTTGCTCCTAGATGTATTTCAAAAAAAAAATGTACCATTTTTTTTTTTTTTTCCCGAGGGGTGTGGTAATCTGTTGCGTGCATATTTTTGACGCACATATTACAAAAAATCGATATGGTTATTTAATATGGGAAAAATATAGACATGCATCCATCTGTGTATGAAAATGCTGTTTATTGTAAAAGCGAGATAATCCATGTTTGATTCACACTTTTGATTATAGGAGTAATCGGTCTGGATATCGATCCAGCGCAAGAATAGTACGCTTGCGTTTGTACTTAATTTTAGGGCCAGAAAATATATTAATTTGCTTATTGTGTTTATGGCCTGAATTCATATGTATTACATATTATTAGTACAAGTAGAATCAGTCCTATATTGTATATTTTGGATGGGTATGAGGGACTAGATTCTTGTTAGCGGAAGTATGAGTTGTCTTAACAAGTCGTGATGAGTTCCGATGTACTGCTAAGAATGGCGGGGTACGTTTTTCAAGAGCTGGTCCCTTCGTCAAGAAAAAATGTCTTACGAAGTGGTTTTTTCTTCTGGAGGAGATAGTGTCTCTACGATAGTTTGTGTTAGAGACTCTCCTTATGTCAGTATATAGATGATTCGGACTCCAGGTAAACCCAGCTCGTATTTTTGATGATCTCTCGTCGGTTAGGCCTAGCTTGACTTTTGGGTGCTTCGATATGCTAGTGTCGTGTTTTGTATCGACGAAGATGACAGATTTTCCTGCAGCGGTTATGGCTACGTGAACTAACCTGATCACCGTAGTGCTGCATGGAACCATTTATGAAATCCTTTATATATCCATTGTAAATTAACTGGCTGATATTCTTCCTATGAATGAGTGAACGACAACTCAGGAAGGTAGCCATGTTGGATTTCGGTCATCGTCTGTTTTGATCACTGCCAAGAGAACAGATTATTTATCTTATTATCGGACAGTGACAGAGAGATCTCAATCCTGCTAGAAACCCCCTTTTCGTGGTTTCATAAGATGATGTATCATGACATTGAACTTTGATGTACTACCCATTATTTCTGCATGTGTCATGACTTCAGATCTGCTATGTATACCTACAAATTGTTATGTCAACAAAGCCTGATGTACTCGTATGTCCCAGTGTGTACGTCTGAATAAATTGAGTAAACTAAGATTCCAGCAGTCTGCATTGGTGCCTTGTAGACACATGTGTATGAGTGATTATATTGGTCAGCACACGAACAGTACACCATTCGCGGTAATCACACTCTACACTACTACTTCATACATACACCATCCTGCGTCGGCTGAAGTGACCAAGTTTAGGGCCTGCTTCCCCTGGAGCCTTTGCCTTCCCTAACTCAGGACTAGGGTGAGTTACCCATTTACAGCTGGGTAGACTGGAGCATGCCTGATCTCAACAACACACCACTCTTCCTTACAGAGCAGACAGACTGATACTTTACAGTGGTGTACTACAGGTGTAGTAAGAAATAACGTCTTTACAAGCTTATATTCACAACACTCCGTTAAATATATGCAGCAAATCTATATAGATTATATTGACAACATTCTTTTAAATCTTTTGTGGTGAAGTGGGATGTTATAAATATTTATAGGGGACTTAGTGTACTGACTGAGATCAGCTGTGAAGGTATATATATATCTAATAAGAGTATTGTATTATATATAACCTTACTTGCTGCTACATATGTATACCTCAGTCAGAATTATTCTGGAATAGTGTGATGACTACGTTATATGTCTAGGGTATGTGTATGATGAAGTGTAAGTCATAACAACAACAGACAGATAAACAATTTAATTTATTCCACCACACTTGACAACACTGTGACACTCACATACATAAAACACTCTACAAGGATATCTTAAAGGAGTCACTGATAACTTTTCAAATAACAATATGTATTCATTGCTGTCATGAATGTATATGTGTCCTGATTCAAATACAAATGGAATCAGGAATCACAATCAATTTTAATTACAAGTTATATGTACAGAATTTCTCAATATGAATCTTGTAGTGACATGTATTTTTAATAGTATCCTATGTGTGTCAGTGGTGTAGTAGTAATATGAGGTAATACTGGTTTTGTTTTGTTCAAGCTCTGTTGGTATTTGTCATCATGACTTCAATAGTTTGTCTTTATTGGAACTAGTATTGGAGATGTTCTCAGTTCCTGATATTAAAACAATTAAATTCCCTCTTGATTATATTTTACACTGTCATTTTAAGATGGGGGTACATAATGTTGAGCTCAGCTGGCCACATCAGCTTATCTTGCGTGATGGCGGCAGGAAAAGACTCCTCTGCTCGATTTCTCCCCTGGGCTCTGGAGACACCTCACTGATAGCTAAATGGACCAAGGAGTATGCTGTCCGACTCTGGATTCAGCAAAGCTCTGACCAGGTGCTGCTCAATACCATAAGACCACAGTCCCTGAAAACAAGAAGGATGTACCTTCTACTTCATAACTAATTGATACTCTAGTTCTACACTGAGCACAATACATCACAAACATTGAGTTCAGAGCGTTAGGCCAACTGTCAGCTTCATCTGAAATACTTTATACCAGTATTTCCCTCCCTAATGGTTACTACGCCTCTGCAATTCCAGCATTATTTCTGTCTAATCAATAATCTAGGTGTCAGTGTACTGTTTGGCCATTCCATGCCGTTTTACTTTCCTCCGACACCTTCTGTTCAGGCTGGAGCATTATAGGCTTTACATCATGTTCGCTACTGAACTACACATATATACAGACATAAATTAACAATTTACATTCAATTTTCATTAAAAGATATTGAATATTTCAAACCTACCACAATTCATGGAAATACACAGATACGTTGACTAGCAATGAATTCTGGCACAAATTCCCATCTGCTTATGTTCCAGGCTTTTATTTAGCAAAAATATGAGCTGGCTTCAACGCACTGTTGCTTCATCAAGCTTATTTGAACTAGTGGTCTCGAACTAACGCTCTGAATTGTGTATATTCGCAGCTCTAACCAATGAAACCCTGTCCACACATCTTTTCAAAAAAATACTCCTACTCCCGTTTCCCCTGACAACGAAAGATAGTATTTATAGTCCGACCAATCGTGTTTAGTCTTATATTTGTTGCGCTCCAATCAATTTGGAGTTAACATGGTAGGCTATTTCCGTACGTAAGGTTTTTTCAAACACGTTATAAAAAAAAAATTTTATGAGCAGAAATGATTTCATGCTGTCAGGCATCCCCACTATTTTATTTTGGTTATAATTTGGTAATTCCTAGACTATTTGCGTAACGTTTTACATATTCTTTGTCAGCAAGCCCTAAGGAACCCAAATATACAAATTTAAAAGAGCTACGTGGCTGCGTTCAAAATATGCAATTTCTTCTACCTCCTGTTTCGAAGATGTGCTGTCTGGGTACTGTAATGTTTTCAAACGTAAACCCATCTAATGTCATCTTTTCTAATAAGCGTTTTCCAGGTTTTTTAAAACCTAACTCTGGGAAGGTTAGTGTTTTTATCACTGTCCGTCTGAAAAAAAGTTAGTGCATGTGGCCTTACACGCGTGATAGTAGTAATTGTATATCGCGTTACGCTTGTTGGGGGTGGCATTAATAGCGAGACACGTGTTTCGTGTTGCATGCGTTCCTGATTTCATTCGCCCCTCTCTCTTTCTATTTGAGTCCATCTGTTCGTTCGTTTTGGTAACGTAGTATAATTAATGTTAGGATTAATTTAGGTCATTACGCAGTGTGCCTCTCAATGTTTTTCTTAGAAATGCAATACCCGTTTTAATGTGTTGTGGAAACGCTTGTATTTATGCAGTGGCTTATATTTAACGTGGAAACGTTACAATTTGCAGACGAAGCATAAAACAAAGGGGGATTTCGAGTACATTCTTTGTGACAGCACTGTTATTTTACCATTGCTCTTTTCTTTATTAGAATTTATTTGTTAGGCTTTATATTTACCTGATAATTTATATATGTGGATTAGAATATTTCACGACATCTTTACACTTAATCTGTATAGGTTAAATCCAAAGCAATGTTAAATCTATATAGCTTATATTCACAACACTGTTAAATCTATACAGCAAATTTATATAGCTTACATTCATAACATTCTCTTAAGTCTATGTAGCTTGTATTCAGAACACTCTGTTAAATCTGTACAGCAAATCTATATAGCCTATATTCACAACACTGTTAAATCTATAGCAAAGTTATATAGCTTACATTCATAACATTCTCTAAGTCTATATGTAGCTTGTATTCAGAATACTCTGTTAAATCTATACAGCAAATCTAAATAGTTTATATTCACAATACTTCGTTAAATCTAAACACATAATCCATATATCTTGTTTTCGCAACATTCCGTTAAATCTGTATAGCAAATCTATACCGCTTCTATCCACAACGCTCTGTTAAATCTATACATTAAATCTATATAGATTATATTCACAACACTGTTAAACCTATATATCCAGTCGCCTCACAACTTTCTGTCGAGTACGCAATCCATTGGTGAAGGTAAGCTAGGTTCACAGATTCAAAAACCGCGATAATGTATCGAGGGGGGAAAAAAACTCCCTCTGCTTTGAAGGATTCACACAAAACCAGGCTTCGTAATGGAAGTCACCTCACATTATCTCCCTGAAAGGTTCCGGAATATTGTACAAGCCGCTTCTTATCGGAATCCCACCAGGCCGTGAAATCTTGTCTCAGCGTTATCGATTGGACACGAAGAACTGGAGAGCAAGGAGGTTGGGTTTTTTGCATACAACGACATAACTGGGGACAAATTGGACGGCTAAAGAGCCCAGATATTTGTAAACAATTTTCTTATGCCGTTTAATATTGCAGAAATCCAGCTAGACGTTATGTGGATGCGTACTCTTTTGATCTCTGGTTGGGACAGATGTTTCATAGATTACGGCATGGATATGTGCCGAGCGTTATACAAGCAGGTCGTGTATCTCTAACCTTTAATGAAAGCAAACTTATTACATACAACAGTGAAAGAGACACTGGAGTTCTGTTACGCATATGTCTATTATTTGTTTGTTGTGAAAATTACTCATTTTTTTGTTATTCGATCTCTCAAAAATTGAGATTAAGTTGTCAAATATTGAGATTTAGTTATCGAAATTGAGATTTATTTGTCAAAAAATGAGATTTAGTTGTCAAAAACTGAGATTTAGTTGTTGAAAATTGAGATTTAGTTGTCAAATATTAACACCTGGAAATAAAGGTAAAGGTAATTTCGTAGCAGAAAGTGCCGTATAGGAGTGAAGTGTTAGAGACTTCACCAAACTCTTTATGCCCCACAAGGAGTGAAGTGTTAGAGACTTCACCAAACTCTTTATGCCCCACAAGGAGTGAAAAGGAAAACGATAATGGTTAGCAACAGAGAACTTCTGACAATAATTCGAGTGTTCCGGTTAGTTGGGCGGTCAAAGTTCAAATTTACCAGGTTCCCGGGTCGAAACTTGGTAGTGTCGCGTTCCAGTCTACCTAGCCGTACATGATTACCTGGCTGCTTATGAATAAAGGGAAGTAAAGGTAGTGAGGAAGCGAACTAGTCACCTCGCTTCAAAAAGCTAGACCTGCCATAGTGAAGTCTCTAACACAGGATTTCTCAGCTGGGTTCCGCGAGAGAAAGTGAAATGAAAAAAAATAAATAAACGTCTTATTTCTATTTATAACTTTGCTTGTCGGGCGGTGATTGTTAACTCTCGCAGTGGTAGGCAGTGACCGAGCAGCCCTGTATGGCAGTGCGTAATAGGACAGTGCACACTCAAACATACTATATTTCTTTAGCACCTTGTAGAGTAGAAATTACTTGTAAGACTTCTAGACTTACTTGGATACGGTAAGAAAAGAATCAAGTAAGTAGAAATTAGTTGTAAGACTTCTAGACTTACTTGGATAAGGTAAGAAAAAAATCAAGTAAGTAGAAATTAGTTGTAAGACTTCTAGACTTATTTGGATAAGGTAAGAAAAACATCAAGTAAGTAGAAATTAGTTGTAAGACTTCTAGACTTACTTGGATAAGGTAAGAAAAAAAATCAAGTGGAATATGTTAAAACAAAAGAAAAAAACTGACGTTTATTCTACCTACACAACTGACTTGCATTAGAGTTGATCTTCTACCTACACAACTGACTTGCATAAGAGTTGATTTTCTACCTACACAACTGACTTGCATTAGAGTTGATATCTTTTGTGCGGAGGGGGAATCACACAAAAAGTAGGCTAATATATTGGCCAAAGTAAACAGATACACAGAAAAAAATCATTCTCTACTTAAAAGAGCACTGACAAATTTATTGCATTATTCTATTTACACCTTACTGATCACTCTAAGGTACCATGAGCTGTAAATATAATAATGTTTATGCAAGGGTTCCCTGAGATCTGAAAATTATTTCAAGGTGTTCCTCCAGGATAAAAAGTTTGAGAAACGCTGCTCTAGGATCCACTCTCCAGTCGCAGTTTCTGCTGTGGAGCTACCTATATCGTATTATTCTAGCCGAGTGTTTTAACTAACTAACTGACTGACTGACTGACTGACTGACTAACTAACTAACTAACTGACTGACTAACTAACTGACTGACTGACTAACTAACTAACTAACTGACTGACTAACTAACTAACTGACTGACTGACTGACTGACTAACTAACTAACTAACTGACTGACTGACTGACTGACTGACTGACTGACTGACTAACTAACTAACTAACTGACTGACTGACTGACTGACTGACTGACTGACTAACTAACTAACTAACTAACTGACTCAATGACTGATTGACTGACTAACTAACTAACTAACTAACTAACTAACTAACTAAATAACTAACTAACTGACTGATTGACTGACTGACTGACTAACTAACTAACTAACAAACCTGATCTGGTCTTAATATTACTTTCATTTTATCTCACTTCCGCCCCGCCCTCCCACGCCCCCGTCCCTTTAAACGTAAGTGTATATCTCCCAAACCAAAGAGCTCCCGGATGTACACTGACAAAACAGGAACCATGAAGGATGGTTCACACTAATTTATTTTAAAATGTATCTCCCTGGATGCACGCCGATAATCCCATCCATCCGTTCTCACTCCAGGTTTACGTATGTGCACTCGCCTAAGAAAACGTGTGTTGGAGCGTATCTGTGAGAGTTAAAGACTTACCGGAAATAGCTGAAGATACAACATTAGATTAGTGATTCACTGCTCACGTTTATTTGAAAAGTGTAATCGACATTCCAGAGTGATTACGTCGCTAGCCTCTCGCGACAAAGTTCAGGAATTCCTAGATCGAAATCTGGTAGTTTCACGCTCCAGTATACCCAGCTATAAATGAGTACGTGTCTCTGCTCTTGAGTTAAGGAAGGCAAAGTTAACGGGTCACGCCACCTCATAAAGCTCGGTCTAAAAAAGGGGTCTCTAACACTTTACTACCCTACGGCTGTACTTGGGACTACATTTATCTTTATCTTACTCTACTAAGAGCTTTGTCTTCGATGTTACAGACTAGTCCTCCATCATATTCTACCTAATCTATGTCTTTGACGTTATATACCAGTACACTGTACTCCATCATATTCTACCCAATCTTTGTCGTTGATGTTATAGACCAGAACTCAGTACTCCATCATGTTCTACCTAATCTAGGCTATGTCTTTGATGTTATAGACCAGTACACTGTACTCCATCATATTCTACCAAATCTTTGTCTTTGATGTTATAGACCAGTACACTGTACTCCATCATATTCTACCTAATCTATGTCTTTGACGTTATAGACCAGTACACTGTACTCCATCATATTCTACCCAATCTTTGTCGTTGATGTTATAGACCAGTACTCAGTACTCCATCATGTTCTACCTGATATATGTCTTTGATGTTATAGAGCAGTACACAGTACTCCATCATGCTCTACCTAATCTAAGTCTTTGATGCTATAGATCAGTACTCCATCATGTTGTATCTAATAGGAGTCTGTGATGCTACAGACCAGTACTTCATCATGATAACATTTGTCTAGGATGTTACAAAGCAAAATTTCATCATGATAATATTTGTTTTTGATATTATAAACCAGTACTCCGTCGTAATAATATGTATTTATGATACTACAGACTAGTTCTCTATCATGCTTGGACCTCTCTCTCTCTCTCTCTCTCTCTCTCTCTCTCTCTCTCTCTCTCTCTCTCTCTCTCCTGCCACTGTGTAACTTTATGTCAGTCAATCTTGTCACACTAATTGCTTGCGGATGTGCACGTGACTTAACTGGAGAAATAAAAATAGTAGATTTATTTCCCCACATCCTTGAAAACGTCTATTTAAATATATGTCGAATACCATTATATGACTATTGGTTTCCTCCCCCTATCTCTCTCTCCCTCTCTCTCTCCTCTATCTCTCCTCTCTCATCCCCTCTCTCTCACGCTCATTATCCTCCTATGTATCTCATGTTATTCATCCATTCACCCATCCATCCAATCACATCCATCCAATCACATTCATCCATCCATCCATCCAATCACATCCATCCAATCACATCCACCCATCCATCCAATCGCATCCATTCAATCACATCCATCCATACATCCATCCAATCACGTTCATCCATCCGTTTATTTAATCTATCTGATTTAATTGTCCATCTTTTACCCTGAGAGCAATGTCAGATTAAGGCTAACTGATGCCCTAAGCACAGCCCAACAATGGTGCCCTCAACAATGGTGCCCTCCACGGCCCTTCCATTGCTTAACTGACAAGACATTAAGACTCAATAAGTGCTGAAGTTGAAATAAGAGATTGCAAATTCAGTTTTCTTCCAGACTAGACCCCACTGAAATTCATGCAGAAAAACGTTGGTAAGATAGTCAAATACCTGATCTTTAGGTCCATGTCTGACACCTTCAAACTTTTAAATTTTAGTCACTCATTACAACAAAGACAATGTTTTTTTTAAACAATTCATAATAAAGTCGAACACGGCAGATATGGACAATTACACACAAAAATTCCATTAAAGTCGACTGTGGCAGTAAAAGAGTTAAGGGCATGATAGCTAGGGGGAAAACTATATGGTGCCCCCTTCCCTTGGTGTCGTGAAATATTCTAATCCACATATATAAATTATCAGGTAAATATAAAGCCTAACAAATAAATTCTAATAATGAAAAGAGCAATGGTAAAATAACAGTGCTGTCACAAAGAATGTACTCGAAATCCCCCTTTGTTTTATGCTTCGTCTGCAAATTGTAACGTTTCCACGTTAAATATAAGCCACTGCATAAATACAAGCGTTTCCACAACACATTAAAACGGGTATTGTATTTCTAAGAAAAACATTGAGAGGCACACAGCGTAATGACCTAAATTTAATATTTCATTCATCCCATACACAGCGTAACTAAAAGACAGATAAAGCAGGATAGAGAGAAGGGAGAGGCAGAAAGACGAACACGTGCAACACTAAACACGCGTCGCGCGATACACAATTGCTGCCATCACGCGTGTAAGGCCACATGCACTAACTTTTTTTCAGACGGACAGTGATAAAAACACTAACCTTCCCAGAGTTAGGTTTTAAAATCCTGAAAAACGCTTATTAGAAAAGATAACATTAGATGGTTTTACGTTTGAAAACATTACAGTACCCAGACAGCACATCTTCGAAACAGGAGGTAGAAGAAATTGCATATTTTGAACGCAGCCACTTAGCTCTTTTAAATTTGTATATTTGGGTTCCTTAGGGCTTGCTGACAAAGAATATGTAAAACGTTACGCAATTAGTCTAGGAATTAATAAATTATAACCAAAATAAAATAGTGGGGATGCCTGACAGCATGAAATCATTTCTGCTCCTAAAATTTTTTTTATAACGTGTTTGAAAAAACCTTACGTTACGGAAATAGCCTACCATGTTAACTCCTAATTGATTGGAGCGCAACAAATATAAGACTAAACACGATTGGTCGGGCTATAAATACTATCTTGCGTTGTTATGGGAAACGAATAGAAGGGGTATTTTTTTGAAAAGATGTGGAGACGTGGTTTCATTGGTTAGAGCTGCGAATATACACAATTCAGAGCGTTAGTTCGAGACCACTAGTTCAAATAAGCTTGATGAAGCAACAGTGCGTTGAAGCCAGCTCATATTTTTGCTAAATAAAAGCCTGGAACATAAGCAGATGGGAATTTGTGCCAGTATTTGTGCCAGAATTCATTGCTAGTCAACGTATCTGTGTATTTCCATGAATTGTGGTAGGTTTGAAATATTCAATATCTTTTAATGAAAATTGAATGTAAATTGTTAATTTATGCCTGTATATATGTGTAGTTCAGTAGCGAACATGAGGAAAAGCCTATAATGCTCCAGCCTGAACAGAAGGTGTCGGAGGAAAGTAAAACGGCATGGAATGGCCAAACAGTACACTGACACCTAGATTATTGATTAGACAGAAATAATGCTGGAATTGCAGAGGCGTAGTAACCATTAGGGAGGGAAATACTGGTATAAAGTATTTCAGATGAAGCTGACAGTTGGCCTAACGCTCTGAACTCAATGTTTGTGATGTATTGTGCTCAGTGTAGAACTAGAGTATCAATTAGTTATGAAGTAGAAGGTACATCCTTCTTGTTTTCAGGGACTGTGGTCTTAACGTTATTGAGCAGCACCTGGTCAGAGCTTTGCTGAATCCAGAGTCGGACAGCATACTCCTTGGTCCATTTAGCTATCAGTGAGGTGTCTCCAGAGCCCAGGGGAGAAATCGAGCAGAGGAGTCTTTTCCTGCCGCCATCACGCAAGATAAGCTGATGTGGCCAGCTGAGCTCAACATTATGTACCCCCATCTTAAAATGACAGTGTAAAATATAATCAAGAGGGGAATTTAATTGTTTTAATATCAGGAACTGAGAACATCTCCAATACTAGTTCCAATAAAGACAAACTATTGAAGTCATGATGACAAATACCAACAGAGCTTGAACAAAACAAAACCAGTATTACCTCATATTACTACTACACCACTGACACACATAGGATACTATTAAAAATACATGTCACTACAAGATTCATATTGAGAAATTCTGTACATATAACTTGTAATTAAAATTGATTGTGATTCCTGGTTCCATTTGTATTTGAATCAGGACACATATTCATTCATGACAGCACTGAATACATATTGTTATTTGAAAAGTTATCAGTGACTCCTTTAAGATATCCTCATAGAGTGTTTTATGTATGTGAGTGTCACAGTGTTGTCAAGTGTGGTGGAATAAATTAAATTGTTTATCTGTCTGTTGTTGTTATGACTTACACTTCATCATACACATACCCTAGACATATAACGTAGTCATCACACTATTCCAGAATAATTCTGACTGAGGTATACATATGTGGCAGCAAGTAAGGTTATATATAATACACTACTCTTATTAGATATATATACCTTCACAGCTGATCTCAGTCAGTACACTAAGTCCCCTATAAATATTTATAACATCCCACTTCACCACACTTGGTTCTCTAAGCACGTGCATATTGTGCTTAATGTTTAATCCAGCAATGTCTGAGAGACTGCTAAGTTTACAAACAACAGATGTTACATGTAAATTAAGTCAGACTGCGAACTTTAACCTTCACAAACTGACAGTCAACAAATCGTATCTGTCTTTTCGGACACCCTGCGCATCCTCATTCATCCTGTCCTACGGCATATGACGTCCTTGCAGTCCTCAAAGGCCCGGATTTACCAGAGTGACTGACCAACGACGTTACTTACTTATTTTATATGTCCACTGTTGCTGTGAATCGTAGTGGGGCGCTGAAGTTTGCGTTATTGAGACAAGTGTGTCGCATCGGCTTCTGTAAGCGCGTGTCATAGTAGGATGTCTGTGATGCTGTTGATCCACCTGCATCTTGGTCTTCTTCTTGCTCTGAAACCAGGTTTTCTACTTGTGCAGGCGCGTAGTGTCAACGTGTCGGGTTCCATTCTCATGAGATTGGCACACCAGTTAATTTTCTGTCTTCCTACATACTTGATACAGGGTGTAGTCCTTCAATTTTTCTGATGCCATAATTTCTCATTCTATCTCTCTCCTGGTAACGCGAATGACTTTTCTTAAGTATCTCATCTCACAGAGTGTGATTGTCCTCCCCTGTGCTTTGGTTAGGGACTATGTTTGACACTGATATCAAAGAGTTGGTAAGAGGGACCGTTACAACGATCAGTTTCAGCAGTTCCTATCCTTGTGTACACAATGTTTGTGCAAGCAGATTAGTTTTCACGTGTTTTGGTACTATTTTCAAACGCGCTGTTCCTGACGAAAGTCTCCTAGTCGGAGCGTTGGTTGTTCTTTGTCTTTTTTTTTAAACTAGTAAGACTGCACGACTACTTACAGTTTCGACAACCGCACTTGTTTAAATATTCTTACTGCAGTGCTGCTCATTACTGACATCCTGTTCATTACTGCATTCATGCTCATTACTTTAACCCTGCTCGTTACTGCAATTCTGCTCATTACTTCTACACTGTTCGTTATTGCAATTCTCCTCACTACTGTAGTCCTAGTCATTACTGCAGTCCTCCTAGTTATCTTAGTCCTCACCAGTAATGCAGCCCATCTCATTAGCGTAGGCCACATTACCATAGTAATCCTCATAAGTGTGGTGCTCGTTACAGCAATCATCCTCATAACTGAAAATCTCCTCATTACAATACTTCTCCTCATTTACGTTGTCATCCCCATTACCACAGTCTTCATCATTACCAAGGTCCTCCCCATTACCAGCGTCCTTCTCACTACCGCAGCCCTCCTCATTATCGCAGTCCTCCTCATCACTGCAGTCCTCCCCATTATATTATTACCAGCACAGTTCTCCAGGTCCTCCCAGTCCAGCTGACATTTCCTCAAATTCTCCTATTTGTTTAAGGGCATAGTTGGGGCGGTGGTATGAGGGGGTGTCTTTGTCTCATTCTTCTACTTTTGGATTACTGAAAAATAATTGCGGTGTGTGCTAGCTAATTATTTGTACAGTTCATCATCTGTCAATGAGCTCTTAATTCTTCATGTTCCAATAATATTTGTTTAGTTCTTCTATCAGCACAACAATATCATATCCTTTTAGTTCTAATTCTGCGCCAGCAAGCGACGCCCGTTTTTCGGGCGTCAAATATTTGGATCATATAATATTTTGAAAATAATATGAATAAAATGTATAATGAATAAATATAACTTTTAACAAAACTAGATGTTCCAAAGCCAAGGTTCATGAAGCGAGCGTTGAAGCGAACAAAGACTTAAGAAGAAATATCTTGAATTAGAAGAAGAAATATACTCATGAGTTGCTATAAGATGCAGAGGAAAATGCAGCCAAAAGAAAATATGAAATACATGTAAAACAGCTTCTTCTTCTTCTTCTTGCGATCGTATCTTTTATGTTTCCACTGTCAGGTGAGTTCTCATGATGAACTCGACCGTTGTTTGGAGTTCCTCTTTAGCTCCATACAGCTTTGAGTTTAGTGTTGAGTCACTGGGCCAGTATATCTTTCATAACTGGTCGTACAAAGGACAATCCTGTAGAACATGCTCGGCAATTTGTTCGTTTAATCCATATGTGCACAGTGGTGAAGCAGACAATCGTAGCTTGTACATGTGTTTATTCACTTTGTTATGCCCTGTCCTGAGGCGACAAATGGTGATCTGTCCCTGCCGGTCATGAGTGTGGTAGTCGTTGAGTTGATTCTGTTCTCTTCTGATAGTCTGCATAGCTCTCTTTTTCTCAAAGTATGTGATTTCATTATCTTCTTGTTCACATTCTCCTCCCTTTTTTGCAAGTTTATCTGCCTTTTCATTTCCGGGTACACCACAATGGGATGGTACCCACTTGTCGTAAAACGTGTGTGTAAACCCACTTCTTTGTTAACAAGTATGCCTAGCCAATCCACGTTCAACAGACTCTGAGCCAAAATAAATTACACGAAGTATAAGCCATCTTGTTCCCCCAAGATGGCGGCAGACAGAATAAAATTAGGCATAAGCCCTGTATTTCGGGACTCGGTCACGGAATGTACGAAACCGCCGAGAACCAATCAAAAGAGTTCCTTACGCACTGGCAGATTCCTTGCGTCTACCTATATAAACGGGCGCGTTTTATTCAAAAAATACACACACAAACACGAAGGCCAGCACGACCGACTGGGGAAAGAGAAAGCTGTCAACATTGATTTATTGCTTACCTGCGTGACCGGGCATTCTTGCTTCACTAAAGTCGAGTCCAAATCTGGCTTGTATTAATCTTAGAGGGTAGGTAAACTTACTATACACTTGTAGGAGAATAGGCCTACATCAGGTATATAATGATTGCATTTTGTGTGTGTCATTTATACTACCTACACCTGTATATATTTAATATATTTTGTTTTACTATGAATGTATCAGGTATACTGATTGTATCTTGGGGAATTAGGTATAATGATTGTATTTCCTGGTGTGATTGCTGAAGACGATAACCAACCTGAAATATAACCTATCAGTCCTTTTTAGAGCTCATATAACTCCAACCTGAAATATAATCTATCAGTCCTTTTTAGGGCTCATATAACTCCAACCTGAAATATAACCTATCAGTCCTTGTTAGGACTCATAACTCCAACCTGAATATAACCTATGACTATATCATGTATAATGATTGTATGTTATAGTATCAAGTATAATGAGTGTGTATGACTGTTGAAGAAGGAAACCACCAGAAAATAGCCTACACCTGTATATATTTAATATAACTTTAGATTTTGTTTAACTATAAATGTATCAGATATACTGATTATATCTTGGGGAATTAGGTATAATGATTGTATTTCCTGGTAAGATTGTTGAAGAAGAAAACCAACCGGAAATATAACCTAACAGTCCTTGTTAGGACTCATATATCTACAACAGTATTGTTTTAGGATATATTTTACCAGCCAGTATAGCACTTATCAGAGATGGCCTGGTATATTATAGGTGCAAGGAAACGGTTGTATCATACTGTGTACAAATTATTGGATGTATTCATGTATTGAATTATTAGAAAGAACGTTTTGCAAGTAGACACCTGTCTTGTCTCACTATTGCTAAATCATACTAAGCCATGTTGTCATTCATCCTACATGCAGACACCTGAGACACGTTCATCTCTTATACACTAGAAATAGGTGGGCTTGATGACAGAAATTAGCTCCTATTTTTTATTGTTACAGGTTTTATGCGTGTCATCCAACCTGAGGTCGTATGTTTGAGTCAATCCAGCTGTCTGGAACTTAGCAGGAGCACAGTGATTGTACCGGAGCTACATCCTTAGTCCCCCTCAGTCTTGGGTGGGCTGAAGGAACGATCATCAGCAGGTGTTGTGTGCAACAAATTAGGAAGGACAGAACTGTTCTAAGAGATGAGTACACATTAGTACCATTTCCGTCGGCAATTGTGAGCAATTAACGGTCAAGGAAGAAAAAGTGATTTAGCGTAGTGAGATATATGTGTATATATATGTATATGTGTATATGTATGTATATGTGTATATGTATGTATATGTGTATATGTATGTATATGTGTATATGTATGTATATGTGTATATGTATGTATATGTGTATATGTATGTATATGTGTATATGTATGTATATGTGTATATGTGTATGTGTGTATATGTGTATGTATGTATATGTGTATATGTATGTATATGTGTATATGTGTATATATGTCTATATATATGTAGATATATATGTAGATATATATGTATATATATATATATATATATATATATATATATATATATATATATATATATATATATATATATATATATATATATATATGTAGATATATATGTAGATATATATATGTAGATATATATATATATATATATATATATATATATATCTTCTTCCATCCTTAGCCACCAACCGGCAAAGCAGTATGTGGCCAGTATGCCTAGTGGCGTCTTAGGGCAACAACAAATTGATCAATCTATCGCTGTTTCCACCACGCCTAGTGGCGTCTTTGTGAAACAAAAACAGACCAAACAATCTATCGCTGTTTCCGTAATCAGATTGGTTGGCAAGCAGGTGACTTGCCCACTTATCGACACCTGGTATTAAAGTGCCCAAAGCTGATAAGGGTATGTGGTGGTAACTTCACCCTTATCTCTGATTTAGGATGTCTTTGATTTAGGATGTTGCTGTGTATGTGGTAGTGGAACAGTTCACAGGGTTATCACACAGGCAACATGACGTGTAGAGTCATAGAAAGGGTAACTTCGTTGTATAAGTTTCTTCCATTTATTGCACGCCACAAAACAGTCATGATACTTATGACATCAACATAGTTAACGAGTTCAGCAAGATGATATGGCACATTGAAAACAATTTCTGTAGTCAGCAATGACAGCTGTTGTATATATGCGTCATAAGACATCACAGTTCAATAGATTCAGAAATTCATAAATCATAGAGTTCTAGTTCGTGAAGCTGTATAAATAATAATAATTTCTATAACTTCTGCAACAGTGTCAGCTACAGATCTTCAATGTTCATAAACAATAATAAATGCTCCCATTCTGATGCTAGCAGATCAGTTGTATACAATAAGTCCGTTCACTGTCTGCACGTGAATAGCATACATGGGCTACAGGTCAGCTCGACCTTTATAATGTTCCTAAGTCTAACCATCTGACTTGGACGTGATCTCTGATATAACGAATCCTGGAACACAGACAATAGTCTTGTTGGTCTAGAGCGACCCATATATATTTAACTAGTTCAGGTATACAGATACCGGTGACTTAATCCTAGTCAAAGTACCTCTCCATTTTGAATCACACAGGCGAGCAAATAGGCGACAAAATGACGAACCTCTAGATGATAGCATAAAGTTCGATACAAGAGGAATTACCTTATTTCGGAAAATCAACCATGAACATATGCCTCCAGGCAGGCGTGAATAATACTGGGAAATAGTCTAGTTAGCTAACTAACTCACAACGACAATGTATTTCCCTCAGAGAATCACAAGACGCAGGTCGCGTCTGCTCGCTTCTTAAACCATTTCTAAACTCCCGAACTGGGCGGAACACACAGAACGAACTCCCAGCTTTTGACATGCGCAGAACGACAATCTCTGAGTTGCCGTTCACAATAAGACGATTCTAAGAACATTCGAGATAAAAGTCTTACACAGTCGCGCCTTTTATGGTCATGAAAAGAAGCGTTAAGAAAGGTTTCAGACATCTACCATAGTTGACTGTACTACCAAATAAGGAGATGTGGTCACGCTTCGTTCAAGAAATTATAGACCGAACGTGTCTCTATACAAGAGAAGGCAAACTCCTAAAAAATTGTAGTTTCGATAACTCGGATTATGTCCCTTTGACCATAGAAAACATAATACACACTTCAGTCAAAAAAATGATCATACATATGAAAAATGTTTATACAAACGAAAAATAATAATGATCCGTGCGTAACATTACCGCACCCTCCCGGGAAAAAAAAAAAAATGAAACTTTTTTTTTTCAAATCCTGGAGCCGGAAAAAATCTAGGCTCCTAACGCACGTATGATGCGTGGATATATACCTAACAAATTAGCTCAACGCATGGAGCGACACTGAGATCATATCTCAGATCCTTAGAGAAAAAATTTATCTAAGTATACGCTGATATATTCCAGGAAGGTGCCACCAACACACGCCACAATGATGGCAACAACATAATGACAATCAAATTATTCTCATACCAATATATGAAATTAAATATATTATGTGTTATCATACAATGTGTTGCAAATAGCGGTGTAATTTACTAATATACCGCACTATATTATTACATTATATAAAGTAACAGTAATTAATAAGTAATACATGTGTTGATCTTCGGTGACATAAAACATTCAATAGAAGAAGATGTGGACATCATCCGCTCCCAATGTAGGACAGGACTTGATATCCTCAAAGTTCCACAATGGACATAAACTCGCAGACTTCAATGATGTGCTGCGAAAATATCAATAACACAAATCTTAAAGACAACTGGTAAATTTCTTAATACAATCCTGAAAATAATTTATTTAAATGTGGCCGAGTGATCTTTTGGCCCGTATATCACTAACTAAGCCTTCTTAGATAATTACATGGTACAATGTTATAAATTTCCCTCAAAAAAAAAAAAAGTGAGACAAAATCTACTAACATGTCATTATAACATTGGACTGTATATCAGGAAATATATATATATATGACAGAAGAATCATGTGGAATCGTGTGGACATCTGGACAGAATGTCTGCCATTACATTATCCGAACCACGGATAGCTCGAACCGAGAAATGAAATGGTTGAAGAGCTATGGCATAACGAGTGGACCTCGAGCTCTTCAAGTTTTTGCTCTGAATAGCAGTAAGCGCTTTCTGGTCGGTTTCCACAATGAAATGTGCGCCTAGAAGAAATCTTTGTAACTTCAGAATAGACCATACCATAGCCAATAACTCACGGTCTAAAACCGAGTAATTCTTTTCTGCAGCGTTTAATTTCCTAGAGATATACATCACCGGATGCAAAGTATCAGAATACTCCTGCATTAGTGCTGCCCCAATCCCTGTTGACGAGGCGTCACTTCGAAGAACAAAAGTCTTCTCAATAGTAGGTAACTTAAGAATAGGTGGAGATGAAAATAGGGCTTTAACCTGGTCCAATGAGGATTGACATTCTTTAGACCAGCGGATCAGATTAGGCGACCCTTTCTTCAATAAAGTAGAAAGCGGTGCCATAATGGAGGACAGATTCGGAATGAATCGTCCGTAGAATTGAATCAAACCTAATAGACTCCTTACTTGTTTCTTCGTCTTAGGGACCGAAATGTTAAGTATTTTTGAAACATTGTGGTCCTCTGTCTTTAAAAGACCATGACCAACCCGATGACCTAGGAAAGAAATCTCGCTAAATCCTATAAAGGCTTTAGAGGGTTTTGCAGTCAAGTTATACTCGCGAAGAGTAGACAGTAATTCGTATAAACCCAAATAATGATCTTCCCAAGAATCACTGAATAGACAGATATCATCTAGGTATGCTATGACATCTGTACGATATGCGAGAATTCGCCGCATCATGCGTACGAATGTAGCAGGGGCGTTCATAAGACCAAAAGGCATGAAATTCCATTGGAATAAACCCCTAGGTGTAGAAAAAGCTGTAAAAGGTTTGGCACGTTCAGTTAGCGGGACTTGCCAATAACCTTTAGACAAATCTAGTTTGGTAAAGAATCTAGAATTAGAAAGTTTATTGAGTAGCTCTTCTAATGAAGGCATAGGTTCAGCATCGAACTTCGTAACTTGGTTCAATTTGCGATAATCTACGCAAATGCGAATGTTATTATCCTTCTTTCGAACAATAACCATAGACGAAGAGTATGCTGAAGTGGATGGTTCAATGATTTCCAAACGTATCATTTCATCCAATTCTTTTTCGACTTGAGACTGGAAATGGATAGGTATTGGATATGGTCTGACTCTGATAGGATTGTGATCAGTTAGCACAATGTCATGTTCTATGACATGTGTGTGTCCCGGGATGTCTGTAAGAACATCCTGAAATGTTTGCAACATCGAAGAAACTTGTCGATGTTCCTCAGCGGAAAGATTTGGAGAAACGGTCACGTTTTTCCAAGATTCCGTAGAATAAAGTGGGACCATAGAAAGAGGAAGATTGACATCAGAAAAAGTAGTTTCCTCATCCTGTATAACTGACAGAGATGAGTACTGACCATGAGTTGCTTGTGAATTGTCCGTAGCCTGGAAAATAGGCTGCAAATAGTCAGGTCTTTCATAAAATTCTGTGAGCATATTTATGTGGAAAGTTTTATGCTTTCCATCAATATCGACAACATAGTCGACATCAGAAATTTTGGAGACTATTGCATATGGACCTTTCCATGCAATTAGAAGTCTGTTCTCCCTTGAAGGAAGTAGAACGAGAGCTTTGTCACCTGGACAAAGTTGTCGTAGACATCTATTCTTATTTGCAAACTGCCTTGCCTTTTCTTTAGCAAATTCTGAAGACGAAGTTGCTAGTTTGCATGCCTCGATGATCTTTTGCCTAAGAGCAATGACGTACTCATAAGAAGATTGAGTCTCATCGCTAATATTATCGGCAGTGATTAGATCGTGAAGTAAAGACATAGGGCCGCGCGGTTGCGCGCCAAAGACAAGTTCAAAAGGGGAAAACCCCGTATGTTCATTGGGGACCTCTCTATACGCAAAGAGAGCCGCGGGTAAGACCCTGTCCCAATCCTGAGGATGATCCTCAGTTATTTTACCAAGTAAAGTTTTCAGAGTCCTATTTAAACGTTCGACCAACCCATTAGACATTGGGTGATAGATACTGCTGAGAGACCTTTTAATGTGTAGCATAGACATTACCTGTGACATAGTGTCTGATATAAGTTGAGTGCCATGGTCTGACAATATTTCTCCGGGAAAACCCAAGCGAGAAAATATCAGCCAAAGAGCGTCTGCGATATCAGCAGTTGAGATGCTCTTGAGAGGTATTGCCTCTGGCCAACGTGTGCACATATCGACACATGTAAGGATAAATTGATGTCCTCTAGCCGACTTAATTCTAAAAGGACCGATAATATCTATTGCCATTTTTTGAAAAGGGCGAATAGGAATGTCAGCAGCCTGGATAGGCGCAGCATGTCGTGGTCCTTTAGATTTGACCTCCTGACATACTTTGCAAGAGCGACAGTACATTCGTATGTCCTTGCTCACAAATGGCCAAAAGAAAGCCGCAAGAACCCTCGACTTTGTACGGGAAAAACCCATATGTCCAGCACATTGCGAGTCATGAGCATGTTGCAATATTTGCAATCTCATGCTCTTAGGCACAAGAATTTGTGAATGAGTGGACGTAGTCGAGTCTTGTACCATACGTACAAGTACGCCGTTCTTCATAGAAATCCAAGATTTCCTATTAGTGTTCTGATTAGGATCACCTTTTTTTGCTAGAATGAAGAATTTTTGTAAAGAAGGATCTTCTTCTTGCAATTTGATAAATGAGTCACGTGTAATAGTCAAGTGACTATCTTGGTCATTTACTTCATCATTATTAGTTAATGAAGTTTGAGGTGGATCCAGAGCATGTGCTCTTGTGACCACCGCATTGGTAGCTTCAATGTTTTGCTCTTCCCAAACAGCAATCTGCTGTGGGGTACATTCCCTAACTCCGTGAATACGACCAATAATAAGGTCCGCAATAGGGTTTGGAAGTAGACACGCGTGGACCTCTCCCGTGAAGAAAGGAGTAGCAATGTGTATTATAGCAGTAGGATACTTTTCTAACGTGCCACCAAATGTGACACATTTGATGACTTTTCCTGTAGCACAGGATGGATCTACAAGAGATTGCCTAACGCCGACAGTAGTACATCCAGAATCAAACAACACTGAGACTGGATTACTATTTACTAGCCCCTTATGTAATATAAGAGAACCTCTCCCATCATGAGCAACATTAGCAGGAAGAGCGGGCAAAGGATGACCACAGCTTAGAGTACTAACGGTTTTCGGATCAAATAAAGTACTGCATTGGATACATTTATTTGCCCTACCAAAATCAAAAGATGAGCATCCGATAGCATTATGGTCTTTATCATTATTAACCTGTTTATCTGCTCCCTGAGATTCTTGTTGAACAGAGTTTGTCTGTTGATATCTTTTTCTCTTATGTTGCGATCTACCGCGACCATTATTGCCTCTGCAATTATCATTAAAGTCCCTACTGTAATTTTTATCCTGGTTTGAGTTCCAGTTTCCATAACTGTCATTACTATCTCTATGCTGTTGAGAACCTCTATTATCTTGGTATTGAGGTCTCTGCATAAAATATTTCCCTCTATACCGATTACCTTTGTGAAAATTTCTAAAGTTAACCGGAGTAGAATAACGTGTAGTATTAGGTTGTCTCCAGTTCTGGGAAGAAGAATCACCCTGGAATTGATCACTATGGTTCTGGGCATAATTACGATTACTCTTTTTATTGAAATTTTTCTGGCTACCCTGAAATTTACGCATAAAATTTGGGCCATAAGGTGCTGCCGAAGCAACTGGCAGACCTTCTTTCACCTTAGAGTTACTAATGGTTATGTGCGGATGCGCAGTAACATACTGGCTACAGTATTCTTCCATTTCTTTTATGTTTTTAGGCTTACGCTCATGAAGAAAAGATAGAAAAGCTTCATTAACAGAAGACATAACCTTATCTCTAAGTAGTAAATCCATAAGAGCTTCAAATGTATTTTCTGTCTTAGACAACTCAACCCATCGTAAAAAAGTAAGACGGATGCCTGAGATGAATTCAGAGAATTCAACTCCAGTTTCTGGTAACATGGTTTTAAATTTAAGACGATATCCGTCCTCGTTAAGTTGGTACTTCTTTAACAATGCCGCCCTGACAACCTCATAGTTGTTTTTGTCAGGCACATCTACCATACTCAACAAAGTCAAAGCATCACCTCTAAGTATCTTGGACAGATGATACACATATAATGTTTTATCTATATTATGCACATTACATGCACTTTCAAATCTATCTAGATAAAATGTTATATCATCGATTGAGGGATTAAATGCTGGTAGATTAAGCTTGAAATCCTTAGCATTAGTCTTATTTGACACCTTATTTGCATCATTAGCATTACCAGTGTTCAATAACTTTAACTTCTCTAACTCTAAAGCTAAGACTTTTTCATCATGTTCCATTTTTGCTTTTCTCTCATCAGCCTCTCTTTGTAACCTTCTTTCTTCAGCCTCAGCCTGTAACTTTCTTTCTTCAGCCTGGGCCTGTAACTTTCTTTCTTCAGCCTGGGCCTGTAACTTTTTTTCTTCAGCCTGGGCCTGTAACTTTTTTTCTTCAGCCTCTATTTCAAGTCTCTTATTTTCAGCTTCTTTTTCAAGTCTCTTATTTTCAGCTTCTTTTTCAAGTCTCTTATTTTCAGCTTCTTTTTCAAGTCTCTTATTTTCAGCTTCTTTTTCAAGTCTCTTATTTTCAGCTTCTCTTTTTTGTTTTTCCATTTCCATTTGAAATCTTTTTTCCTCCACCTGCATCTGCAGTTTCTTTTGTTCTATTTCAGCCTCTATTCTCTTTTGTTCAGTTTGTTCTTTCATTTTCTTTTCTTCCGACTTCAATGCCTTGGCATATTGAACAGTCGCAAATTCTTCTAATTTATCACCTGTCTTCCCAAGGGCTTTACCCTGCTCAATAAAGTACTCAAATGTAGACATGATGTCTAAAATGTGAGTACAGAACCTGAAATAATTAATTATCTTATTTCAATGTTAAATAGCAACAAGACTTAATAAAGTGCTTGTATAATCTCTATGTTGAACCCAATCTCTGTGGGAAACAGGAGTTGACACCAACTTGTATTATCAAATGTATAATAATATCACAAGTCACCTCTTAATTAACAGTGCACTACCCAAATCAGTGCATAACCATCAGTTATTTATCATAACTGCACTACAATAGTGCATAAGCAAAAAAAAACACCAGTTAGTTATGATAAGTGCACTATAGACCAATAGTGCATGAGCATATATTAACAATAGTGAAAGCTAACTATGCAAGAACTATGTAAACAATAACAAGACAATGTAAACAATAACAAAGGTCACCAACAATGTAAACAATAACAAAGATCAAAGTCAATGTAAACAACAACAAAGATCAGAGTCAATGTAAACAACAACAAAGATCAGAGTCAATGTAAACAATAACAAAGATCAGAGTCAATGTAAACAATCAACAAAGATCAAAGTCAATGTAAACAACAACAAAGATCAAACAATACGAAAACATTCGCATAAGTCAAATACACAAACAGCAAAACTAACAAGAAATATGCGAAGATATGACTAACAAATGACGCTACAGTGTATACACAAAAATATACGTAAAGAACTGAATAATAGCAAAGGGGAGACCTACAAATACAAACAATCGAAATCGAAACTAAAAAACACAAAGAAAGAGAGAAAAGAAAAAAGAAAAAAATATATATATATACAAGAAACAAAAATAAAGCACAACTCGTCACAACTAAACAGATATAGCAACGATTGTCGCTAGCAAATTTCACTGTAGGAAATTCGCACAGTCCCTAACGAAAACGCTAACAGTAGAACCTCTGTGACGTGGTATCTTCTACTGAAAGACACCGCCCAACCGAGAAAACCCGCTGAAATATAAACATATAAATATACAAATAACAAATAACATATAACATATAAACATGTATCATGAAAACAATAGGAGAAAGTGTGAAAGTACAGAAGGCTCAGTTAGAACATAAGGGCACAGTTCACAAACAAAACAGGCCACTTAACTTCTATAAATCCAGCGTCAGCACGGTGCAGAACAGGATGTAATCAGCATTCTGAGGATAATGATCCAACGTTGATTAACTTCTGCTCCCATAAACAGCCATGACGAAGGAAATGAGCTTCTAATACTGCAACAGTTGTTACGGCACTTGACCTTCTGAATCTTCTAAATTGATTTAACCGGCACTTGACCTTCTGAACCCGCAACAGTACCCCTGAGACCGGAACAGTTGTTACGGCACTTGTCCTTCTTTTCACCAGATCAGGAAATCCATTCGCTCGGTACTTGTCCTTCTAATTTTACATAAACTTCAATATTGCCGAGCAGCGCCGGGTAGTTTCAAAATCAGCAACTGTCAGAAAATCCGGATACTTTCAATAAAATTTCTTGTAAGGTGGTAGTTGATGCTGTAGTTGTATCTAGTATGATGATGATGTCTGGGTTTGCTGACCCCCTTGATAGCTGGAATCAGAGTGAACCATCCTATGGCCACCATGGTGCGCCAAAAAATAGAACCAGCTCTGGCCACCAAAAACATGATATGGTGCGCCAAAATATCAGATGATAGAACCAGCTCTGGCCACCAAAAATGATAAGGGTGGATTTGAGCTGAAGTGGTAACTTGCCACCCTTATCGACACCTGGTATTAAAGTGTAAGATGTAGGTGTCTTCTCTGATTTAGGATGTTGCTGTGTATGTGGTAGTGGAACAGTTCACAGGGTTATCACACAGGCAACATGACGTGTAGAGTCATAGAAAGGGTAACTTCGTTGTATAAGTTTCTTCCATTTATTGCACGCCACAAAACAGTCATGATACTTATGACATCAACATAGTTAACGAGTTCAGCAAGATGATATGGCACATTGAAAACAATTTCTGTAGTCAGCAATGACAGCTGTTGTATATATGCGTCATAAGACATCACAGTTCAATAGATTCAGAAATTCATAAATCATAGAGTTCTAGTTCGTGAAGCTGTATAAATAATAATAATTTCTATAACTTCTGCAACAGTGTCAGCTACAGATCTTCAATGTTCATAAACAATAATAAATGCTCCCATTCTGATGCTAGCAGATCAGTTGTATACAATAAGTCCGTTCACTGTCTGCACGTGAATAGCATACATGGGCTACAGGTCAGCTCGACCTTTATAATGTTCCTAAGTCTAACCATCTGACTTGGACGTGATCTCTGATATAACGAATCCTGGAACACAGACAATAGTCTTGTTGGTCTAGAGCGACCCATATATATTTAACTAGTTCAGGTATACAGATACCGGTGACTTAATCCTAGTCAAAGTACCTCTCCATTTTGAATCACACAGGCGAGCAAATAGGCGACAAAATGACGAACCTCTAGATGATAGCATAAAGTTCGATACAAGAGGAATTACCTTATTTCGGAAAATCAACCATGAACATATGCCTCCAGGCAGGCGTGAATAATACTGGGAAATAGTCTAGTTAGCTAACTAACTCACAACGACAATGTATTTCCCTCAGAGAATCACAAGACGCAGGTCGCGTCTGCTCGCTTCTTAAACCATTTCTAAACTCCCGAACTGGGCGGAACACACAGAACGAACTCCCAGCTTTTGACATGCGCAGAACGACAATCTCTGAGTTGCCGTTCACAATAAGACGATTCTAAGAACATTCGAGATAAAAGTCTTACACAGTCGCGCCTTTTATGGTCATGAAAAGAAGCGTTAAGAAAGGTTTCAGACATCTACCATAGTTGACTGATACTACCAAATAAGGAGATGTGGTCACGCTTCGTTCAAGAAATTATAGACCGAACGTGTCTCTATACAAGAGAAGGCAAACTCCTAAAAAATTGTAGATTCGATAACTCGGATTTAATTTTGATATAGTAAAATTACATACCCTCTCTAAGTAACGCCCTGGCTGATCTAGTGAACTTCAGAACTGCGGTCATGCAGTTGGGTAAGGAATTAAATATGACAAGTGATGCTCTTATTCAGTATGTCACAACAGAAGTGGACAAACATGGATAGAGAGGAAAGGAAATTGCAAGTAGAAGCTGAAAGAGAAGCCAAAAGACTGGAAGCTGAGAGAGAAGGCAAAAGACTGGATGCTGAGAGAGAAACCAAAAGATTAGAAGTTGAAGAAAGGAAATTAGCTGCTGAAGCCAAGAAATTGGAGGCTGAAAATGAGGCAAAGCAAATTGACGCTGAGGAAAGGAAATTACAAGCAGAGAGAGACCATCAGTTGAGATTAAAAGAGCTTGAAATTCAGGCAACTACTGGCAATAATGGTGGTAACTCACCAAACTCTAAGAGTAGCTCCAGCCAGAGCACCTCAAGTGGGGCCATGAATTTTCATCTGGACCCATTTGTTGAGACAGAAGACGCCATTGAGTCGTACCTGGATAGATACGAAAGACTTACCACTACCTATGGCTTAGTGAAAGAAAAGTGGAGTCTTAAACTATCTCAGGGATTGAGAGGTGTAGCCTACGATGTATATTTGAAGCTCTCAAGAGATGACCAGGAAGATTATGAAATCCTGAAGCAGGCATTGCCTGTGAGATACGAAAAGAACTCAGAATCGTATAGAAAGAATTTCCGAACAGCTAAACTTCTTCCAGGAGAAAACTATCACCAATTCTCTGCTAGATTGGAAACCTATTTGGAAAAATTGAGAATTTTAGGAAAGTGTCAGGATCTGAAAGAAATGATAATGATGGAGCAAGTGAAAGAATTCATGCCTCAAGAAAAACGAGGAAGTTTATCATGGAACAAGGAGCAGAGAGATTGAAAGATATTGTAACTGTTGCTGAGAGATATCAAGCAGCTCAGGCAGAATTATTAGGAAATAAGAAGAAGCTGGGTGAAAACTTCAAATCATCACAAAACTGTTCCAAATATGAACAAAAGGACCATACCACAAGGAACAAACAAAGATTTGACCAAAAGGACAAAAACCCTCTAAGATCGGATAAGACACCTTACCGGAAGGAAGGAAAGTGGTGTAAAACTTGTCTAATGAGTAACCACAATACTGCGGACTGCAGAAGAAAGAATCCTGCTCATCATGCTGCATGTCTTACAACAAGGAAACAGGGAAGGAAGGAACTGGCAGTAAGTCAGAAGGACCTCCATCATCCCCCTGTCTGTGAGGAAGTGACCGTGAATGGCACTCAAGTACTGTGTTTATATGACACAGGATCGGACTTTGATTCAGTTGTGTGCTCTTCTCTAGTGAGTCCTGACCAGATAACGACAGAAACAGTGGAAATCAGAGGACCGATCAAGGGAGCAAGAACCATGACATTACCCATAGCCCGAATCAACATAAGATCTCGCTATGTGGAAGCA